>CM073753.1:13122764-13412519 GCA_037127355.1 Schoenoplectus tabernaemontani
CGCGTCCGGCCCAAAATATCCCGTTTAGACCTATCTAGACCCGATCCGGTCCAAGTAGGATCTAATCCAAGCTGATGCAGATTTTTTTTTAATTTTAGTAAATAAAATAAATAAATATAGCAAACTGGCCATCTCTCTCCTCGGTTTTGCAGAAATAGCCTGACCCGAGTTTGAAATTGGTCCGATTTTTTTTTTTACACGTAAACGAAAAAAAAAAATTACCGGACCCGAGTTTGAAACTCGGTCCGGTAAATTTTTTTTTTTTTTACGTTTGTGTGTTATATTAAAAATAAAACACAACAAATAAGAGATTGATCTAAAATATTACAACAAAAATTAAAATAAACACACACAAGACATTTGAAAATTACAGTGTCCGGATCGAGTTTTAAACTCAAAGTCCCAAAGATCATGCTATTATATAGCACACCCAAGACATTTCTTCTTCATCTTCCTTCAACTAACCATTTCTTCAAAATCGCCATTATCTTGTTGCAAGAGTTTCAAACCTGAAATTTATTTTTCGACAGATCCGTGTTCGATCCGTATTCACCACTCTCGTGTCATCAACGTTGTATATTTTTTTTCTATTTGGACTATTAATTTTTTCTGTAAAATTAAAATACACTAACAATAGGGTTTATCGTTCATACTGTAGAGACTAAAATGTTGCTGATCAATGTGTATCACGAAGGTCAAATTTTAAAAACTTCTCATGGAACAGATTACGATATTCAAGCCGCGTGCACATTTTCTGCCGACGAGGCAATCAATTTTCGTGACTCAAGAGTGCGATTCATGCTTGGTTTGGAGTCGCTCTCTAGTCAATTCAATATCGCATTAGTGCACGGATCAACATCGCCTTCAAAGAGTTCGAGTGGCTTTTTTATAGCTTATTTGGGGTTATTTTTGATGAAATTTGGGGAATGATTAAAAAACAAACTCCGTACCACTTACCCGGTATAAAACACCGGAGCTAGTAGTTGAATCGAACCAATATCCAGATTCGATAACTATGATCCAACTAGTATTCCCGGAAGTAGTAATCCAAAGAATGGCCGAGGAAAGAACCCACTCCCGAGCTCGAGAGCAAGAACCATCCCGTGTTTCGGTACAAAATGTGGATGTGGATGAGGATGACGAAGAAGAAGAGTGACACCTGCATGTCGAGGAGGATGACATCCAGGATGCAACTGATATAAATATTGATGAAACTGATGATGCGGTAGATGTCGAAGAAAAATAGTTAGAGAGTGGTAAATGTCTGTTCCTTTTATCAATCGGGGAATGAAGCACCCGTGTGCACAATTTGCTGATAATACGCCAATGCCGTATGCGAGATGAGCCTTATTTTCGCAAACCACCTAGAATTGATGAACAATTTGGTGTCGGTACGCTAGATTCAAGATTTAAATCGAGTTGAAAGTGAAAATGGCTGATTTTCATGTTCAACGGAATATAGAATTAGAGGTAATAAATAGCAGCAAATCAAAATTAGTGATGAAATGTAAAGATTCTAACTGTTCATGGAGGATGACAAAAAACGAGATTGGCCAATTTACAATGGTCCGGTCATCAGGCCAGATCCAGCAAAAATCAACAAAGGAAGGAGAAGGAAGATACGCATTCCAATGGTTATGGATGAAACGGAGGGTCGTATTAACAGGCTGCCAACTCGAGGTCGAGCTCATTCCAACAGAGCATGATTTAGATTACCAGTGTGTTTATGTTTTTGTTGTTATATTTACCAAAACAATTGAATTTTAATTATTGTTGTAATATTTCAATTTATTTGACACTATTTTAGAATAATGTATTAATTGTGCTTATATTTGGCTTTATAAAATTTTATTTTAATTTTTGTTGTAATATTTTAGATCAATCTACTGACTGTTGTGTTTTATTTTTAATATGACACACAAACGTAAAAAAAAAATCTCAGGTTCGGATAAATTTTTTTTTCGTTTCTGTGTAAAAAAAAAACCGGACCTGAATTTCAAACTCGGGTTTGACTATTTATGCAAAACCGAGGACATAGATAACCAGTTTGTTATATTTATTTGTTTTATTTACTAAAATAAAAAAAATCTGAAGCCGATGTTCTCATCTCTCCGCCTTCGCCAGCACTACTCAATAGTCAAGACTCGGGTTCACTCTGGAGCTTCCCTCCGCCATTTCAACTCCCATGGCGCCGATTGCCATCTCGGCGCCTCTCCACTCCATTTCAGTCTCCAGCCGAAGCAGATCACTTTCTCCTTCCTTTATCAGGTTTGTGAGTGTTTGTTTACTGGTTAGTACACTTTTGTGGGAATCAACAGCTCGCCAGTGCTTTTCCTTGAACCTGCTCTTGGAACAAAATGTATGGTTCTTAGTTTTGGAAATTAGTTGCGGTTTTCGAGTTGTACGCGCTAAAATTGTTTTTTATTTTTATTTTTATGAAAGGCATAATATTGACCGTTTCAATTGCTGAAACGTTAAATACAAAATCCAGGCAACAAAAAACATCAAAGAAGACTATCAATCCTATCTCCCCCACAGAAAAACCTTGTAGAATCGATCTCAGTCTACATAGCTTCATCGAGCTGCCAGAGAAAATTGTCCTGGATAAACCAGTGTGCTAACTCTGGTAACGTCTCAGCCGAGGCTCTTCATCATTAATCTATCTACTAAAACTCGACACCCATTGCTACTACTACCAACTAAACAATGAAAACTGCAAGCTCATTTGCTTGTGGCTTACTTACAATGAAACTGTGCCCAATAAATCAGGGAATAATGCTACAATACCTGTACTTTTATTCATCTGAATTTTTTTTACCATAACCTAATCTTGTATAATTTTGCTCATTTGCTTCTAGTTTTGGGTGCAATTCCAAGGTTACCAATTTAAGGTTTCCCGCATTTGGAGGTATGCTCTCATCAACTTAAATGAGGCTGTTTCTGTTGTAATAAAGGATGATGTGTTATTTGTGATTTATTGTTAAGCAAGTGGGGAAGCAGCATATTCTTTATCAGCAGGCCCTGACATTTGCCATACTACTATAGTAGTAGCATTGCATCAATCTGCTTCTGTGCTGATATTGACTGGCTTTTGCAGTATGAAATTTTAGTGGCTTATTCATGTTTTAAGATTATTAAGGAGTAGTTAGAGGCTTAATTGTACATAAAGAATTAATTTTGACAGCGAAAAGTTCACCAAAATAGAAAATGATCATTAATTCAGGTTGACTTGGGTCTTGGCCTCCCAATGTTCACCCTTTACCATATGCTACCAGGTATTATTTTGAATCCTCCATTGCATTATCATAACTCAATTTATTGAAATCTAGGATTTCACGGTCAAACGGGGAATGTGTGTGCCTCTCTAAAGGCTGAGAAGATTTTACACCGTCAAAGTTCTATGTAAGTCTTATTACAGACACTTATTCTCTTCATATTCATATTCTATTTAATAATTGTTTGGAGATATGCCGAGCTCAAAAGATTGTTCAAATAGATGGATTCTGTTCATTATAGGATCTCATGGTGCCGTTTCAGTGTGTTCTTACAGTACAGTGTGGCCTGAATGGTATTCTATTGAAATATTGTTGTTCATTTTTTGGGCATGTACATTGGGTGCAGGGTACTAGTAGCTGAGGCCTAATAATAGTCTATAAATTGCAGCTATAAGTTTTAAACTGTAAACCCTAAGATTTAAACCCCTAAATTCTAGAACCTCAAGACCAATACTGCTATAATGTCCATAACCTAGTACTTAAGCTGGTGCATAATTCTAAAGCTAAAGGGGAAGCTGAGAGATTCTTCTACAGGTCTGAGATAATTATGGTGTGACAGGTATGCAAGAGGGGTTAGTACTGGTACGGTAGTAGCAGCAAAGGGAGACAACCCTCCCATAACACCATTCGTCACAACCCCAGCTGGCCAGATGGATATCTTCGGTGTACTGTTCAGAAACCGCATTATCTTCATTGGACAGTTTATCACTCCTCAAGTTGCTCAACGTGTTATCTCTCAGCTCATTACTCTTGCCACCATTGACGAGGATTCAGACATCTTAGTTACACATCTCTCTTTCTCTGAACAGAGTTTATGTTTTGAGCTTGCAATCTTAATATAAGTAGAATATTTAGATTCCATTTGTTGTTTTGCACCAACTGTTGATACAATTTATACATAGTGCCAGCTATTGCTACAAGTAGTGGAGCTTGAACCATTTAATTGCGATTTAACATCCAAATCACATAGTTGTGGATAAATTTTGACATTCTCTTAATTGTAATTGTTCTTTCTGTTCTCTACTGTTTATTTTGATTGAACTATGTTGTCATAACAATTACTTCTTGGCTTCTTGCCAACATAGCACTAAAGAACTGTTAAACCCTTGTGCAATTTCCTAGTTTTTCTTCTGTTGTTCTGTCTGTTTAACAAAATGTTTTTCTTTTCTTTAGCTCTACCTAAACTGCAATGGCGGAAGTATCTATTCGACATTTGCAATTTATGACTGTATGAAATGGGTATGTATTAGTGGATTTTGAAAATGAGAAGTTTAAATACTTACTGTTGCTTTTATTTTTTCTCGTGTTTTTGTCTTGATCTAAATTTCAGTAAAAAAATAAGAGCAAATCAATCCTAAGAGTAAAATCTCCTACCAATTAATCCTCATTTTCAAACAAAACAGGTAAAGCCAAGAGTAGGTACAGTAGGATTTGGGGCAGTAGCTAGTCAAGGAGCACTTTTATTGGCAGGAGGTGAGAAGGGCATGCGGTATGCAATGCCCAATACAAGAGTTATGATCCATCAACCTCAAACTGGATGCATTGTATGTTCTTTACTTTTTTATGCTACAATTGTTTCATTTCTTCAAGTAGCTTTTTTACAAGTATGATGAAAATATTTTTGTGTCATAATTTTGGCTTATTGATTGTGTTTATGTGAACTTAAAAAAAAACAAATCTCCTTTTCTTTCTGGATTTTTGTAGTGTCAGTGTTAATCAACGAAGAAATGTGTATTTGACCGTAACTACAATTCTTCTAATTTCCTAATGTGATCTTAATCTTTACCAAAATTTACTCCACTTCCCTTTTAATTCTATTGGCATGATGGTTTCTTAGGGTGACTCAGTGGAAGCACACCACCAAGCGAACGCTGGTATTCAAAACCGTCTTGTAAGCATCTCTACATAATAAATTTGGCATACTGTTTTAACATTTTCAAGGTAATTGCTGAAATATATAGCGTGAGTTCTTTTCTGTTTCTTTTTGTAGAGAATTGACATGATGTATTCTGCTTTCACGGGCAGACCTTTGGAGGAGGTGCATTTATATACTGAAAGAGATCGCTTCTTCACTGCTGGCGAGGTAACTCATTATCATCATCATCGTCGTCAACGCTATCATTATTAATTTATTACTTTCTGTTAATATTTTAGATTTACTTTGGTTTTTCTTTTGTTTTGATGGTATTCTTCCAAAGTCAATTTTCTCATGTCATTTTAGCAAACATGGTTGTGTATGATGTTACTTCTTTGTAGGCCATGGATTTTGGGCTAGTTGATGGTCTGCTGGATACATTGTACTAGAATTTTCCTCTGCAGCAGTTGGTTTAGACAGATTCCAGTAGTGAGTAAAACAATTGGAAACTCTCCTTAAACATTGTATTGTTCTTATTTGTTCTTCCTCCTATTTTTACCTGTCTGTAACATCGGTATTTCTGAATTTTTAGGGATGTTGACTGATAAGGCGGGTCAGATGGGGTTGAACTTAAAGCCGATCTGGCTTGAGATATCAAAAATCAGGTAGGCTGGCAGCGAGGAAGCTATTCTGTTATTTAATCATCTCTTCATGTTTGATTGTCACCAGAATCAATAAAATTGATTATATGCATATTGTCTTTCCTTTATTTATATACAAAGTAGCTCCAATAGAGTATCTAACAAAATCATCTCTTCACCACCTCCTTTTCAAAATTCTTAATAACAAAGTAATTTAAAACTGAAATAATAAAATAAAAACGTTATATGTGATCTACACCACTTTACAATGTGCATGTAAGTTTTTTTGGTATTTCAACTGTATTTTGATTTGCATTAACGAGGTTTGCACTTATCAATTAACGTGGATTAATCTTGATTGTTGATTATTCACGCTGTTTATAGTCATCAAAATGAAGCTGACATGTCATGAAATTTAGGAGCAAAGAACAAAGGAAAAAAAAACAAAGTGATTTAAGTCAAATCTAACGATATTACTCTGTTACTCAATTTTGATATATTTGTGGTGCCAAGTATTAAAAAACTGGATAACATAAAGCAGTTAGACATTTAAACCCTCCGGAATTATTTTGCTAACTTTGACATTTGATTGTACTCCTGTATAGACGGTACTGTGTACTCGTGACTCGTGTAAAATTTTTGGATGCATGTACATAAATCCAACAATTATTTAAAATCTAATGACACCCGTGAATTCTCACCATATTATTTCATAATCAACACTTCCATACATACCTACCCTGCTACCCCGTTAGGTGGATTTGCATTTGCACCAATACTCGAGCAGAGTCGGAAGGTGGCTGAGTTGGAGCGAACGAGATTTGGTCAAATTAAAATGTATATAATATGGAAATTTTTTTATATCCTTTTCTTTTTGGCCCTCTCAGTCCTAGACTGAGGTCCCTACTACGAGATGGACTCGCACTAATACAGAAATGGATCCCTCCATCACGTGTTACTCGTCCCATGCCTCTTAGACAATGAAGACATGGAAGGTAGGATCGGTACAGGTCCTTGTCCATATAAAATTATCAATTGCATAATGATTAGTAGGGTTTGTAAAAAAACTTTAGCTTGTGGCTCGTTCGGGATCGATTTGTTATTGGCTCGTTCGTTAATGAACTGAGCCGTTAACGAACCGGCTTGTTAAGTTCGTTAAGTTAATGAGCCGAGCTTGAGATTTCGTTATCTCGGCTCGTTAGGCTCGTTTGGCTCAGGAAACTATTAATATTTTTATTTTTTATTATGAATTTTTGGTATAGTAAGTAATTTATAGTATGTCATGTATTTAAACTATTATATCAAATTTGTATGAAATATATTATTATTAGTTATTTTATTAATTTTTATATAAATTTTGATATAAAATATTATAAAAAAATATTATTAATTATAAAATAAGTTTTAATGAGCTCGGTTAGCTTGTTAACTTAACGAGCCAGCTCGGCTAGCTCGTTTATAGCCCTAATAATGACCTCCGTATTTCTCTGTTTCTATTCAAAAACAAAAAAAACAAAAAGGAGAAGAACAATGATAATAAAAATAATGATAGTCAAAAAGGAGAAGAACAATGATAACAATGATAGCCAAAACTTTTTTTAATTTTTGAAAATATGTTCTAAAAATAATAATAAAATATTCAATGTTTGTACATTATTTTCAAAAATTAAAAAAGTGACTTAGAAAACTCAAAACATCCTAAAATTTTGTACTCCACAAAATTTCAATATGAAAAATTTAATGAGAGTGAAAAATCAAAATTTAGAGATGATTTAATATAATTTTTGAGTTAAACTCACGGAAGACCTCCGTGAGATTAAGATCACGGTAACTTTACTCTCTCTCTCTATATATATATTGTATATATAATGAATAAATATAAAATGTCCTAAGTTCATCTATTTATGTTAGTTATCATATTTTTATCATGGGCTGCCCAAATGTAAAAGATTATCGGTTTTGTGATGAGATATTATTGGTACAACAAAAATAAAAGTGTACTGTATATTGACAATTGTAATTATTTATAACTTTATTTTAGTTCCTTATTTATTATATTTCCGTTAAGATCGTTCCACTATTTTTAATCATGCTTAGTGTTAATTCCTTTTTATTCATGATAAATGGTAACACTTTATTATACTACATCAATTGATTTAATTTTTTTATTTCAGCTAATGACGATAATGATTTCAAAATTTATTGCTTATCGTTGATACAATAATTAAATTACTGATTATTAATTATTTGACTAATGATGTTCTATAACTATTTTAATCAGTGTAATGTTTTTTTTTCTTTCATTATATTTATTATTTTTTTAGTTATTACTAATTAGTTGAACTTAAAGAATCTATGTACCTGGCACCATTAATTTTACTAACAACTTTCAAATCATCACTAGTTTAAAATTTTGCCATTTCTTTTCTCATTGAAAGTTTGTTCATGTTATTTCTTGTCAACTGAATATTTGAATACGAAGGGCAGACCTAACCATATCCTCACCATTTCAATTTTTATTATACTATAGTTTTGGGTTTGGTATATTATGATTATGATTTATTATTATATTATGATTATGATTATAATTTATTATTATATTAATATTATGATATTATTATTTATTATTATTATATTATTTAGTATTATTATTATTATATTATTATCATATTATCAAATTATGATTATGATTATTATTATATTATCATCACTATTAGTATTATTATATTATTATAATGATTATTATTATATTATAATCATTGTTAGTATTATTATTATATTATTAATTTTATTTTTAATATATTATAATAATTATGATTTTAGTATTATATTATGATTATAAATATGATTATTTTACTATATTATTATGATTATGATTATGATTATTTATTATATTATTATTATTATATTATTATTATTTATTATGATTATGGATTATGATTATGATGATGATTATTATTATTATTATTATTATTATTATTATTGTTGTTGTTGTTGTTATTTTACCATTATTATTATAATCATCATCATTGTTAGTATCATAATTATTTATATTTTAACTATTCTGATTAACAAATGTTAAATAATATTTTCACTCTTTCAAATAGTAAAAAATATCACTCTTTCAAAAAGACACTATTCCATTGCTCTTCTAAAATTATCATTCTTTCAAAACTATTACTTAATTTGCCAAATGAACCCATACATGATTTTGCGTTAATTCATGTTACAATACAGATCGGGGCAAAACACGGAGCATAATATCAATATTATCATCGAAGCTTGAACCCAAACGCGTTGACAATTATAGCTGGCGGTGTGCTACTGCTACGGTGCTACCCCACCGAACATGGGTCCTTGTTATCTTCGGAAAGAAAAATGCCTACGTAGCTCTGGAGTTCGTATCCTCTGGAGCCAGGGTATTGCACGGATGTAGAGCTTGTGATTCTTAATTATCAGATCAAGTATGATGGCTACTTGTAGTCCTGATAGTGATGATTTAAATTTATATGACTGATAAATAATAAATATTTTACATATAAAGTATTTCAGACGATGTAAATTCTGTAATTATATATATATATATTATAGATGTTATAATAGGTGAAATTTACCAGGAAGTATTTGGAATTCTAAACTCCTGTGTTTCCTCTGTTTTTCATTCATTTTACCGTCGTATAATTTGTCCTTGACCTTTCCGAATTCCGATTCATAGTGGTATCCGATCAAACCAAATTAAGCACTTTCTTTAAGTATTTGTCATGTGATTTAATCATTGCACTTTATATGACATGAAGAAAAGAGAGTATTTTCATGATATGAATAATTAGAATTACAGATCCATGAGAATTGATTCTTCTGTCATTCCGAGAGGGGATAACAAAATTTTGTTATTCCGATCGAGATCCTCGAATAAAAAAAATAATGAATTAGATTGATTTACTTTTCTCTCCTCTCTCTCAATTTTTCTCTCTTCTGGAACCATCTGGTGCGTTAATTTTTTATCCGAAAGTCTCGATCAGAATAAGAAAGCCCTGTTATTCCTCTGAGCATCGGATCCCAGATCCATGTATTTAAAATTGTGTTATAGCTACCGAAACGAATTTTCATTAATACTGTGTAACATGCCACCTTAGCAAATTAGAAATAGGTAGCTCTGACAGTTTACTGACATATAAATAGTCTCAAACCAAAGTAACATTGAAACCAAAATGTTACATATCCTGGATATACTTTTATATAATACACACATTTTCAATTAATAATAATTTCTTATTTCATAAGATTTTTTTCATGTACGATTACAACAGTTTTACAATTAAGTGTATACAATTTTTCATCCAAAAAAATAAATAAGTGCATACAATTAAAAAAAAAAGTATTCCTCCATCCAGACCAAAATAGGTGAACGACTGTGGTCGTATAACAATGACCAGTACGAGGTCAAAACAGGTCAAAACAAACATCCTTGTTGGCTTGCTCATTCTTTTCTCGTTTCCCCCCACCAAGCTCAAGCTCTTTCTACGACAGTTCAACACTATAGTAACACACTATCCACACTCGCTCTTTTACCCTCTTCCCCACACCGACACGAAAGCTCCACACAGAATCGGACCTAGATGCAATGAAGGAAAATGACAAGGATTCTCTCCGATCGCCTTCTACTCTGGTCACCAGTGGTGGAGGAGACGCGGCGGGGCTGTTCGGAAAGGGCAAGTACAAGGCCTGGGCTCTGGCGGCGATCCTCCTCCTCGCATTTTGGTCTATGCTCACTGGTACGGTGACTCTGAACTTCTCCTCTCGCCGCCATGGCCTCCTCCTCTCCGCTGACGACCTCGTTGAAAACCCTCTTCGTGAAGATCTAGATGTGCTGGTATTGTACTTCGTTATAATCCAGTCGTAGTGTCGCATTTCTTTGATTAGTGCCGATTTAAGTTGCATTTTAGAACAACACCTTGAATCTTCATCAGTTCATTCTGAATGCTTGATTGGGGTTTCGTCGTTTCGGGAAATTGGGCGTATCGAAGAATTAAGAGTTCCACACTTCCACTAGATCTCTCTCTAGAATAACTAACCCATACCAACGAGTATTATTGAATTGTTATGAAATTATTTGAGACCACGCCTTGAGTCACATAAGAATTTTCCCTTTTCTTTTTTGTTTCTTATTACAAATTCAATAGGAGTGTAAGTGCCCAATGAAAGACGCAGAAATTAACAAGTCTGTAGGCTTGAATAACATTGCAATTATACCAGATAAACCAGTCATTTTTAGCAATTTTTGCTCCCAATATGATGTAAAGGTTTGCCCATCAATTACCAGATTATTGTGATGAAATACTAACAATACTGGTTGAAACCTGACCTGTGCCACTTTGAGTACCATCTGGACTGCAATTTGCTCAATTTCTGGATCAAGTATTGATTCATTGTGCCTGGAAACCCTCTCCCCACCTACTTATTTTGCTAAAGCTGATGCGGTTTAAATTTGACAGGAAATTGAGGACAGAGAGAAGCTTGTAAAGCGCATGTGGGATGCATACATGCACAGTGAACGGGGACCTTTGCCCAGCTTCTGGCAGGAGGCCTTTGAGGCTGCTTATGAGGATCTATCTGGAGATGACGAGCAGGCCCGTCAGAAAGCAATCTCGGAAATTGCACGCATGTCTCTTCGCATGCTCAACCTTGACCCTCCTCCCCTTAATAACCTCAAGGTTTAACAATAACTCAATTCTCCAAATTCCTTTTTGGTAAATGAATCAATAAATTTACTGTAGTTGCCAGTGATACACAAGCTTCCTATACTGTGCAGTGAATGTTCTTGTGGTTGTTTTGAAGTAGATACCAAATATTTGCTGTGTTTGAATATCTGACTGTCTGGGGATGACGTTAAATGGCACATTGCAGCTTTATCATGTTTGCATCTGATGTCCAGTCATTTGCCAGCTGATTCAATTGATCAGCAGTATGATTGTAGGGGATTTTTTTTTCCTTCAGGATTAGGCAATTCAGTCCTAATCTGTCGTCAGCTGACTCAATTTTTGTCTCTGCAGCTTGTAATACATGCAATCACATTCCCAAAATAATAATAATAATAATAATAATAATAATAATAATGGTGCTACTTGCCCATTTAGAGTGTTTTTTTAACAAACCGTGAACATTCTTTTTTTAAACATGATGTAATTGTCTGTAAGAGATATGGATTGTCATCTGATAATATGGACTTGAAGAAAAGCTACTCATCATCACTATATGTTTTTGTTTTTATTTTTATTGCAGATCAAAGAGCAGGAGGACAAAGGAAGCAATAGAAATAAGCCCAGAAAGTCATTGGCACTATGACTGAGTTTGAACTAATTTAAAATCATAATTACAGTAATTTTGTCGGTCTTTAATTCGGGAGCCTTTCTGCATTCCGACCAAAAAAAGAATTAAAATACTTGTTAATTTTCTTCAGAAAGTTTAATTTAAGTTCTTTAATTTCCACAGCCGTTATGTACATGTGTTACCTAATTATAAGTCTCTCATGTAATGACATTCTATAATTATTTATTGAAGGAATGTATCAACTGCTGCTTGCATTACGTTTAATCATATAAACAGAAGTTTATTTGTAGTATTTAGCTGCCGAGTTGAATTAAAAAAAGCTAGTTAGTCTAAAATTCTATCCTTGGTTAGGTTGAGGCCTAACTTTTTTTTTAAACCTTAGTTTCTTCTTTGTCGAGAAATCTGTTAGTACTTCAAAACAGTACAGTTATGTTCCCAATCGGACGTTAGACCTATTATCTGATCATTTAGCTGGTTGGATCAGATAACAGGTACAACCTGATACGAACCCAAGGAATTGCGTATATTTCATCTTTCTACATATAAAATAAACATATATTATTAAATGCCTAACTTGGACGCATATGAATTGGGCTTCGCACAAGATGGCACGATCATACCAGAGTTGGTACTAGAAGCGTTTGGACAAAATTCAGCCTGACTTGCCAGAATTCCCATCTAAACCGTTTCTGCTGTCTGCTAAATAAAACACTTTCGTTTGGAAAATCAAAGAATAACTTTGGAAGAGCGGTAATTTTGAAAGAGTGATAGAATAGTATTTTTTTGGGAGAGTGATATTTTTTACTATTCGAAAGAGTGAAAATATTGTTTGAAAGTTATTAATCAGAATAGATAAAATATGAATAATTATGATACTAATAATTATGATGATGATAATAATAATAGTAAAAAATAATAATAATAATAATAATAATAAAATAATTATCATAATAAATAATAATATTCATAGTTATTATAATAATATAACATAATATAAATATAATAATATAATATAATAATAAAAACTATAATTATAATCATAATCATAATAATATAATAATAAATAATTATAATTTAATAATATAATAATAATATAATCATAACATAATAATATAATATAACATAATAAAATAATAATAAAATAATAATTAAATAATAATCACAATCATAATCATGATAATAATAATCATAATACAATAATAATAAATAAATAATTATAACCATAATAATATAATCATAACTATAATTATAATAATAATAATCATAGCCATAAATATAATAATAATATAATCATAATCATAATATAATAATAAAATTATAATCATAATCATAATAATAATAATATAATAATAAATAATTATATTCATAAAAATATAATAATAATATAATCATATTTATAATTATAATATAATAATATAATACTAAAATCATAATTATTATAATATAATAAAAAAATTAATAATATAATAATACTAACATTGATGATAATACAATAGTAATAATCATAATCATAATATAATAATATAATAATAAATAATAATAAAATTAATAATATAATAATAATACTAAAAGTGATGATAATAAAATAGTAATAATAATAATCATAATCATAATATAATAATATAATACAACATAATTAAATAATAATCGCTATTCCGACGAGACCTAATCCGGTATACCACCTATAGCTTGGTATACCGAATTAGCACTCTTCCGCGCTCTACTACTTAGTCTAAAATTCGTTTGACAAATTAATTCATCGAAATAACAATTCCATAAAGTGTCAAACAAATTGCTAAGAATAACATTAAATCAAGCTAAACTGATAAATCACTGCTGTTTTTGTAAAGCCATTTTTTTCCACACCATATATGTTGGAGGCCTCGTTTTTTTCCACGCTGTATAGCCATTATTTTGTCCAATACAAAGGCTCGGGTTTATGGCCCAAGGTGGTTCTGTTTTTAGGGGAATCAAATTTTCATTGTTATTAGTGTGCATTGTGTTTATTTATGTATATATTTATAAATATAAATTATTGAATGCATTTTACATCATCATAAATACATGTGTATGAAAAATCATAAAATTTTAACTTTACTTCAATAGTCATCAAGTAAGGTGGCTAAATCATAAATTTGATCCATTAGTTTTATTAATACTTGATACATATATAATAATATTGAAATGATATAATTTTTTATATACATATATAAGATGATATTTACAAAATATACCTTCAGATAGTTTTGTTATTTAAGAATTTAAACAATACATATTTGATATTCAAATTTATGAGCACCGGTGTGACATCAATGACGATGATAATTTGATCCTTCCTCTTGTTTTTATCTAGATTTATATTCAGGGCTGATGCAGAATTTTGATCAGGTGGATCAATAATCAGATTCAGTAGCTTATCGGGTTCAAATCCATTAACTAATCAGGTATTAAATAAAACTATTAAAATAATATCTTTCATATATTAAAAATAATAAATAATAAAAGTCAAAATAATAGATAATCATATTGATGAAGAAAATTTTCTTCTATGAAATTTCATATTTTAAAACTTTTACATAATTCTTTTATTATTCACGATATTAAATATTTTTTCTCAATGAAAAATAATCAGACAATTCAGGAGGATAAAAAATTTAATTCAAGGGAGTCAGATTAATAAAAACTTAGCCTAAAAATATTATGTTTTAAAATTCAGAGGGGAACAGTTAACCCCGAAAACTTTTGCATCCACCCCCTGTTTATACTGATTGTTTAAAGGAAAGGAGAACTTAACAGGAGATCTAAAGAATATAATTTTTTTTGGTACTAACCAAATTTATAATACAGAACATGCTTTTCATTAAGTGTGATTCGATAATCTCGACGACTACAATAATTGAATGAAAATTTGCAACTCTCCAAATTTACCTTTACAGTGAACAAATGGATTGAGTTTGGGAATGTTGCAGCTCGTACCAAATAAATAGGGACCGTTTGAATAACCTTTCACTTTTTTTAGGGGCAACTCTCCTCGACTCCTCGTTATTAAAACTACGGATGTACCTCGGGGCTTTGTTCTGATATAATAATTATAACAATAATACTAAAATAAAATAATATAAATAAAATATATAATATTTTTTATATAATAACATAAAAATTTGAATTATTTTTAAATAATAAATTATATGTTAAATATATTATACCCATTTATTTTTAATGAGGAGAGAAAATAATTATACGTTAGTCATTTAATCAAGATGGATGAAAAATTAAAAAAAAATCAATGATAGAAAAAATTATCTCAATGGTTAAGTTTCCAAATGACTATGTTAATTTCAAAATTAAGGAATAACAAATGTTTTTTTTTCACAAAAGATCTCTAAAGACATTATAAAAATACGGAAAACTTCTCCTGTAAACTGTGCAAAAATTAATGAAACTAAATTGGAATTTGACCTTCTAAGATGGGTTCCGACTATTATTTTAAATTTTTGTACTAATGTATTTAATTTTAGCTCCGTCTGTGTGGACTAGTTTCTGCACAGTCTGTCCCAAGCCAGAATAAAGGAGGAGGGTTGCGGTAGGTGTGACGAGCCCTGCACTAAAACAACCAATTTTTATGGAAATGAAACCCAATCAATTTTCGTTGGGGCGTCACCCTCTTAGCGACGCGCCATATTGGAATCCGGATATGGTGATAAGAGAACAAGGGCCGGGTCGTCACCGCCTTAGTGGCGCGCCATATTGGAACCTGAATATGGTGACAAGTGAGCGAGTCTTTGGATCGTCATCACCTTAGTGACGTATTTGCATCGGCGCCGGATGTAGTGTCAAATGAACAAGGGTCTTCGCACTTGACTCGACGATTGCGAGGGGCAAGGAAGCTAGTCGGGGAAAGTAGGATTCGTTTAGGTAGTTGGAATGTAGGGTCATTAACAGGTAAGCTAAGAGAGTTAATTGATACTGCGATTAGGAGACGCATTAATATCTTATGTGTTCAGGTTACTAAATGGACGGGCCAGAAGGCTAAGGAGGTGGAGAATACAGGCTTTAAATTGTGGTACACGGGAAAAGAACGAAGTAAAAATGGTGTAGGCATCTTAATTGATAAGAGCCTCAAGAATGGAGTTGTCGCAGTTAGGAGACAAAGGGACAAGATCATCATGATCAAATTGATTTTTGGAGATTTGGTCTTGAACGTCATCAGTGCGTATGCCCCACAAGTAGGTTTGAGCGATGATGTCAAGAGGCGATTCTGGGAAGACTTAGAAGACATGGTTAGAGGAGTGCCTAGTAGTGAAAAACTCTTCATTGGAGGTGATCTTAATGGTCATGTTGGCACATTTAGAGGGGGGTTTGAGAGGGTACATGGGGGTTTTGGATATGACGAACAAAATCAAGAGGGAGAAGACATCTTGAACTTCGCTATAGCTTATGACCTCATGGTAGCGAACACCTTCTTTAGAAAGAAAAAATCGCATTTAATTACTTTCAGCAGTGGCCAACACTCGAGCCAGATCGATTTTGTTCTGACTAGAAGGGAGGAGAGACCAAACTGCATGGATTGTAAGGTTATACCTGGCGAGTGTGTTGTCACACAACACAAACTTTTGGTGGCTGATTTTTGTTTTCAGGTATGCGTTCGGTGAGATAGAGGTATGAAAATAACGAGAACGAGGTGGTGGAAGCTCAAAAGGGACGTTTCTCAGGTGTTTAAGAATAGAGTTATTGCAGAAGTATCGTGGAACGAAGGTGTGCGGATAATATGTGGAAGAAGATGGCGACTCACATTCGGAAGGTGGCTATAGAGGTGTTTGGAGTAACTAGAGGAAATAAACGTGAACCTAAAGACACTTGATGGTGGAATGATGAAGTACAAAAGGCTATCAATGAGAAGAAAGAATGTTACAAATGTTTACATCACAACAAGAGTGATGAAAACATACAGAAGTACAAAGAAGCTAGAAGAAACGCAAAAAAAGCTGTGAGCGAAGCAAGGGGTCAGACATACACGGAGTTGTATCGGAAATTAGATACGAAAGAGGGCGAAAATGATGTCTACAAGATGGCTAAACTTCGAGAAAGGAAGACAAGAGACTTCCACCAAGTTAAATGTATTAAGGATGAGGCTGATAGACTTTTGGTGAAAGATGAGGAGATTAAGAACAGATGGAGAGCATACTTCGACAAGCTATTCAACGACGAGAGTGAGAAAACCGCGATCGAGTTGGACGACTCAATTGACACCAATAGGCGATTTGTTCGGAGAATTCAAGAGTCTGAGGTGAAAAAAACTTTAAAAAAGATGAAAACAGGTAAGGCGTTAGGACCGGATGACATCCCGATTGAGATATGGAGATGTCTTGGAGATATAGCAATAGTGTGGCTCACTAAACTATTTAATACCATTTTTCGGTCCAATAAGATGCTTGATGAGTGGAGAAGAAGTATATTAGTACCAATCTTCAAGAATAAAGGAGATATTCAAAGTTGTACTAATTACAGAGGAATTAAGCTGATGAGTCATACCATGAAGATTTGGGAGAGAGTGATCGAGTACCGTTTGAGAAAACTGACAATTGTCTCTAAAAATCAGTTTGGTTTTATGCCTAGGAGGTCCACTATGGAGGCGATTTTCTTGATAAGACAACTTATGGAGAGACATCGAGAACAGAAGAAGGACCTACATATGATATTTATTGATTTAGAGAAAACGTATGATAAAATTCCGAGAAATATCATGTGGTGGGCGCTCAAAAGGAAACTAGTCCCAACAAAGTACGTTACCCTTATTAAGGATATGTACACAAATGCTGTGACTTGTGTCAGAGCATGTGACGGCGAGTCCGATACATTTTCTATTAAGATAGGATTACATCAAGGGTCAGCATTGAATCCATATATTTTCACCTTAATGATGGATGAGATCACAAAGGACATACAAGAAGATATTCCTTGGTGTATGCTCTTTGCTGATGACGTGGTGCTGATTGACGAGAGCAGAATTGGAGTCAATCAGAAACTAGAGTTGTGGAGACAAACTTTAGAATCGAAAGATTTTAGACTTAGTAGGACAAAAACTGAATATATGAGGTGTCAGTTCAGCGGGGAAAAATTAGATGACGGAGATGTTAGTTTGGATGGACGAGTAGTACCCATGAATGACACATTTCGGTATTTGAGATCGATGTTGCAGAGTGAAGGAGAGATCGATGAAGATGTTAGTAATAGAATAAGAGCTGGATGGGTAAAATGGAGACAAGCATCTGGTGTTTTTTGTGATAAGAAGGTCTCAAACAAACTAAAAGGCAAGTTCTACAGGACGGTGATTAGACCCGCGATGTTGTATGGCGCAGAATGTTGGGCTACAAAAGGACAACACATCCAGAAGATGAGTGTAGCTGAAATGCGGATGTTGCGCTGGATATGTGGCCACACAAGGAAAGATCGAATCAGAAATGATGATATTAGGGACAAACTTGGGGTAGCACCAATTCAAGAGAAGATAGTCCAACATCGTTTGCGATGGTTTGGTCATATCCAACGAAGGCCTCCTGAAGCATCAGTACGCAACAGTATTTTAAGTCGTCCTGAAAATACAAGAAGAGGAAGAGGTCGACCGAGATTGATAAGAGAGGAAGCAATAAAAAGAGATTTGAAAGAATGAAATATACCCAAAGAGCTTGCTTTGGATAGGAGTGTGTGGAAGATAGCGATTCATGTATCTGAACCATAATTTAGGAGTTAGAGTCTAATATTAGAGTTATAGATTTCATATTCTTAGATTTTTTAGGATTTTAGGATTTAGAATTTAGAAATAGATTTCAGAAATAGAGGTTTAGATAGGATTTTAGAATTTAGAATTTAGAATTAAATTTTAAAATAAAATTTTAGAATTTAGAAATAAATTTTATAATAGATGTTTATTGTACTATTATTATTATTGTTATTATTGCTACTATTATTAGCATATTATTATTATCATTATCATTATCATCTTTATTTATATATTATTATTATTTTATTTATTTATTTTTCTTCCATCATATTCATTTTTATCACTGATATTTGAGATCTTTGATCTTATGTTTTTCGATTGGGTTTCATTTCTAGCTTATTCCAATTTATTTGAGATTAAAGCCTTTGTTGTTGTTGTTGTGTACTAATGTATTTAATTTTCTGGTGACATGTTTGTTATTCCTAGTACTATTAAGCATCATACCTGTGGTGCATAGCAGATAATAATCTTCGATAAATCGAAAGCTCCAAACCTGACTCGTCTTCAAGATGGGCAAATCTTCCCATGCGATCATTCCACAGGTATGGTTCTTGTAAGCACAAGAAACAATTTTGTTTTTTAATAATAAAATAGAGATGCATTTTGCTAACATGGAAAGATCAAACATTTGAGACACTACTCAGCCTAGTGAACAAGCTATTTCTGCCAAAACTATCACCGATCCAACTGTTTGCAATGCGGTACCTGCTGTTGTTTGTACCAATTTTACATCAGGACCTCACAATCGGTACAAATTCAGTGTGGAATGTTGGGGTTTATCATTTTTCTATGGTCTGATTTATTTGAATTTCCTTGTGGCAGTATGCAGTTGGTGTGCCCAATCCATGAAGTTGTTAACTCAGGCACGGTTCTATACAGATTGACTACAGTGCAGTCTATCAACAATGGCAGATATACTATAGAAGAGATTATTGACATGGAGACAACTCAACTTGCATCATTCATCAGTACAGCACAGTGGCATATATTCTATAGATGAAGACACGGAGTTACGAATTCCCAATTTTCAGGCCTCAATGAATGTTTTTGCCAGAATAGCTCAGATTGTACTTTCTATTTTAGCTTTGTTAATGAAGGTTCTCAATTTAATGTTTAGGAAAAGCAGCTCTCTTTTTATCTTTACTTCTATTTGTTTCAAATATGTTTAGAGATGTTCAAGGAAGACAATCTTGTAACTGAGCTGTAGTTTTAAACATTCCGACATACATACATCACCAGCAAAAAGAAAAACAGAAAAGCTTCTAAGTACAATGGACAAATTTACCAGAAGTATAATTACCAGAGTTTTACTAAAGATTTTTTTTTTCTTTAAATTTTCAGCTTTAATGCTTAGATGTATATAATAATGATGATGATGAGTGAAATTTCCACCACCATTTACCTTTATATTTATTAATTATTACTTACAAAGGATTCACTTGCTCCCTTGTTTGATGGAATGTAATGGGATGCAATCTTAAACTTATTTTCTATGTAAGTAATGTATACGCGTTTGAGAAAAAGAAAGAAGAATATAACAGTTCTGCTGGAAAAATACTATGAATCTGTGATATATATACCGGACCAACTTAATTCTCAGAATTGGGTTGAAATTTTTCCATAAATAAAAATACTCTGGGCTACACTACATCATATATTTTTATATCTGATTTCACTCTTTTCATCATGCTTTTGGGGCTTGAATTCATAACTGACTCTTAACCAAATCCTCAACAAGAACGGTCCAGAAAAAGAACATAGAAGGAAAAGAAAAAGAAAAAGAAAAAGCAAAGATAAACAAATTACAGACCCACTGTTGTTGAGTTGTTATCATGCTGATGTTGATATGATACCATTTACAAAACTGAACCTAAAGCAAGGTCTAGTTATAGCATTTTGCTGCCAAGTTGAAATCGAAAGCTATGGTTAGGCTAGAAATGTAAACTTGGTCAGGTAGCAACCTAATATTTACCTTTCTCTTTTGACCAGAATCTGTTATTACTTGAAAATATTTCAGGTATTCAATTTGTAACCTGATGCAACCCACCAAGTTAGTACTTTTTTATAATTAAGATCGATTCATGTAGTTAGATGCTTATTATGACGATGAAGTCATCAACCCAGTCAAATTGGTATAAAATAGCTCAAAATCGACTACAGTACTAACACAAATGCTCTTCTGCCTAACAGTCTGAACCTGTTTAAATTTGACAGCATACAACGCAAAGAGAGTTTAAACTCTGGTAATAAACTAAAAACAAGTGTTCTATATTGGTGAATATATAGTATGTCATTACTGATCTTGATTTGTTAATTGGTTTCGTTTCACACTGGGCCAGTACTCTATTTGATAATAACACATAAAAGGCCCGTTTACAAAAAGGCACTTCGGCTTTGTCTTTGACCTTTTGCAACGAGCGAGTAATGTCAATCAATTCAACTGTGTTGACAGAGAACCTATGATAATAATTAATAATATTAAGAAAGAAGAGTTAAATGAAGTCAAAAGAGAGAGATTCAGAGAAGGAAAATATTGGTTGTCCACCTCCCCACCCATTTATTCATTCTTCTATTTATTAATATTCTCCACTCCGTTTGATGATTAAAATTCCTAGGATTAATAAAAAGTTCTATATGATTAAAATTGTTCTTGTAGTGACGTAACAAAAATTAAACAAATACATTAAGCTATCCTTAACTGGAAAGCAGAAACATTTTTTTTGGGTTTTAAAAATATCACTGTACATTGATTCAGAATAATGTAATATTAATGTTCGTTATAATTCTTACGGACAGGTTATGTTTCAACAATTTATCTCACAATCGTAACAACTGACGAGGGGCTTATCGAAATTTAATCATGAAAATGTGGATAGATACTGCCTGCCACTTCAAAAAAAAAAATGTGGATATATCTAATTCACTTCTAATTTGGCGCAACAATTCTTGGGGACTATAAAAGTTTAGTTCTGTTTTACCAACTTTGATCACCAATTAAATAATTTTCCAATTAAAATTTGTTTATAGTTTCAAATTTTAAACTTATTTGAATAATCAAAACAAGTTGTTCGTCAAATATTGACCGCTTTCCATATTATTGTGTCGGATATTTTTTTCTCTTTGAAGAAAAAATGGAGGTCAAGCTCCAAAATTTACTGAAAAAGATAATCTATTGGATCTTAATTTGTAATGTGTGCATGTGCTCTACAGACAACGGTCTTGGTACAGTTAAAAGAGGTGTAGTAGGATTACAACCAAAACATGATCTAGGAGGAAAAAAAAAGAATTTAGTCAATGTTACGTGATAATCCCAATTAGGTAGTTATTTGGTCTCAGTTGGATTAGTACAATAGGGTAGTACTCCACTAACTAAAGGGTCAAAAGAATCTTTATTTTCAACTAAAATTAGCGGTATTTAATAGGAGAAAAAAGAATTATTTTTTTATTATTTGTATTGTTTGTGTTCATAGCAGTTGAAAGTGTTAAAGATGAAGTCAACAGAACAGAGAGGGAAATACAGCAAAACACATCCAATTAGGTAATTTCTATTTTAAAAATAATATAGGAGAAATGGAAGTTTTTTTTGTGTATCCCGAATTTTAAAAAGTTTCATATTTAAAAAATAATGTTTTTGAATTTTTTTTTTCTAGGTACCAAAAGAGCAGACTAAATGTGCATGTATTCGACCAAAGCTACTAAAGATATACGTGTTTTAGAAAATAAACATAATATTGTTATTTTTTAAAAATAATAATATCAAACATTTAAAAGACCAGCAAGGAATCAACCATGCCCAGTTGAATTCAAGTTACGTTAATGCAATTAAAGTGAAATCCCCTTGTATGCTTCTTAATTAACATTAATTCAACAAATGAGACTATTGAAATCTTTAATTATTTTTCGTGTTTGGCCTGCAACCTAGTATAAAAAAGTAATTATGTAGTCTCAACCGTTTTTTTCCCTAACTACACACTAACAACCCCTTCCCTCTTTTTCCACTAGGCATTAGAATTCTAAAAGCATTTTGATTTTTTCAATAGTCAGGTGTATTAGATGTGACTATGCTTTTCCCTAACGTTTTACCCTTAATTATTAAAGTTTTCTAACTGTCAATAACTCAATATTCACCATTTCTCCTACTTTTGAACTTCTCTCCGTAGTCTATAACTTCCACATCCGTTCCACAAGTTAACATTATATTATAATATTATATGATGGAAACTTGCATACATACCCCTACATAGTTTCGTCTCGAGTGAAACTAACTATGAATCAATTTTTGAATTGATTTAGATGCACCTAAAATTTCTTTAGTTAACCAAGTAATAGTTGTCTATATTACTAAATATGACTCCAAAAGTTTCATAAAAAAATTGGAAACTCCGTAAGGGTATTTTTACAAAAATTCCAACTGAAAATACCAAAGGCCTACGCATACGCTCCTGAAAATAAATACCACCTCACTCGGCCACCCCACTCCTCCAACGTCTCGCATTCTCTGTTTCTCTAACTTCTCTCTCTCTCTCTCTCTCTCTCTCTCTCTTTCTCTCTGTCTCTTCACATAGTGTAGCAGTCTGTTGCACACACCATCAGTAAACCCATGGATGCGGTTCTTCCATCTCCTCTCATGCTTCTCTTTGTCTTTGCCATGGCCTTGCATACTGGTTTATCACATGGAAACCAGTCCAGTCACTTCATCACCTGGGAAGACCTGAGTATAGAGAAATACTCATCCCAGATAGGAGTTTCGAAGGATCAGACTGGGGGTCGAATTATAGTAGTGTCGAAAGATGGCCACGGCAACTCAAGAACAGTGCAAGGTGCAATAAATATGGTGCCAGATGGGAACTCAGAACGTGTCAAGATCATAATTTACCCAGGGGTTTACAGGCAAGTTCTTGAAAACTTTTTTTTTTGCATCCATTAATTTCTTTAAAAGTTTGTTGAAATTATGTGCCAGTACCACTTTCTTTGTTTTCTTGATGGAACTTGAATACAAGGTCGTCTACTAGAGTTCCAGCTTTCTATTATGTACCTAATAAAGGGTCAACTTATAGACGACGCTGTATCTCAGTAAAGTTATGGAGATATAAAATTATATTTGTAATGTTTAGTATAATTTATTTATGTCACTACTCATTTGCTTCTCCTCGTATTTCCTCTTCTCTTCACTGTCTTGCTTTCTTGTTCGTTCTTTATTATTTGGAAAAGATATGCATCTTGTTATTCTTAATTATCTTAATATGTTTATTTTCTCTTTAATGGCTTGTGCAGAGAAAAGGTGACCGTTCTGGTCACAAAGCCTTACCTCTCCTTGATTGGAACTGGAAAAGGAGAGACTAAAATCACATGGCACTCAAAAGCTTCTGATCACGACTCAGCAGGGAACCTTGTTGGCACGTTTTACTCTGCCTCTTTTGCGGTAGAGGCAGATTACTTCTGTGCTACAAATATCATATTTGAGGTGATTCCTTTATTTATCTAAATGTTTTTTTTTTGCCAAAATACTATGTTTCAAAAATTAAGTACTCAAATGGTTATGTTTTTTTCTAAAAGAATGCCTCCAAGTAGATTATAATACTAAATAAGGCAAAAATGTTTAATGTTAACAGTGCAAAAGATTCTTCTCAGCGAAACTGACAGCAAAATTTTACTCTTCTAAGGGGTATATTTACAAATACTGCATTCAAAGGGCTTGACAGAAAACTCTTTTTATTGTTTCTATTCTTTTTTTTTTCTGTGCGTGTTTTTCTCTTTAGCAGAAACAGTTTGTAAATGATTAGTAGGTAACTCTACTACAAAGGGTACAATGGTCATACATTTTGTAGAGGCTGCAGAGAAGAAATATATAATTCTCAACAGTCAACACTGATATTAAAAAGTCACCTTATTAGCAAAATTAACATAACTCCATTTTTGGACAGAACTCTGCACCAGCAGCGACACCGGGAGCCGTAGGGGAGCAAGCAGTGGCTCTGAGGCTGTCAGGAGATAAGGCCATGCTGTATCGGTGCAAAATTTTGGGTACACAAGATACACTGTTTGACCACCAGGGCAAGCACTATTTCTACCACTGTTTTATCCAAGGCTCCATTGATTTCATCTTTGGCAATGCAAAGTCTCTCTATCAGGTATTATTTGGCAAAGCCTTTAAATACATAACTAAGTATTGGTTTTATTTGTTCTTCTGATTTTTTTCAGAGTTTTGTCTCCATAGCTGCCAAATTGCAACAGGGTACCATATAAAAAATGTTGCTACCAGAGCTAGGACAAGATATCGTTTCATAAAGTAGGTTTACATTCTGATACACATCATCTATTCATCTGGCATGTTTGGTACCTTTTATTGTACCTACCGGTACATACCTTACATTACTGAACCTATATCAGCTGGGTTCCGAGCCTTATTTTTAATATTTTCCTATATACTGGAGCCTTATTTTTATTTTTTTCCATATACAAGAGTGTTACTATTTCTGGTGAAACGTCATTACTCCTAGTTCAATTACGCCTCCAGTGGTATTTTGGTAGTGGACTGGTGCCAAGTGGAACATATGACATTTGAAATTTATGCAGGGATGCACATTGCATGCGGTGGCAACAAGCTATGGTGCAGTCGCTGCATCACAGAGAAACTCTCCTGCAGACGACTCAGGGTTTTCTTTCTTACACTGTCGGCTTACTGGGTCAGGTATGCTCTATCTGGGTCGGGCATGGGGAAGGTACGCTAGAGTCGTGTATGCCTTTTGCAGGATTGATGGGATTGTTTTGCCCGATGGATGGAGTGACTGGGGCGATTCTTCTAGGAGAAGGTGCATTTTTAATCATTGCATTCTTTTTTGTTTTCTACAAACACCAGGATTATGCAAATGTAATAATATGCCCCACCTTGCATAACTAATACATAACAACTTATGTTCTGATAATGGTTCTATGTTTCAATTACTGGCAAATTTGATAAAAGAAATCAAAGATAAAGATAACATGAGTGCCTATTAACTATTTAGTTATTTAAGTTATAGGCAAGATAGCAAACAAATTCGTAACCTTTGTAACTTCAATGAATCTTTTTAATATATATAGAAGAGATATGTTGATATTTAGACAGAAATAACTTATTCAGCAAGTAATTTGTTAGAAAACTCATATTAATATTTGAACGAAATAACTAGTTCAACTAGTTAATTTGTTAAAAAAAATGATATGTGAACTCATTATACTGACGAAATTTGCATGCCCATTTTATGTGACAGAACTGCATACTTTGGCGAGTACAAGTGTGATGGAGCAGGTGCTAATCTGAGGAACAGAGCGAGTTGGGCAAGATCACTATCTTACCAAGAGGCAAGACCATTCCTTGGTCGTAATTACATTGATGGAAATCAATGGCTCAGATTGTAGTTTATTAGCCCTGTAAATAAACCTTGTGGCATAGCAGATAATTCCATTAAATTGATTCATATGTTGATGTAACTAAAATTTTAATATATATAAAAAAAGGTTTTACTTCTTGTATGATATTTTGTCATTATTTCTATAAGGCAATTTAGAAATAGTAATCAGATAACAAACTGAGGAAGAGGACTGAATATTTTGCTGATAGAACTTTACAATGCAAAATGCCTACTAATAAGGTTTAAAAAAAACAATGAAAGAAACAATGAAGAAAGCAGGAGGAACAAAGAAGAGTGGAAATAGATCATCCCTTTATAAAATGGATGCAGATAATAAGTTGCAATATTAAATTTTTAAACTGTATCTCCAGTTTATCAACATGGCATTGGCATCTCCTGTAGTCCCACATCTGACCAGCGTTGTTAATTAGTTGATGTATAACATGTTTCGTTTTGAACAATATTCAAAATATTATGATGGAATTAATAATTTACTTGTTACCAATACTTGCAAATTATTCTGTGCGGTCATTATATGCATTATGAAAAAAAAAAGACGACACATCTAATAATATATTGCTGGTTTGCTACATATATGAGAAACCTGTTTTGTGGAAGTACTGGGAAGTAAATGCCGTATCATTGACTTTGAGCACAAGTGTGCCTAAAATAAGTAAAATGACAGGGATCTGAATAAAAATGGCACTCATGGTTACACTATGTAAGAGGTGCACACGCACTGCGTAGGTGTGGAAATGGGGTTCAAACTCATTTGTGGTTGCAAATCATGCAGATGCATGTAAGTCGAATCAAATGAACTGCCAAAAATGCACAAGTTATGAGTGAATTGGATTTTTCCAATACAAGGAAAAGATACATAGATAGCGATAGATTGTTGGTCGATGGTCGATTGGTTGAACCATATTTTTCATCCGGTACCAGTAATAGGCGCGTGCCAATGGCCTAACAAATTGTGGATTCTGCAAGATAATTAACACAGATGGTAGTGTGAAAGGGCACTTCAGTCTTTACAGATAGCACGTTAGAGAAGCTGGTACTTAATTTTAGGTACTTTTTAAATTAGGTTGCATGTTGAAGTCCCTACGGAGCAAAGTTTGAAAGAGGAAAGTGAAAATATCAATTAAGGCACTAGACACTTCCAATAGAGCAACTGAATAACAGGAGCTGAGAGACCACAAAAGTTGTATAGGGACCAACTATTCTTGACAAGTAGAAATCACAAGTTTCAGCAGCTGGTACCAGCAGTAACCAAGACCAAGCAACATGCAAAAGCACTTTATTCCTATTTGGTAATTAGGAAACATGAAACATGCATACTGGAATCCCAAATCAGTTTTTTTTCACTGATCACAATAGAATCACAGGATCATATTTCGGCCTGTCATTTGCATATTACTGGTTAAAGAAGTTATCCCGGTCACCAACTGATATACTGTTATCCTAAATCACAACCAATCGGACACACCCATATTGTGATCCAAAAAGAGGCTATTAATTTCACTTAACAGCAACAGCAACTAGTCTCATCGAAACAAACTACAATCAACAAAGATCTGAACATTTAACACAATAGATACTATAAGATTAACTCCAAGATGACTAGATCACAAAGACTAAGCTAAAAAGTTCAAAAACAAGCCTATAGTTTATATCACATTTAACCCCGCTTAACTATATTAATACCACTTTCTGTCAGCAATGAACCTGGTATATCCCCCCACCTATGTACATTCTCAAACCCTACTTCCAGTTATCAGTCCAGCATTGCTTCATCTTGAGACCGTTTCTTTTCATTGACTTGATTCTGACACCCTATCATCACTAATGGTGGCTCACAGCTGCCACCCTCCACTTGCTTCGTGTTACCATCTTTCACCTCACCGGACATGGCAGAACTGCCTGACTCAGCTCGCTTGGTAGACCCCACAGCTTTAAGGTTTGGAGGGATTTGAGCCATAACTTCAGGCTTGGGCTCAATATCAACCCATTGATTATGGATCCAATCTCGTGAAACCCTAGCATCTTTTCTCTGGCACACTGTAACTATGTTCTCAGCTGGGACAATAATAATTAACTGTCAGCCAAAGTCTAATTGAACTTCACACCACCAATTGAACTAGTTCTAATTACACGCCAACCAAAAGAATGGAAAAATCATATAAAAATAATACCACAATTAACTTGTAGGCTAATTACCAGAATACTGAGCAAAACATACCTTACTCAATACGACTTTTATGTAGATCACATTAATTATAGTCAACAGTAAAAACTACTAAATTTCTATGGTATTGGTGATTCGCCAAGGGGGAGTCAATTATTTAGATCAGGCTGGCCTGGGTCCAGGTCAGATCAGATCATCACTATATTAATTTTCTTCATATGGCTCAGACCTGTTGTCAAGGATCCCCAGCCAGTTATTTATTTTTTATTTGATATGATCCCAAAAGAAAAGATGGTTTCATGGGTAAGTAGCTCAGCAAAGGTGTAGTTTCTCAAGACCAAATCCCAGCTTTCACACTACTGCATTCTATTAATAGTTTGAGACAGTAATGTAATTTCAAAATCAGGACATGACTCAAAACCCATATATATTACAAAACCTGTTAAGAGAACCAAAAATCAACCAGTCAGGTCATGATCTCTAACCAGGACCAAAACCCCTAGTGGTTCAGAGAAGGCAGGACTCAGACTAGATCCACTAAAACATCAGGCTGAGTCAAAACAGAAGAGGTCCATCACTGCCAACCTAGCATCTTGCAGGGACTATGACTGTGATAAAAGGAATGGATATATATAACTCAACAAAATAGAAAAAGATATCAGAACTATGGATTGCAATGGCCATACAGTAAAAGTACCAGCAAACAATTCAACTCAAATGGTGTGGCCACAGCACATATATCAACAATGACAACTAATGGACTGAATTGAAGATGTATTAATTACCAGGGTGATACACATTAAGTCTGTCTTCACCAGCTTTTCCAGGGCTCACCACAACACCTTCCCACCAAGCATCATTGTGCCACACATCAATTGCACTTCCAGCAACTAGAATTACACCCTCAACTGAATCCTCGAATGGAGGAGATGGTCGGATCGTCAGGCGTCCACGGTTCCGCATGCACAACTTGTCTGGATCCGCAAATCTGTAAGCCATTACCCACTCCTTGAAAACACCAAATACAACAAAAAGTAGTAAGTACCAGAATAATCAAAGAATTGCTTGCTAGCTGTTGCATCTGAGTCAGAACTTTGCAGATTATAGCTCCAAGTGGTATGCTGCTGAGCAGTGTGCTACCAATTACTACTAACTTTTTCCTTTTTCCTATATATTTTCTTTCATTTTTTTCTTTTACCAGAAATTGGCTACTTGAGGCTTAAAGACTTAATCAATGCATACAATCAAGTGAAGTAGCAACAAGAACCAAACTCAGGTTATACAGACCAGTACAATCTGGTATATCACGAGAACTAAAAATGCATGCATAATATTTTGAGATCAAATACTGCAATGACTAATTGGTTGCAAAAATATATATGATACCAACTTACCAGTGCCTTATCCCCCATCCCCCACAAACACACTGCACTCTGAACACATACCTCGAGTTGTTCACCATCATCAGGGCTGACCACATCATCATACTGAACCTTAATCTGCTTATGACACAGCTCCAGCACAGTGCACCTAAACCAACAGCCCCTGATCCCACTGTCCTGACAAAGCACCTCAATCTTCTGCCCCTCGGTATAAGGTGGCTTGATCTGATTCCTGGGCCCTGCCTTGTCTCCATTCAAACCTGATCTGACCTGCCTATGGCCTGCCTTATTTTCCCCTGCCCCACTTCCACTGCCACTGCCTCCACCACATCCTGGAACAGTTTGCCGGCGGTGAAGGTTGCGCGGCCCTGGCCCAGTCTCATTCACTGACATGGAGTTGAGACGGAGGAGAGCTGGCTGGTTGTAGTAACCATGCAGGGTGCGGAGGTCAAAGTACTTAAATTTGTTCTTGCTGTACTGGCGAAAGCAGAGGCGAATGCCAGAGAGAGAGGATGGGTAGGGATGGGGAGAATTCAAGCACCTCTCATAGTCCTCTGGTGTCAGAACTGTCGCCACATCATCCACACACTCTACACTTATCACCTGTGCAGTCAAGAATTAAATTCTCTTAGGTTTTAGCCAATTTTTTTTCCAGTTAACCAGTTATACAAGTGTGAGCCTCTCGGTACTGAAGGAACACAAATGATAGCATTTTTCGAAATGATTATAATTTCAATTAAGCAAAAATACAGTTGAAACTGAAAATTTAAGGACATGAGAGAGCATAACAACTGAACTAAATATATCTATATATAATACATATAAAGGTCGCACACATGGATCAAGGTTGATACCAGATTAACAAACAAGAAGGTCACAAAGGGAAGCATAATTACAGTTGACAAGAGGAAGAGCCAACTCAGATAAACTATTATTATCTTTCTATTTCTCCTCTATGCACCTTTTTTTGAGAAGTATAAGATCGAATGGTCTTAAACAGAGAAGAGTTACTATTTTCCTTTCGTGCTCTACGCACAATCTAAGAAATCAACAGAAAATTGATCTCAAGTTTATAAACACCTTTCTCCAGCCCTGCCTTTGTTTTAGTAAACACATCAACAGAGTCTAAGGTGGAAAGGTACAGAAGTGATAAGATTAGAAAGTAAATATGAAAATAGAGAATTTGAGGATATAGCTTTGTGCATTAATGCACAACAAGTGGGTCAGGCTCAAAAATAGAATGTTTGCAACTTTTCAAGCTCGGCCTGGTTATCAAAAGAAATGAGACCCAACTGAAAAGTAAGGATTAGGATGCCACATAGACACTTAGTTAAATTACCCAAAAAAAAATTATTTGTTTTTACAAGAACTATATACTGGTTACAAGACTTTCTGAGGCTTAATCTTTTACCTACATCTCAGATTCTCAGCACAACAGCCAAAGACCAAGAAAAATAACTACCTGAGAGTAAGGTGTGATGAAGACCTCACTAGGATGTGGGGCTGGAGGAGGTATGGGGCATGCAAATTCTCGGTTTTGGTGGAACCAACGAACTTTAACCTTCTTTTGCCCCTTTTTGTCCTCATACATGTCTTCCAAATAGGCAAGATAACGGGTTTCTTCTTCTGACATGATCAGTGCAAAAGAATGAGCCTGCATGTGACATGGGAGATTTAATTTGATGATTAGTTAAAGGAAAAGAAGAAATGAAGAACAAGATACGGAGAAGCAATTTTTCATTTCTAAAACTGTACAAGTTTGAAATTTGAAAATTGGATTTAATTTAACAAAATTCTCATGAGAAGATTCTTACTTTTTGCAAAACCTAGGCTAATAAATCCACAAAAAAGTTTAAGCTCTTTCCTTCTTTCTTCCTAACATTTTACAAATTACCTTCAACGAACAAGGATGAGTTCCAGCCATACTACCAGCCTCAAAATCCTTCTGAGTTTTTTTTTTCTCTTTCTTACCTTTTACTCTTCCTGTGGCGGAAGGAGAGGGGTTGCCAATGGGGATGAGGATATGTTATGTGTAGGAGAATACTCGCCCACAACAAAAGGGCTAGATAGAGAGATACTGCTCATGACATGTATTGGGCATGCATGTACAGTGATTTTATGTAGTGGATAGAATGCATCAAATTAAATGAGTGATTTAATTGTCATGGAAAGTGCTTACTGATATAGTTGAGCCATCGCGACAAAATGCTTGATAGTGATATAGTTGCTTCCCGCATATCCAAAATGCCCCAGACCAGACTATGTCAGATCCTCCATCTTTATCCTATTAAAAAGAAAGATAAACCCCTTTAAAAGTAATTTTCCAAATTGAGTTCCCATTTTGCCATAATGTAGTGTTGAATCTATCTTTATGAGTGCTCATCATTTTATCTCACCAAAACTTTTATGTGCATTTTGACAAAGGATTAGATTCAAAAGAATAATGAAAATTGCCAAATTCCATGCCTTATTAATTTAAAAACATTCAAGCGATCTAACAAGAGAAGAATTTGTGAAAGTTAATTACCCTTATTTTGATTGGTGGGACATTTTGTCCTTCAATAAAACCCTTCAGTTCAGTCCCTGAAATATAAAGTAATATTAAATTGCGGCTTTAATGAGTAACCCATTCACCATTTTAACCCTCCTATCACTTCCCGCACTATTTAAATTGCTTCTATGAACAAACTATCTTGTGTGTTTAACCAACCATGTAGCCTTCAAGCATAAAAAAATAGTTTACCAAATAGAGCTTCTGAATGCCTGGATTTTGGAGAAATGACTGGAATTAGCCATTGCAATGACTGTAATTAGCCATTGCAATGACTGTAATTAGCCGTTGCAATGCTATTTCTTCTCTTTTCCTTTATAAGTGTACTTAGCAAGTCAAGACTAGAAGAATATTTGGACCAACTTTAAGAAGATGGTACCTGCTGGTACTCGAGTAGCATACCAGCTTACCATGTGCATATCTCAGCAACCTTGGTTTCCTACCACTATTCATGATCTTAAAACCATGAAAACCATGAAGTTCTATTTATTTCAAAAGCAAAAACGCCTGAACATTGACTAATTTACAAGAAATTACGTTTTGGAAAGTTTTTCATGGGGATTAGCGAAGAAAGCCAATCCACAGCTTCTCGCCTCGAGCGCCATTTAAGCGCAGATGCCCCAGTCTTGTCAAAAAACCCAAAACGGGTCATGCAAAAGTCCTCTGAAGCAACATAGAGCATGTGCCGGAGGCTCCTCTCTGTACCGATCACTGCTAGGTGAGATTCCCCATTGGTATCTTCTAGAAAGAAATGAACTAATCTGTTGCCTCTCTCTTGAGAGACGAAATCCTCTCTCCACTTCACGAAATCCGGGAGGTTCTCCACCATTTTTGCGGGGAACAAAAAATACGGTCACGGTAGGTGAGATATTCGATGATTTCAGGGTTTTGGGTGCTTAAATCTGAAAGGGTTTAAGTTCAGCAGGAAACCCTCCATGAACTTCTTGTGTGCCTTTGTTAAAAGGCCATAAAGCCAGATCACACCGTGCTTTTGGACAGAAATAATAGAAAGGGGAAGAAGGTTTGAGAGGGACGGAGAGAAATAGAGGTGTTGAGGGAAAATAGACCAGTCTTACACGGAGAACTAAAGGAGGGGAGGAGAGTAATACAAAGCTTAAATAAGTCAGAAAGGAGAAAGTTGAAAAGGGAAATGGAGGAGAGGAAGATGGGCAAGAACTATGCTCTCTCTCTCTCTCTCTCTCTCTCTCTCTCGGGGTTTGATTAAGGTAGGAGAAGGCTCTCTCTCTCTCTCTCTCTCTCTCGGGGTGTGAGACTTGAGTCCAGAGAAAAGGGCAAGCGCCGCTGGGAGCCTGGGACCAGTGTTGAGAGAGAGAGGACGGGATGAACTGAAGCCCGAAGGATGAAGGTCAAGAACCAAGAGGGGTAGAGAGGTCATTTTCTCTGTGCCAGTACCCAAATCTATTAGTTAGGTTCCAAACCGTCTGATCTAAAACGGACGATTTGGATTTGATTAAATGGACGGTACGATTTAAAACTGACGATCCAGATCTGATTCCTTGGATCCTTGTTCAATTGTTCTAGCTTGGAAAGTCCCCAACTCCCCATAAAATACCGAATCCATCCTCTACGTTCTAACTTGCCAAGCTTGCTTTATTCATTTACAATAACCTGCACTTTTGTTAAAAAAAAAAAGTATACTCCAGGAATATATACTCATGTCAATTTAAATATTATCCATTCAAATTTAAGAATTAAATATTTATGTGTAGAAATGTTTAAAACCCTAGATATTTATCATAACTTATATTATCCTCATAAAAATTAAATTAATAATTAATTAAAATTACAATGGAACAAAAATATCTTTCTATATTTTTTTATCATACATACAACTTGCATTGTCACAAAATCAATGACAGTGCATTGAATTCTTTCATTTTGCTATATACATTATACTATTGGTCTGCTGCAGCTCTAATCGTGTGTAAATGTAACCCCTGAATAAAGTAACATATTTTATAATGTGTTTATGTTATAAAAAAATTTTGAACTTTCAAAATTAAATAGAAATAAAAAGAGCAATAAGTGTAAACTGAATTATGAGTAATTAAAGAAATCCATTTGAACCTAACTTTTATCAGAAAATAAAGAAATAATAATAACGCATAATCATTCTTACAAAGCCATTTGAACCTAACTTTATGAATTCCATCTGGATTAAAAAATAAAGTAGGCTCCAAACAAACATCTGACAAAAAAAAAACCCAACTAACATCTGATAAAAAAAACAATAGACTCCAAACAGACATATCAGAATCAATAACCCATTTTAAGCTAACTGCATGAACCAGTTCATGCACAAGTGGCACTGATTTTGATAAAACCAATAACCCGTTTAAATGCTATATATAGATCTTTTAAATCACTAATTAAATTAAATATGAGAGAGTACACTCATGATTTGAATTGTGAAAAGAGGATCCCAAAAATCAGAATTCTATGTAAGTTAATTGAACATAAGTTAAATCAGAATTACTAACAACATTATTTTCAAATAATGCAAAAAATAAAAGTAAAAAATAAATGTATTTTGTTATTCTTGTGTAAGTTAATTGCATATCAAACTCTAATGATTTTTTTGTTATATGATATTCAATCAAACGTTAATGATAGAAAATTTCATCTCACTAATTAATGATGAAACTTGAAAAATAAATAAAAATTTGCATAGAATATGTATAGGATATAAGTTATATTTTTTTCCAACTAAGAAATGAAAATTTTCACGATTGTTAACATCATCAAACTTTAACTAACGGATTCATATTTTAATTCATGGCTTAAACTTTTAATTTGTGTTTAGAGAAAACTTTTTAACCAATGAATCCATTTATATAAACAGGATAACTCAATTTATTTTTCATTTGCTTTTGTTTTAGTTGACTATCATAATAGTCTACATTTATACAATTTCTATTACAAGTATGTTATTTCAACAAATATATTATTTTCTTCTCAAAAGTGATGATCATTTAACACTTTAATAATAAAATGCTGAAAAATATAACGGTGAGGGAAAAAAACCAATAAGATTTATCAGCTTTAATGTCATAAACTTAATTAAGAACTAAATTATGTGTCAAATAAGGAGACAAGTCACTAAACTTTGATGTTTATTCATATTTGATCACTAAATTTTTATTTATTCATTTTTTAATCACTAAACTTTGATATTTATCCAAATTTGATCACCCTCATTAGTTTTTTCATTCAAAAATAATTGAAATAAAATTATATTTGTTGCCAAAAATAATTAAAATAAGAAAACAGATAAATAAAATGAAATTGAATTTGTTTTACCATTTAGTTATTTTTTAATGAAAAAACTAATGGGAGTGACTAAATTTGAATAAACGTCAAATTTTAATGATTAAAAATAGATAAATAAAAGTTCAATGATTAAATATGAATAACCATTAAATTTATGACATGCTCGAAAGTTAACCCCATTATCGCTAGTGAGCAGAAAAGCCTGCCAGGGCGGGCTACAGATTCGATTTCATCTTGAGACTCGATAGCACCGCTGGGAGCCTCAATCTTATTCTCACCCGCCCTGGTGCCTTGCCCAAGAACTCACCAAAACTTCTATCCTAATCCCATACTAATTCTGCACATCTTCTTTGCTTGTCTCATCTACGGGCCATAGTTTCATACAAACACCATAAAAAGCACAAACAATGGAGCTCTACGCACTTCAAATCAACCCCCAACATCAATATCACTCCTGCTCAAATCTCCTCACAGCTCTCGAGCTCAATTTAACTCTCCTAAATGCCTCTATCAACCCCAATCAAAGACCAGCAATCTCAAACCCAAAACTCAACACCCCACCTTGCTAAAATCCTCTAAAAATATATCAATTGAAGAACTAATCGTTGTTACCAAACCGAAGACCCCAAAAAAGGCACAAAATTTGGAAAATCTTCCTGATGTCATTCCAAGAAGGTTCCTGATGGGTGGTGCCTCGCTTAGCATAGCGTTTCTTATAATAGAATTTAAATGGCACAAAGAGTCCATGGTGTTGGGACCAGATGGGCCTCTTGTAGAAGAGTTATGGGATAACACGCGAAAGTACGCACTTTATACGCTGACAGTGAGCACCAGATGGCGTATACTATTTTTTTTATGTAGCAGACGAAGAGCCTACTATTATGTACTATTGATGAAAACAAAGAAGAGTTGCAAGATAGGTGAGAGATAGAGAGAATATAGAGAGAGCGAGATAGAGATTATTACAAAGGTATTTCGGAGAAGAAAAAAAATATAATGTAAGCAAAACTAACAAATCCTTATTTAATCTATCTAACAAAATCCCCTATATTGAGCCCTTGAATTGCCAATATCAGCGCCTCATATTGCTCCCCTGTTGTAAGCTTTGTTCCATTGTGTTATGTATGTTTGAAGCTCAATTTGCAATGCATGGAAATTTTTCTTTCATCCTTAAATATGTGTTTGTTTCGTTCTTTCCAAGGCGTCCACGCCTTTGTTGTCCATTTGGTTTGGCATTGCATCTGACATGCAGTAGACCATGCTTCTCATACAGTTGCTGGCATTGCCCTATGTTGATTCGCATTTGGGCAGTTTCGTAAGGATGCTGCCATTGCACATGGTAATAGCAGGTGCTCGACCGTTTTCTCATGATGTGTATTGCACATTATACGTGCTTGTATGGTAGGTTACCCTTTGTGCTGTAAGTTGTCTGTCATATGTAGTCTGTTGTGTAGCACGAGCCACATAAAAAATTTACTCACGGTAGAATTTTTTGGTCCCATAATTGTTAGGTTCGTTAAAACTTAAACCGCGAAAAGACCGTAAAAAAAAAAAATAATTTTACTTAAGTTAGAGATCAAAATATGTCGAATGAATTATCGAGAGTTACATATATTACAAAAAAGAGATGACTCACCCTAAGATAAATTCATTCAAATTTGTTCAGTCATTAATTAGATTTTGAGATAAGCTTTGGGAATTGCTCATTATTTTTTATTTCAGCTGTGATGTTTCACTCGAAGAATTTATCTCAGACTCCTACTTTTAATGTCATATCTTAGAACCTTTTTAAAAATGATAAACACTCAGATTTTCTCCTTCCCTCACAGATGAAACGAATCCAAGAAAATTCATAAAGAGAAAAAAAAATAAAGTGGTAATATTGAACCTCGTGCGGGTTATTTTTGTGTAGCTAAAAAACTTTATTGAGTAGCCCTTAATGCGCATTTGAGGTTATCTCATGCTAAGTTAGGGGTTAGAGAGTTTCATAGTACCGCCCTAGCACATTATGAGACTTAGTTTGACCTTGTTCGAATCGATTTTTTTTTTTATCTTTTTGCGAATGACATGGTATGTGTACTCTTAGCTGCGGTATCTCAAAGTTTTGGACCTTCTAAAGATTTGTATATTGATTTTTGGGTCCTTAGATTTCATTTTATTTTCAGAAACACCGGTTGACACCCACCTATAATCACTCTTTCTTTGTTAAGTTTTTTCATTTAAAAATAAATAAATAAATTAGATTTTCAAGGTTTGATAAAAATTTATGGGATGATGTCAATTTCTAAATACTCATTATTCGAGAAACTTCTCAGGATATATTCTTTTCTGATTTTTCAGTCCAAGAACCATTTTCATTTACTACACGCTATTTTAAAAAATGTTGTATATTCTCGCATTAATTTCTCAAATTTCTAGTAAGATTGCACCTTTGCCAGAATTTTTCTTAGAATTTTTTAAATTTTTTTACAAAATCACCCACTAAAATTTAAATTTCTAAAAAATACAACAACTACAATTATCACTAAATGCCATACAATTATAATTTCAGCCGCAAGCGTACGGCCTAGTCAAGTAGTAATTATGGTGTTAAACCACAAGGACAAAGATGGATTATTAGTTTTTTTTCTAGTTTCACTAATCTAGATAATTAAACTAAGGTTTTGATTTAAACTAAACTTGTACTAAAATAAAGAATTATCAATACTGACTGAAAATTATCAAATGGAAGAGGGTTTTGGGCTTCACTCTCACTCATTTGGTCAATTTATTATATTTAATATTTCAATGTGTTCTAGTGTTTGTCGGGGATTCAATTTTAGATTTTAGTATCAAATTTATACTTTTGTGGTCTGATATCATACCTAGATAATTCAGGTTCCTCCTCTCGATTCCTTACCTTACAAGTCTAAATTCATTAAGATAATCGAATTACTTTACCAACCTAGAATTTGTACTTCTCCTTTCGATGTCTAATATAAATTCTAGGATTTCTCGGTATTCCCTTAGATAATAGGTTTCACGTTTGCAGTACCTGGCCTATAACCTAAATTTCTATTTTGGATAAGAAAATGTAGTTCTACCTTTTTAGTTTTTAATTTCAAATCTAAGGTAACATGCAGTTGATTAAAATAACACATTCAATTCAATCAAAATAGCAATAACAAATAATAAGAACTGAAAAGATCAACAAATGAGTATAATTAAACCATTCGAGTTATCGAGTTTACACCTAGACCCCTAGAAAGGTGTCTAACCACACATCAGAGTATCAAGTACAAATAGTATTATGGCAAAAATAAAGTTCCACATGAGAAGAACAAAAGAAAGAAAAAGAGTAAACCAAGAACCGAATCGATTTTCTATTTGATTCTCCATTTCTCATCCAAATTCTTCATTTTCTTCAAGTTCCTTCTCTTCTAAGTTCTATAGATCAATCGCCAGAGAGGTCCCATCATCTCTGAGATGAAGGGGTATAAAAACCTTTTAATTCTAATGAATAACCGCTTTTAAAATATAAATTCATGTCCTAGGTATCAATAATTACGGTTCATAATTTTAGGCATGAAGAAAAATAGAGCCGGCGGAACTTGGATTCCAAAATTACTGACTGTAATTTTTAAAATGCGGACCATACTTTTAGAATTATGTTGCACACTAATTATATTTTGGCCATAATTTCTTCATCTGAACTCTGATTTGATTGATTTCAAGTTAGTTGAAAAGCTAAGAATAATATCTACAATATTAATACTTAATCTCAATCATTCTTTAAGATTTTATGATCACCATTTGATGTGACTTAATGTGTATGTGCTGTCTTGATCTCATTTTGATTCGAGTTCTTCATTATCATGCTATTTTGCTCTAAAACTCTAAAACATATAAAATACAGTAGTATCTCAAACTCGACATAAAAACTAAAAAAATTCTTAACAAATAACATAAAATGTATAGTTTTTGAGATAAACCCTAATTGGATATAATGCATAATTAAGACTTATCAACTTCACCAAAGATTCTTTATGTTTGGTCAATTATTTTGAGGTTGGTAGCATTGCCAGGTGTTATAATGGTTGTGTCATCGGTAAACTGTAGCAATGTTGTTTACACCATTGGTATTGAAATCTTAAAGTTGCTGATTTCCTGTATTAGGGTTTGTAGAGTGTACGTGGCTATGATGAAGTGGAGTGGTGAGAAGGGGTCGCCTTGTCGGAGGCCTCATTGATGGTAGAAGTATTTGTCTTTTGTTCTGTTGACATTTAGTTGGGATGTTGTGGATATGAGTATGTTTTTTATCCATGTTACCCATAGGTTAGGGAAGCCACGTGCTTGCATGACTTGTAAGAGGTAGTCCCATGATAAGGTGTCGAACACTTTGACGAAATCTATTTTGAGAAAGACTGAGGGATTTAATTTTTGATAAGGTAAATTAGTAGTTCCCTAGCTGAGAGGAAAGTTTGCATAAATTGTCAACCCTTGATAAAAGTTGTCTGGTGATGGTGAATGAGGTTTGGCAGGTACAATTATAGTCGAGAGGTGAGAATTTTGGTAATAATTTTTGGTACCGCTGAAAGAACACTTATTGGGCGGAAATATGATACAGTTTGTATTGTGTTCTTTTTTGGGATTAGGGTTATGTGCGCTTGATTAACCCTTCATAGATCTAGTATGTTATTGTTGTAATTTGAAGGATTATAGTAGAATGAATTTTTCATGTGTCTTTATTTTTTTTGTGTTACATCCGGTATATATATGTCCCTTTCTATTTTACAACGGTAAAAAAACTGTACTGCATTATAACGTTACAATAACGATTATTAATATTGAGCCACTGATATAACTATTAACAATTTGAGGCCCAATATTCCTAATCTATTTCTTTAACACTCCCCTCAAATTAGGCTTGTAGATGTCGATTAATCCCAATTTGTTTGTCAATTTGTCGAATGGCTTCGGTTCTAACCCTTTAGTAAAGATGTCGGCTAATTGATCTTCGTTTCGGATGAATGAAGTTTTTATTTCTTTAGCTTGTATCTTCTCTCACACAAAATGACAATCAACCTCAATATATTTTGTTCTCTCATGAAACACGAGATTCGAGGCAATATGCCTAACCACTTGATTATCACAAAATATTTTCATCGGTGTAGCGCTTGTGATGTTCATGTCAACTAAAAGTTGCTTGATCCAAGTGAGCTCGCTAGAGGTTGATGCCATGGCTCGATATTCCGCTTCCGCACTTGACCGAGCCATAATATTTTATTTCTTGCTTCTCCATGTGACTAAATTCCCGCCTACAAACGTGTAAAAACTGGTTGTTGATTTTCTATCAAAGCTCCCGGCCCAATCTGCATCGGAATAGTCACACACTTCATTAGAGTTATTATTTTTCATCAATATTTCTTTACCGGGTGTTCCTTTTAGATACATTAAGATTTTGGTAATGACCTCTAAATATGATGTTCTTGGGGCATGCATGAATTTACTAACTTGGCTAATGGAGTATGATATGTCGGGTCTAGTAATTGTTAAATAAATTAGCTTACCCATAAGTCTTTGAAATTGATTTATATTACTCAAGGCATCTCCATCTTCACAATTTAGTTTGTTTCTACTATCAATTGGTGTAGAGACCGGTTTACACCTTATTTTTCTGGTTTCCTTCAATAAGTCCAAGATATATTTTCTTTGGGAAAGGAATAGGCCCTTCTTAGAAAATACAACCTCAATTCCTAAGAATTATTTTAAGTAACCCAAATCCTTGATATCAAATTTATCCCTCAATTGGTGCTTGATTAATCTAATTTTTTGTTCATCACTTCCGGTGATAATTAGATCATCCACATATACCAAGACTATAGTTATACTTTTATTATTATTTTTGATAAATAAATAATGATCGGCACTACTAGCCTTGAAGTTGCAAGTAATCAAGTAATTAGAATGCTTACCATACCACACTCTTGAAGATTGTTTTAGACCATATATTGATTTTTTAGCTTACATACAAGGTTTGGGTTCCCTTCTTGTTTGTGATCGGGCGGTAAATTCATGTATACCTCTTCTTCAAGCATGCCTTAAAGAAAAACATTTTTCACATCCATTTGATACAAACTCCATTTATGATTTACCACAATTGAGAAGAGTATTCTTATAGTGTTCATTTTTGTCACGGGAGCAAACGTTTCATAATAGTCTAGTCCATATGTTTGTGTATACCCTTTGGCTACCAATCGTGTTTTGTATCTCTCTATGGTGCCATACTATTATACTTAATTCTATAAACCCGTTTACATCCCATGGGTTTTTTATTCTTAGGTAATTGAACAATTATGCAAGTGTTATTTTTTTCAAGGGCATTTAATTCTTCTTTCATTGCCTCTTGCCAATTTAAACATAGGATAACTTCATGGTAGCTATTGGGTTCTTGTTCTTTCGAAATAGAGGTCAAGTATATTCTATGTTGACATGAAATATTTTCATAAGAAATATAATTTTTAATAGGATACTTTACCGAATATGTGACATAATCTCAAAATCTTATAGATGGTTGTAAGGCCCTTGTTGATCTTCTTACCTCAATTTATGGTTCATCTTCATCACTATGGTCTAGGCTATCTCTTTCAAAGAGATTGTCTTCCAAATTATCTTCAATTTCCCTATTTGTTGTCACATTTAAGGGTTGAGGTAATACCGTACAATGGTATAAGAATCTTGATTTATTTTTTGTTTTTTAAAATAGGGCTCATTTTCAAAGAAACTAACATCTCTAGAGATGAAAAAAAAATTGTTTATGGGATCAAAACATTTGTATCCCTTTGAGACCGATGAGTATCCTAAAAAGATAGTTTTAGTCGAAATAAAGTCTATTAACAAATGCTACACAACCGAATATTCTTAAATGTTCTATATTAATTGTTCGTTGATATAAAATTTCTAGTGGGCTTTTGTTTTTTAACTTGATATTTGGTAACTTATTAATTAGATAAGTAGCACTTAAAATAGCGTCAGACCAAAATACTTTAGGAACATTATTTTGAAATAGAAGTGCTCGGGTTACTTCTAATAGGTGTCGATTTTTTCTTTCTGATACTCCATTTTGTTCGGGAGTATTAACGCATGTTTTTTGATGTATTATTCCTTTTAGTTTGAATAATTCATTGATTTTTTATTTTTAAATTCCGTTATGTTATCCGATCTAAATATTTTAATTGTCGTATTGAATTGATTTTCAATTCTATTGAGAAATTCTTGGAAATAATCAAATACTTCATCTTTAATTTTAAGTAAAATAACCAAGTGGCACATGAAAAATCATCTATAAATATAACAAAATATTTAAATTCATTATATGAAGCAATTGGGGCCGGTCCCCATACATCCGAGTGAACCAATTCAAAAGGTGCACTACTTTTACTCAAGGGTAGTTGAAAAGGCGGTTTAGTTAACTTAGCTAATTTACAAATATCACACTCCATATATTTCTCAAAAGATACCCCAAAGAGTCTATTTAATATTTTACATGAAGGATGCCCTAGTCTCTTGTGCCATATGCTCAAACTCATCATTTTTTGCTAATGCGCATAAATCCAATATTTGAGGTTTTAAAATATATAGTTCATTTTGTAAGCACCCTTCACCAATCTTCTTCCCGGTTATCCGGTCCTGAAATATTATATTTTTTGAGGAAAATATTACATTACAGTTAAACTCTTGTGTTAATTTCTTAATTGAAATTAAATTTGTGGAAAAATGATTTTACATATAAAACATTTTTAATTTCTTTTGAAAAAATCTGATAGCTTCCTATACCATTGATTTTGACCTTTGTACCATTTGCAACTATCACATGTTTGGTATTTTTGGTAAGGTCTAAATTATTCAAGAATCCTTGATTACAAAACATGTGGTCAATTGCTCCATTATCCAAGATAATTTGATCGTTTAAATTTAGATTTATAGCATTGAGAGTCATACCACATCCATTGTTTTGCTTGGTGTACCATGTTGTAAATTGAGCAAACATCTGCTGCATTAGATCCTGACAAGACCCACTGGACCCGGCTGAGTTTTTCCCTGCATCGAATATTATAGAGGTGAGGGGTTTCTGTGTGTTAAATCCCTTCTGCGTGGTATAATATGCACCCCTCTTCCCTTCTTGTCTTGTGTCGTTCATTCTCTCCCCCTTTCTATCGGTCTCCCCCTTTCATTTGTCGTCTCTGTCGATCAAGGAGGCTGGTCGTAAGTGAGGGTGCAAGAACCGGCAATTAACCTCTGTATGACCCGATTTCTTGTAATGGCTGCATTTTTCTTCTTCCGCTGATCTCTCTCTCGGTCTAGGGTTTTGAAATTTTTTGAATGGAGGCTTGTAATGTTTCACTGATAAGGCTTGTGTCTCGTGCTCTTCACTGTTCTTGACTTGTGAGCCAGTCATACCCCTCCACCTTGCCTCCTCCCTTTGGATCATAGCCATCACTATCTTGAAGGAGGGAAGATCGGCCGAGAGGAGAATATGGGATCTGATGCTTTAGTAACTTGAGTCAAGTCCAGAGAGGTACAGATATATCTCATCCCTCTCGGCTCGCTTCTAAATTTCTTTGAGGTCAGTGGTAGGCGGAAGGTAGATCTTGAGTTCTTCGAGTTTTCTCTCGAGCTCTGGCAGATACTCATTGTTTGTGCGATTACCTTGTTTGATTTGTTATAATTCTTGCTTGAGATTGTAAATATGGGAGAAGTTTTGGTTTTGATCGTATGTTTCTTGGAGATACTCCCATACTTATGTCGTTGTTTCTTGATATGTGCACATTTCGGCTATATGTGGCTCCATAGATGCCACAAGCCATGAAATAACTTCTTGATCTTGTATTTTCCATTGTTCTTGGGCTTTAATCTCTTCCGTTGTTGGTACAGGGGATAGTGAGGGCTTCTTGATTAATCCTATCACAAGCCCTAGTTTTTCTCGAACTTTCAGTGAGATTTTGACCGCCCTAACCCATGACAGATAGTTGAGCTCATTGAACATGATATTCGTAAGTTTTGTGGATGTTTCTGGTTGTGGTGCCATCAGTTTTGGTTTTATTGAAAGAATAGAAATATTGTACTGGTTTTATGGAATGGAAAATTTGGTAAGAACAGATGCTGATACTTTTTTTGGTATTGCTGATATTTTTGCCGGTACTTTTTCTGGTATTAAGGACTGATAAGAACATATGCTGATAGTTAAGATATGATGCAACTTATATATTGTTGCTGATATAGTGGGATGTGGGAATATCTGGTATTGGCCGCCTCTTGTAGGTTGAAGTCCTTTACCAACTGGTATAGTACTCCTTATAGTGAGCTGCTCGGTATTTAACTGATTTATGATGATTATGGAGAATATGGGTAGATGATGAAACATGAATCACTGATTCCGCTCTGATACCATGTTGTAATTTGAAGGATTATAGTAGAATGAATTTTTTCATGTGTCTTTATTTTTTTTGTGTTACATCCGATATATATATGTCCCTTTTCTATTTTACAAAGGTAAACAATCGTACTGCATTATAACGTTACAATAACGGTTATTAATATTGGGCCAATGATATAACTATTAACAATTTGAGGCCCAATATTCCTAATTTATTTCTTTAACAGTTATGATAGAAAGCATCAATAATATGGTATAAGTCGTCACGAATGATTAACCAGTAAGTTTGAAAGAATTCAATAGGGAAGTCGTCTGGCTCTGTCTTTATCTTTTGGTAAACTAAAAATCATATTTTTTTTAATTCTACCATAGTTATTGGGTCTATGAGGGATTTTTGAGGATGCATGTGGGTATAGTTTTATGAGGCATGGTCGGAGTTAGCTTGTGTTTGGTACTCATAAGTTTTTTTTGTAGTGATTATGAAAAAATTCTTGTAGTATGTGTAGGGTATGGGTGATAGTTTGGTCTTGTTGGGGCTTGATGGGTTGTGTAGTTAGGCTTGGTATGAAATTTATTGCCCTTTTTTTCGATGCTAATGCGTGGTAGTATTTAGTGTTATTATCACCTTTTTGCTTTTTGAGTCGGTTGACACTTGACCTTTGTTTCCATCACATTTCATGAATCGTGGTTAGGTTGTATGTATGTTGTCATAGCTCAATGCGTAAACTGAGTTCCAGCTTGTCAAGGTTTCTCATCTCTTTTGCGATATCTAAGGCTTGGATGACATATTTTGTTCGTTCAAGCATGTATTTCAGGCTGTGGAATTTATTTCTTGCCCGAGAGGTTATGACTCTACGCACTTGGTTGAGTTTTTTTTTTATAAGGTTAGTTGCTATGTTAGATGTAAGAAGTACAAAATATCAGGCTTGATGTATGATTTCTTTTGCTTCCTCGGATAACAACCAATGTTTCTCGTATCAGAATGTCCTTGAATAAATATTGTCAATTCTTTTAAAAGTCAAGGATAATTATATATGGTCTAAGGTAGGGGCCGGCAGATCAGTGAGGTAGGGTGTATGCGATGTTAAGCTTGCCCAATTATTTGAAAATATGATTCGATCAAGTTTGAAAAATGATAGTTGTGGTCTTTTGTTGGACCATGTATATTTGTGGCCTATAAGTGAGATTTCTTGTAGGTTTAGGTCTGATATGAGTTGGTTGAAGCTAATCATAGAGTAAGTGTTGGGGGTTTAGTGAGGTGGTCTCCTCGATATCTCGTAGGATATTGAAGTCTCGAAGCAAAATTCATGGAAGGTCGTGCACACATGTAAGTATATGCAATTCTTTTGTCTTGGTTTGGTTTCGACTAGTGTAGGTATGATACACGAGAGAAGTGTGATTTTTTTTTATTGCACGAAGACTGTGTCTTAGACCGGTTACTAGCATTGGGTTTGCGACATGCTTGGTTTTTGTCTCTGCCCATATCTGATCAGTAGTTTTCTTATTGGTTTTATTGTACCTAGTTTGTTTGAGTGAGGAGCGGGTTCAGTTGTATCCTTGATGATGAAACAGTGAGTATGGTGGGAGCTGTGGGAAGAGAGAAGCGGTGAGTTTATATTAGTGTCATACTGATCAAAGTTTGTGGCCTGGTGTGTGGCTTCCTCAACCATGTCTTGGTCCATGGGGATCGGGCTGTCGATGGGGTAGACTGGGGATGGCATGTCCGAAGGTGAGAAGTAGGCTTGGTCCGGGCCTTTTTGAGTTAGGTCTGCGACCGTGTTTATTATTGAAGGAGGTTTTTATTTTTCTGTTGGCCCATGTGTGTTGCTGGGTTTGGAGTTAGCATGTGTTTTGGGGCTTTGGGCTCGTGCAAGTTGTTGGGCTGGAGAGGTGCAGGCTGGTGGGTTGTTTAGGTTTGTGTGACCCAGAACAAAAATTATTATCTCTATGGAGCCTACTTCATATGTCTTGGCTTAGGGTATGGGGCTAATGGTTTGGGGTGGCACTGTGCCCAAAATTTCTATGGCGAGGGGATGGTTTTTAGGGCCCGAGGACTGGATATATTTTAAACCAGAAGGTATTTTCTCTGCATGTTGATTAGCTAGTTGTACCGTACGGTTTGTTAGGGGTTGGTGTAGTTTGTGTGCTGTGATGGAGGCTGTTATACGGTCCAACTGCCTTTGATGTGGTATGCACTGTGTTGTCGATCTTGCCTGGATTGTGCCTTACTATTGCTGACGGACTCGATCTTGTGGCTGACTTTCAATAATTTTGTCTTTTTGCATGGTTTGTTTTGTCAGCTGTTTTGTTGTTTCTCTTGTACTGACAAAAACGGAGGCCTCATGTGGTTTGCGTAAGGAATCGCCGGCAGCACGCAAGTGGTTCTAGGCGTTGCCCTCTTGTCATGTAGTAATGCAAGTATTTTGATTTTTGCAATAGAGGTGAGGCTCGGGTGCAGAGTTGCAAAATAAGTTCACGGTCGACCGCCAGCTTGTCCTTTGGTAGGAGGTCAATGTGGGGGGCTTGCTCAGGCTCACTTTCTTGGGTTGCAAAGTAGATATTTTAAGGGTTAGCGGATGAGTGTTTGTATTTCTCAATCTCCATTTGTTCGTAAAGATCCATGGCTCCATCTTCATACACCGACTCAGCAGGCATTGTGTTTGTGATGGATTTAAAGGTAGTTGTTTCTCGCATCGATCCATTTATAATGACTCGTGCAATGAAGCAGCATCTGTTTAGGAAGACTTCGACGTTGTATGGTATTTTTGATAAGTCGGTTGTGGCTACACAGAGCCTTAACCTCTCAAAAGATGATACTGAGGATAGAGGTGTGTGCGCAAGCACTACGCCAAGCTGTGCTCCAGTAATAGATATCTCTTGCTCTGACCACATGTGAGGCGGGAGATCAACCAACTCTAGCCAAACTTTGTAACTAAGTGCTAGTTCCTTAGATTTGATTGTTGGTCCAAAGAAAAAGAATATCGCCCTTCTTGTTGAGTTTCCTATCACAAATCTCTAGAACTTCCCGATGTGTTATGTGTGAATTGAACATAAGCATATAGTAATAGCCTGAGAGATGTGATAGCTAGAACTTCGTGTTGTAAGGGAGTGCATGGAAAAGATCACAATTGAGTTGAGGTAGATTGTGGCTTGTGATGTATCATGGATCAACTACATAAGCTTCAGACAGCCTATCGTTCTCGTGTGAGATGAGGAGCTTCTTGGAGATAGATTCTGGTTGTTTTTGGTCGATCGGATGGGAAGTTTGAATCACCCAGGTTGCCTCTTGGGAGAAATATGGAAGGTATTTCATTTTGTGACCTCTTGGAAGGGCATAACTTAGCAATATGACCTTATTTTGAGCATGCCTGGCAGACCACTCAACCACTGCACCTTTCTGCTTGATGTCCATAGGCGAAACATTCAAAGTAGCGGTTGTCCCAATAAGGGTCAGATGGATCAGGTGGTAGTGGTAACCAGGAAAGAAGTCTCGTTAGTTGCTCTGGGTTGAGGGTAGATCGATAACGACAGGGCATGTTTGTCGGAGAATGCCTGTTATTTTGGTAGTCCAAGGTTAAAGAGTTTGTAATGAAATTAGACGTGATTTGTCTTGGTGGTAGCCTACGTGCCTGTCTTGCTTTGTGTTTTGCCCGGTCTCGGTCTGCTTCTATCAAGCTGCTGCAAACAGCCAAAGACAGGGGTTCTGCAATATGTACGCCGACAATTGTGCAGGTGGTTGCAGTCGACCGTGGAGGTGCTGTGGCACTGGGTATGGAAGTGACACACATGATTTGTGGTTTCTGGTGTCTGGACCGCTGTGTTTTGTAGTGGTTTTGTTTGAAGAAGAGGAGGCCGTGGTATTAGGATTTAGTCAACGATGGATTTGTTTCTGTGGGTGCGAATGGTGGGGATGGACTGCATTTTATAGACTTGATAATGTTTCCTGAGTTTGTATTTCTTGGGGTTTTGTCGATGTTGTATCCGATGTTGTGTGTTATAACTATATGGAGTTATGTGTTGCATTTTGAAGTATCTTTTTGGGATATATTGGGATCACCTATCAGCCGAGGTGAAGAGGATGCTAGCTGTGACCCATGTCACAGCAGGTATGAGTAGATGAGTAAGGTTGGGAGGGGGGTGAATGGTTGAAGATGTGTGGCTTATAGGTGGTTGTCGGGGTTGTAGAGGTTGTTGGAGTTGATAGAGATGAGTGCAATAAGTGGAGGAAGCGGTGTATTTTTAAAATCGCCTAAATCGTCTTTTCTATCGCCAGGAGCTGTTAGAGGCGTTCGCCAACACTTGATCCTACTCTTGTTCCATATTACAGACAATTGTTGAGTTGTTCAAGAATCCAATTACAACAGTTCTGATTCTGATTGTGATTGTGCGGAGTGGGTTTGTTATGTCTCAAGTTTTAAATGCCATAGTTGGGAACTCGGATTTCACTTACAATTATAGTAAAGTTGCACTTAGATATCTGATAGCTACAGATTGGTTTGCACTAAGCAAATATCAAACTGATCTTCTTCCATGGCTACAATTTCACCCAGATGGAAGTGTTTAAATGTGCAAGGGAGGGGGAAAAAGAAAAAGAAAAATCTTAGTACAGTAGAACACTGCAGCTCAGTACACTAATAGCAAGCAAGCTGATAAGCATAAAGTTAATTTTATACAAACCCAAAAATTGAAAAAAAAAACAATGAGACAGAAAACACTTTAATATCCCATATTTAGTCAAGTATCCCAAATCATCACAACCGCAATTACGCCAACCCCCAAGACCACAGCCAACCACCGATTTATCGGTGAGTCAATCTTTAAGGCTCTTTGAGGTTTGTACCCCTTTGCCAAAAGATGATTAATTGAGACGTAAATAAAGATCCCACAGGCAAAACCCATTGAAATGGCATAGATCCAGTCTGCTACTGGGCCCTGTGTGGTGGCATTGATTATGATCCCAATAGCTACTCCAATCGGGGTAGAAACAGCAAAGGCGAAGGAGTAGATGGCACAGGAGAGGAGCGGTCTGTTAGGGAGCATGCGCAGCAGCGCTATGCCCATAGCAATGGCTGCAAATATCTTGTGCAGGCTTATTGTCCATAGTGCCTTCCATGCATCTCCTTGTGTTTCTGCAAGAAAAAAACACAATACACATTGATATTTAGTTATGTGATGGGTTATTCTGTGCGGAATGAAGAACCATGTAAAAGCTGTGACCTGATTTTTTATGAGAAGAAATCTTCAAATTTAGAATATTGAAATAAAAGTAGCGTATGACAAGAAACTTTCAGACCTTAGGGAAGCCTTTCTTTGGTGCTATTTTCTAAGCATACATATTATTTTTACCTTAAGTGAGAAAATTAACCAGCATCAAGTTATGCAAATTGATATAGAACTGGTTGCATAGAAGTGTAATATCAACTGAAAGGAAACTAATTTCACTTTAAGTTTAATATAAATCAACCATTCCAAAATTCACTGGTGCTTACAATAGCAAATTGTAAAACAATTTTAACTTCTGCCTAGGCTCTTTTCTATTTTTGAAAAGATGAATAAAACCAAATGATTGTCAAAGAAAGAGAACATGCACAGTTTTTAAGTACAAAGAACTTGGTGCATTTGGAAAAAGAATGACCCTGCATGCATTAATATCCATCTAACTTCTGCCTTGGCTCTTTTCTATTTTTGAAAAGATGAATAAAACCAAATGATTGTCAAAGAAAGAGAACATGCACAGTTTTTAAGTACAAAGTACTTGGTGCATTTGGAAAAAGAATGACCCTGCATGCATTAATATCCATCTAATAGCTAGACCCACCAAGCTATCTTTAATTGAACAACTCTATCCGAGTACTGAAAAGCTAACAGTTTTTGAGGCCATTCAACAGCAACCATCTGACCAGATTTGTCCTGGATTTTTTCCCTTTTTGTAAGAAACAATAATTTAGTGCTACCAAAGTATGTGCTATACATGCTACGGCTTCGTTCGGCAAATTAAGGAATAGTTTTGGAAGAATAGTAATTTTAGAAGAGTGGTAGAATAGCGTCAATTTGGAAGAGTGGTAGATGAGTAGTATTTTTTATTATTTGAAAGAGCAAAAATATCGTTTGACAATTGTTTATCAGAATAGTTAAAATATGAAAAATTATGATACTAACAATAATGATGATGATGATGATGATAAAACAATAATAGTAAAACAATAATAATATAATAATCATGATATAATAATAATAATAATAATAATAATATATAATATAATATAATCAAATAATAATAAAATTATAATCATAATCATAATCATAATAAATAAAAATAATCAAAGTCGTAATCATAATAATATAATAATAATCATAGTCGTAATCATAATAATATAATAATAATATAACCATAATCATAATATAATACTAATTAATTACAATCACAATCATAATAATATAACAATAATAAATAATCATAATCATAATTATAATCATTATATAATAAGATAATACAACATAATCAAATAATAATAAAATAATAATCATAATCATAATAATAATAAATAATAATAATCATTATCGTAGTCATAATAATATAATAATATTATAACCATAATCATAATATAATAATATAACAAAAATTTATAATCATAATCATATAATAATAATAAATAATCATAATAATAATAATAATATATTAATACTAAATAATATAATAATAAATAATAATCATAATAATAATAATATAATAATAATAAATCATAATCATAATATAATAATATAATACAACATATTCAAACAATAATCACTATTCCGACGAAAACTAAATCGGTATATCACATATAGCTTGGTATATTGAATTAGCACTCTTCCGCATTTTTCTACTTAGTCTAAAATTCGTTTGGCAAATTCCTACTTTTTGTTATTTCATGGAGTGCCAAACCGACCCAACCTTTGCATATGCAGTTTATTTGAGCAGTTGATTTCAAACTATAATCATATTTTAATCCATGCACTGATTGGTTTGCGCAAAATGTGCACAAGTGCAAAGCATACTTGGTCTAAGATGCAAAAAAAGAAAACCTATGGTTATGGTAACTTGAGAAAAGACGATGATGATGTGACAATAACCATCTAAATATCTTAGTAGAAAAGGTCACAAGTGTTAATGTCTTAGCTTGACTTGTACCGGACAGGTAGCTCTCAGCTACAAATGCACTGCAGAATCCAGTTGTTAACTGACATCAAGTTTCTAAAGATACCTTTAGAATGATACAAGTCAAAAGATGAGCCCTTCAACGAGATTGACAGCTAGCTAAAAACTACTCTTATGATGTATGGCAACTGTTTGTCAAATTTGACTCACCAGAAACTCCAATTGCAATCCCTTCAAAAACAGAGTGGAAGCACAGAGCCACAATTAAGAGAATGCTATCCCCCACAGAACTTGCATTATTGAGCATAGATGCCACTGATTGTTCATGGATAACCTATATTTAGAGGATAAAACTTTGAGAAGAAATCTAAAATGTCATTTAAGCACCATATTTCATTATTAAGAGTACAAATATCCATTACAGCATAAACAAAGTGGAAGGACGAGGGTTGTCAAAAAGAGCGAAGTGCTGGCTCAATTTATCAAAAAATTAGCATTAAGTTTTAGTATCTAAGCAGGGTAATAAGTTATTAAAATAAAACGTTCTAATTAGCAGTTGTTCAGTCCGATTGTTACTCCATCTAAAAACATCATTTTAAGTTTTGTTTCATGAATTATTAAGTTGACACTTTATTACCTTCTTTACAAGCAGACGTTTGTGATAGAATTATAACACTTTAGGTGCTTAACTAAATAAACAGAATTGAAACTTTTCTCAATTGGTGGCTCTGACGCATACATTCCCCTCATTTACCAATTTTCTTTGTTAGTTAAATCTAGTTAAGAAAAAGGACACTCAACAAAGTGGTAATGGTAGTTGCACCAGCCTGCTGGTCGAACAATTAACTCTTTTGCACTTGGGCCATCACTCGGTTACAATTTTTGGATTAGGAACCCAAACCTTTTAGGTTTTATATACGAAAAATAACATGTTTTCAAAATTATTAGACTTTTCAGAACATTAAAATGCAACTCCGAGAAGTATAATCTCTATTGTTTTCTAAAATAAGAGCAAGTATTCTAATTTACTTTTTGAGAGACAATAAACTAATTCAATTCGCTCTTTACTTTGAAGAAGCTGTAAACTAACCTCAGGATGTTCTGGTGTGCCTCCATGTACATCTTCAAGCTTAGTTTCTTGTAAAGCTCCTGCAATAACATGCAAGTACATCGAAACATAACCGATACGTTAAAGAAGGGGGAAACTGAGTTGATTAATATGAAAATTAATTAGAAATCAACAAATCAGAGCCAATTTGTCAAGGCATCGCAGAAAGTACAGGCCATGCGGTCTTTGGCCCAGAGGCCAGAACCCACAAAACCGAAGAAAATGAAAATTGAAAAGGAACATTAATTTGTGGCTTGACTGACCTTCATTTTCACTGCCTCCTGGCCTCTCCAAATCATGAACGCTCCTTCCACGTGACAGCACCATTGAAATCACACAATCCGCAAGCATAGTTATGAGGTAACCAGCGCTTGCCAGCATAAAGGCAAAGGGATACTCTTTATCAGTCAAATCCTCAAATGTCTCGTTTGAATCGCTCAGGAAATGCATCATTGCTGTGCCAAGGAAAACACCTCCCGCAAATTGCGTTCCGAAAAGGAGAAACGCCTCATTCCACTTGAAAAAATAAGGGGATACACCGCCGATGAAAGTGGCGAAGAAGACTATGATCAGGCAGTATACCTTGACGAGGATGAGAGATTTTGATCGGAGGTCCGGCGCCGGATCGCCGGAGTCGGCGTCGTCATCGTCGGAATGGCCGGAGTGGGCTGAAGCGGCGGAGAGGAGAAGCAGAGACAAGAGTAAACAGAGAAAGAGGCGAGGCATAGCTGCGCGCCGAGAGCCGGGACGGTGTTGGGTCCATTGAGAAAGAGATGAATAAAGGATTTAAAGGAGGTGAAAGGGATAAATTTTGAATTTGGTTTTGGACGCATTTGAATGTGGAAAGTTGTACATATGTACTACACAAAAATTTGGCTGGGATGGTCTGCGGTTGGGCTGCACAAAAAAGTTTGGGTTATGATTTAGTTCGAGCTCAAACTAAAATGATTCGAGTTAATTTGGTTTGAGTTAATCTAGTTCGATAGTAAAATGAGCCGAGTTTGAGTTGGGGTCAACTCGGTTCGTGGCTCGACTCAGCTCGAATAAAAAATAGTTTATATTTTTTTTTGCCAAATTTTAATCTGATAACTCCTCTTTCATTATCTCTCACCATATCACTATGTCAGCCGCTTAACGTCTCTTACTCGCTCGTAATTAGATTCGTATATCCGACTCGATAGTTTTTTATTGGTTCATTCATTCAAATTAATGCAACGAATATGTTATTGAAAACATAGTTTGTTGATATACCAATTTTGTATCAATTCTCATACTAATCTATACTATTATATAAAACATCTAAGAATTGAGGGTCCATTTTTTGTCATGATAAATTTTTATTATACTCATTTTATCCCTCAATTAGACGGATAATATTTATTTTTGGTTGATCGAACGTATATGATCACGTTCATTGATCCTCTCTTTCTCTCCATTTCTTTCCCTTATATACTATTATTTCCATAATATTGTTTTTTATTTAGCAACTTTGTGCATATTTTGGTAAGAAATTAATGGTGATAATATATGTTACAATAATTTACTTTTCTTGCCATAAAAATCATGAATCATTAACTCATATTGTGCAAAAACCTCATTCAAGATTAAATATAGTCTTTATTATAGGTTTTCTCTATAATTTGGTGAATTTTTAATTTAATATTAGATAAATGTGAATTTTTTATCTTATAATATTTTAATGTTTAAATAAAAAAAGTCTATTGCAACGCGCGGGTATATAGTTAGTCTTCTAAATGTACCAACCTTATAGTTTGTAGATGTACTAAATCTAAATGTCAAATTAAGTCAACACACATGCATTGGCTCGTGAGCTAGCTTGAATAGTAACAAGCCGAGTTTGAGCTAGGTTTTTAAGCTCGAAGCGTTTCACGAGTTCGGCTAGACTCGACTCGAATTTTCATGAGCCGAGCTTGAGCTAAGCCCAGCTCGACTCAACTCGACTCGTTTACAGTACTAGCCTGTGGGCGGGAGACGAGAGACAAATTACTCCGTAGACCAAGTCTATTGAACTACTTGACACTGATTTTGGGACCAACTAAATAATCGGACATGTGGACCACGGGTTTCCCGTTGCATTCCAATTTTGTTTTTTTCGGGTGCAAGTGCAACTAGGGCTGTCAATGAATATCTATAATCCGAAAATTTGATCCGAATCACACAAATGGATTCGTATATGAATCCTTAAAATATATTTGTTAATTTATTGAATCCGCATATGAATTATAGAAAATGATCCATCTAATATAATAGATCCGTATTTGGATCTTATAAGATTCAAATTCGAATCCGCTATGAATTCGATAAATAAATAAAATTATATCATATGTATTAATAAAATAGATATGTTAATTTAGTTCAAATTGAAGAGCAATATTTATGTTTCACTTTGTGTTGATTCATAAAGTTGAATAGTAGTTATTATATTAATTAGATATATTTTATTATGTTATTTGATGTTTATTATATGTTTTGAAAGTTGGAATAAATAGTTATGATCGTTGCTACTTTTATGATTGGAACAAATAATTTTAAGATTGTTATAATAGCAAATGTGAATTATAATTGTTGTTACATTTGAAATAATTTTAAGATAACATGATTATTTTTCTCATCATATATTAATTATGTTATTTTTAATATTATTATAATATAAGATTCAAAATATGATCCGAATCCGATATGAAATTTATTATAATAGTAAATATGAATTCGCATTTGGATTCTCAAAAATTTATTGGATACAAATCCATTTATGAATCTTATAATTTTTTAATGAATTGTATTTAAATCTTTCAGAATCCGATTTGAATCTGATCCATTGACAGCCCAAGAGCAGCGACCACACAAGCCGCCTGACGAAACTCTGTCACTGTAACGAGTCCTATTGCATTTGGAATGGAACCCACAAGTCTTGGATCTCTCTTATACGGCACGTCAGAATAGACCCGGTGCAAACCAATAAATTTGGTGCGTAGTACCACGACAGAAGTTAGGACAGAGAAGCTGATCGTACAACCGTGTTGGCCGTTGCTGCTCACCTCACATGTCACATCGAGCCGAGAAGTCCATGATATGTGGGTCCAAGTGGATAAGCTTAAATTAGGTCAAGAGACGGAGCCTGGGTTAGTGTTATAAAATCGGGACGGGTCGGGATGGGACGACTTATGGAGAGTCGGCGGATTTTGACGGGACGGGTTAACGGGTTACGACAGGGCGAGTTATTATGGATTCACTTTAGGGGGTTCGGCCATGATCCACCTTAGACTCGTCAGATTAGACGGGTTGGCGGGACGGGACGAGGCGGGTCCAACGACGGGTCGGGACAGATCGGCAGGTCCAAGTTTTTTTTTTAAAATTCTGAAAAATTCAAATAAAATTCAAATAAATTCTCAAAAATTCTCAAAAATTCTCAAAAATTATTAAAAATATTTAACTAATATTTTTCACCAAAAAAATATTTATTTTTTTATCATTTTTTTTAAGTTCTAAAATAATCAAGAAATTCAAATAAATTCTAAAAAATTATAAAAATCGAAAATAATTATTTAAAAATTAAATAAAATTTTAAATGATATAAAAAAATATTTTAATTTTTTGTCATTTTTTTTTCAAAGTTAAAAAATAATCAAAAAAATTCAAAAAAAAATCTAGAAAATTATAAAAAACCGAAAATAATTTAAAATGATATAATTTAAGTAAAAATTTGAATAAAATGATATAACTTTAAAAAAATTTAAATATTATAAAATTAAAATAAATGAGTTATAAATAAAGTTACATTCCTCTTTTATTCCGGGCTTGGGAACCGGTTATGTAATACATAGGCGGAGTTCTAACTCTTTTTTTGTTAGTAAAGTTTATTGAAAAAAATTCAAATAAGGATTGTAAATGCTGAAAAAATATTAAAAATAATAAAAATAAAGAATATAAGTGTTTAAAAATACTATATAAAAATTCAAATTCATATACCATAACTCATTTTCTGATATATCATCTGAATCTTCATTCGCTTCTGTCATCATGTCAAGTCACATCCTGTCTAACATATGTAAAACACCGACACGTATGCGACACACACGACACACGTCCGTTACGGTTAAAATTTTTCAAGAACACAGTCAAATCAACACACTTATCGACACATTATGGACGCATCAATCAAATGAATATTGGCACAATACACCTTGGACGCGTCACTAAGGTCACATGATCCTTGGCGTGGTTTTTATTTTCAGGAGTAAAAATTCTTCCTTGCTATTCGAACTCAACATTCTGGACTAAGAGCCCATTTCAGTCAATGAGGACTTCATAATATATATATATAGAGTAATGCTACGGTTAGTCGCGAAGTACAAAACGTTTTTATACTTCGCGTCGTATTTTCATTTCCGATTTAAAATATCGATCCGACCGTTCAAAAGTGTTTTTCATATTAAAATATTGGTCATTCTATGTCAATTTATTTGTGCGGACGATTGTATATTAATATATGTAATATTTGTTTAGTTCTGAAAATTTTCAAATACCACACATAAAACTTACCAAGAAATTACTAATCACATGTACTATATATAATATAAATTTTAAGTTAGAATATATTATTAGTAAAATAAATCTGCGTCTATACGGTGTCTGTATACGTGCTACATAGCACGTGAATAATTCGAAAATTCTTTGCTATTGCGTATGAAACTTGCTGCAAACTAGAGGTTTGCTTATACCCCGGCGGTATAACTCGTACCTGTTTATCCGTGTTCGTTATTCAGGGTATCCGTATCCGTACGCGGGTATAGGCGGGTACACGGGTACAAGCATGAGATGAGTTGGTCAACATTTTTTCGAAAAAAACCCGTCGTATCCGTACCCGTCGGGTAAAACCCGTGTACTCGCCGTCGCTCGCCGCCCGTACCCGTCTACCCGTACCCGCCTACCCGCTCGCCCGTGCCCGTCCGCCCGTGCCCCGTCAAAAATTTCAAAATTCCAAAAAATTCCCCCCGAAACCCGTTAACCCGTTCATTTTAAATGCTTGGGACCCGTCTATCCGTTTATTTATATTTTACAGTTTTAAATTAATTGATTTAAGATGTTTTTTATTTATATTTTAAACGTTCATTTTAAATTATTTGATTTTTAAACATTCATTTTAAATTTGATTTAAAAAACAAACAAAAAAAAAATCTCATACCCGTACCCGTCTACCCGTGCCCGTGCCCGAGTACTCCGTACCCCGTGGTACTCGTGTACCCACGACGGGCACAGGTATGAGATGGGTAAGATACGGTTTTGAAAAAAAAATCGTCTACCCGTACTCGCCCTACCCGCCGCCTGCCGCGGATGTACCCGGCCCATACCCGCGGTACCCGCCGGCAAAACACTACTGCAAACGAATATTTCTCAAATATGATAGCTATACTACAATTAGGTTGAACAATATAATTTTTTTATTTAAAATAAAATTTAAATATTCGTCTGATTATTCCACATGCACGACCGTGAATTTGTGATCACAAGCTCAAGTGGGCCTTGAAGGGAATCTATCACCTACAGCGTAGCAAAGTTTACAGAGCACTTACGATCATAAATATGCAGAGGTAACTTTGAGATTAAAGTTTACACGAATCTTCATGTAATTAGACGCGCAACTAGGGCTATCAACGATAACGCGTTTCACCGTTTCGTTTCGTGGCAAACGAAACGGAACAGTACAAAAAAATTATTTCGTCTCCATAACGAAACAGTTAAACGCAACTAAGAAGTGTTTCGTTTTTAAAACGAACGGTAATGAAACTCATCTTTTTCGTGATCGTTATTATCGTTATTTCGTTTCAAATTCTATATGATTGTTATTAATTAATTCCAGACAATGAAAAAATAGAAAACCCTAGACAGCTTGCTTAAAACTCATATCCCTCTCTTGTCTTTTCCTTCGCCGCTCAGCGCCGCTCTCCTCTCTCTCTCGCACGATTAAACCCTAGACTAAAATCCTAAGTTCTCTCTTGCATGATTAAACCTCTCGAGTCTCGATGACTTGCTTAAAATTCTCTCTCTCTCTCTCTCAAAAACTTGTTAGGGCTTAGAGATGACCCGTCAGGACCCATTGATCCATCATCGCCTCATCGTTTGGCCGTAGACTCTGGCCAGACGTGCGTGTGTGCGACAGTGCCTGTGAGGCTGATGAGATCTCCACTTGATGATCTATAGGCCAAGTTTCCATGACGATAAAGCCTAAGGCTCAGAGATCGACAAGAACAAATATTACACTGAAGCTAGGCTGAGAGACAGGTCAATGATCGGTTGATGGAGGCCTTGTCGCCACCAGACACCAGGTCCAGGTGATCGAATTCTTGCTTATATATTGTGTATTTATATTTTTGAAGGGAAAGAATAAAGACAGAAAGAAAGAAAGAAAGAAAGAAAGAGGTAAATTTTTATTTAAATCTACTATTTATTCGATTTTTTTACTCATTCGACTGATTTTGTTTTTTTTTGTTCTTACGGTCTTTGCATACAGGTCTTGTTGCATATCCCTTTGCTCTTGTTGTCTTTGCTCTTACTGTGTTTGTTGTATAAGAATGGATGATTCTGATTTTATTATTTTTGAGCCTGATATATCTGATGATGAGTAAGTCCTCGTGAAATTATTTTTGAGAAATTTTGCGCAGTATCCGAAATGGCTGATATTTTGCACAGTATATGAAATGGTTGTTAGTATGGTAGTAATTGAGTACGAGAAATTTAGCTATCAGCACTTATAATTTGTGCAGTATCTGAAATGACTGATATGTCGGCATTTGATTAGTATGTCAGCACTTGATTTGTTAGTATTTCTGAGTACTTATTAGTATGTCAGATGAGATTGTTAGTATTTCTGAGTACTTGTTAGCCTCATAATCTACCTTTAGTACCAGTGATAGAACACTAAACCTAGTCTTGAGCTCTTACCTTCCGAGCTTGTTGGTTGTTGCCTTACCTTGTAGCCTTATTGTTGTAACCTGAACAGTTGCTCTTTAGCTCCTTGGATCTCAAACAATGAATTTCTGTGATGATAGAGTTTTTGAATGCTTGTATATATAGCCATTGGTTGAGAAATGATATATCATTGGCTGAGATTGGTATATCTGAGAAATGAGCTTGAGAATATTTAGCTTTGTTGACTTGTTAATTATTAGTATGTTTAAGGTATTTGAATGTTTTAATTTGATTGGTAGTTGTAATATGTAAGGTATGGGTAATATTTGAGAAATTAGCTTGAGATTTGAGTTGTAATATATAAGATATTTTGATATTTTAGTTGTTGATTGCTAGCTTATTAATTTTAATTACTGATATTTAATTATTGGTATTTTGATTGTAAATTATTTACTAATATTTGATTATTGATATATGGCTTGCAAATTGTTTACTAGTACTTGCATTATTTTATAAACGATCACAAAATCTTAATCGTTTCTTTCATTTATTTCATTTCAATCAACCAAACAGTTAACCCAACAAAATTTATTTACATTTCCTTAACGCAACAGTTAAGGCAAAAAAAAATGTCTCTTTAAAGAAACGGTTAAAGCAAACCTTTCTTTATTTTCGCCTTAAAGAGTGTCAAAAAGTCAAACCGCATTATTTTCTTTCGCAAACCAACCGCGTCGTTTAGTGCCTTTCAGGCCCGTCACAGTCAAGATTCCTCCACTTTTGTGTGGGCCCCCACATATGGCAGGTGAACGGTACAGATCCTGGATTGATTGCATCATTACATCACGCTGGCGTAATCTGGACCGTCAGACTAAAGAAAAAGATTCCTGCGCCGAATGCATTATTTTACTTTTAGAGAATATGTCATTTCTACGGTTTAAGAATTTCTCGTTTTATTTTTTCTCTTGCAAAATTCCCGTCTTCTTCTACTCGGAAGCCGGTAGAGATTCCCGTTCTCATTCCTCACTCATCTTCCCAATTCGACTTTAGATTTCCTTCTTTCTTCTAGATTTCAATCAGTTTAGAAGATTAAATTTCCCAAAAGGGAGTGGAAATCGATGGTCGTTTCGCTTGCGCTCCATGGATCCCGCTGCGACTGAGCCCGCTGCACCCGTCCCTGAAATCGACGATTGGGGTATCGGCCTTTTTTTTTTCTCGTTATTTTTTGTATTTTGATCACGAGCGATCCAAATTAGCCAGTAATGTCATCTTTTTTAAAAAAAAAGTTAATGTCTGAATGAGGTAATTTTTTTATTTATTTCCATTGGTTAAGCTAAAAGGGCATTATGTTAAGTTTTCTCAGTACAATTCAGTTTGCTTAAGAGAAGCCAAGTTAACTATAATTGGATCATACCTGGGGAATCTAACGTCCTGGGTCCTGCAGATATAAAATAACATTATTTGCTGTGAATTTGTTAGTTATTTGGGATACTTTTGGAAGAACTTGATGGATGCAATCGAACGTCCTTAGTACTTGTGTATCATTATTGGTGGCCTTTGGTGGTGTCAACTTATTATTGGTAGTTAAAGTGTGGTTACTAGAAGGAAATGGAAGGGCCACTAGTCAGTATACCAAATATGCCTGTTTCACTCAAAATTAGCGAACTTGCTATGTCGGACTGATGAGTGATGATTATCTGATAGTTTTTTTTTTTTATTCCTAACAATTGCTTGAATTGAAATTTAAGTGACTTTGTCTAGATACGAGTTTGAGAACTATGTCTTATGTTTCATTCAGCAATCACCATTGGGGTTTAATTTTACATTGCAGATAATGATGATTTTGTGATTCCAAGCTTGTCAGTCAGTGAACCTAAACACGACAACTGGGATGAACCAGAAATAATTTATCAGAAACCACCTCCAGAGGTTTTCTATATTCTCAAGCTTTCTTTGAAGATTTATTATAATTTTATCTGCACAGGATAAATTAATCCACTACTTTGTAGTCTGGTGTGAATATGTACCAGTAAAAGTACTTACTTTCACACTGTGAAATTTTTAATTAGCATAGGATTACATAAAAAACTGCATGCATTCCACAACCCCTATCTGACGACCTTCTCCTTAGTATGGTTTTACCCATTCCAGCATGTTTGTCTTCTTCTGGAAAATGAGACAATTGGCTGAATAACAAAAAGTTTGCATTAATTTTTACTTTTGAAATTTCATTTTTTTCTAATATTTTAGACATCCTTTCATTTGTTTTGAACAAGACAGAAGTGAAAAAAAGAAACTTTATTAGTAAAGGGCCTTTTCTGCTCACAGAATTTCCAGCATAAATGATGAGTGAAGGACTTCACGTCCTATTAATGAAATAGTGGAGGCAATTAATTTATAAAAGGAGAAAAAGACAAAGAAATTATACTTTATATGGTTTTAGTTAGCTGTGCCAATGGAAAGTTTGATGATTTGGAGGATCATGCGAGGCCATTGGCATATCATAATATCACACGATCACACAGATATCTTTCTGTTCTATTTCTTTTCAGTCTAAAATAAAAGAAGCTGATACTTTATACTTGGGTCCCCATGGTGCACCTCCTCAAGCGAAGCTGAAAGGGCCTCCCACCAATAGCAACTGGATTCACACGAACAATAACACAACTAAACATAAGCCCAAGGAAACAACAGACCAAAAACACAAATTCAGTGATCTTAGAGACTCTCCCCACCACCACGGTAAGGATTTTGTAAGACGACGTGCTTGAGTCTCTATTGTAGTGTTTGGAAGAGCTATATTAAAATCTCTTTTGAGTGATTGGTTACAATTTACTGTTTGGTTGTGTGATATGTGAGTAGACAATATAAGTTTGTATGAATAATGGGAGGGTTGTGGTGCTTACAGTGTAATGGAACTCTATTGTGGTGTGGTCCGTATGGATTTGAAACTTCATTATTGGCTTTTTCTGTCGAGTGTTGCTTCATGTGTGTCAGAGATTTATGTTCTTATTATACTACTGGTGAGAAAATTTGATAATTGTATGCTTGATTCAGTAAATTGGCATTTTCTACTGGTAAAATGCCAGCTCTGGATTTGTCCTATTGTTCGGCACCATGGCTGCATTTGCTCATAAGATAGCAGGTTGCTTAGATTTGGAGACCCAAACATTTAGATGTAATTGTGCATAATCGGATTATGGGTCTAATTTGAACCAAGAATATCTTGATCTCTTACTTCCGGTAAACAATGTTCTTAAGTTAATATTATAGTAGTAATGTGGCATTTTCTTGGCGTAACGTCGGTTGAACAAATCCAACAATAATGAATAGCAAAAGGAAAATTATAATTTAAGAAAAAATAGAATAATTTTGTACCCAATTGGTATTGTCCTAGTAGTATCTTGTGTGTGAACCTGCAACAACAGTGCACGTGTAATGACCCTTTTGGGATCAATTATAGTATTTTGAGCTTAATTTGTAAAGTAAAGTATTGAATAAGAGGAATTTTGGGATTGAAATAGGATGTTTATTGGATAAAAGATGATAAAAGATAAAAGTTCATAAGAGTTTTAGTCTGATTCTTCAACATAACGAAATCAGGCACAATCACCTATTTTAAGTATACGATGCTCAGTAATTAAAATTAAAAGATAAAATAATAACTATGATAAATGGATTATCTCTTCTGACTCCTAATGACTTTCAGCGTCGCCAACTAACTCTGCACTGGATCGCCTGTCTCACAACCAATACTCAACACAACACGTCCAGCTTCAGACCGGCCCAAACCTTTTTTAGTCGTGCGACCCACCTTAGCTGATTTCCCGGGAGCGCCCCTTTTAAATTCAAATTCACTTGTAACGGCTCCCAGCCGAGTTTCTTCACTGATGTGCATTTGCACATCTGACAGTGCCCCCCTTTTGCAAAGCTTGTCCTCAAGCTTTATTATTGAAAATTGTTCAGAGATAGTTTAGTAATCTTCCCAGGTTGTTTTCTCTTCATCCAGATTAGACCAACGGATTAGAACTTCTACCTTGACCTGATTATTCCTTTTTACCAATCTTCTATCCGGTATAGCCAAAGGCTCTATCCTGACTTTGCCCCCATCACTAATGACAGGTAACTGGAGGTTAGGGGTAATACCAACTTTCATGCTCTTTTTAAGCTGTGAAACATGAAAAACTAGATGAATCATAGACCCTGCTGGCAGATTCAATTCATAGGCCACTTCACCAACCTTCTTAACAATCTCAAAAGGACCAAAATATTTAGGTTTAAGCTTGTGATTACCTGATCTTCCTTGGATAGATACTTAGCGATATGGTTGGAGTTTCAAATAAACTCAATCTCCCAAATGAAACTTCCTCTCACTTCTCTTTTTGTCAGCAAACTTTTTAATCTTGTGCTGGGCTTTAGTGAGTCATGTGGGTGTTTCTCAACCCTGACCCACTGGTAGGTATACAGAATTATACAAAATATTAGTATACATGCATAAATTACACTGGAAATGATATCACACGATGTATAGTGATACAGAATTTTTTTTGTACATTTCTTAGTTTCACTAGCTAGATGCTAGCTTCTCCGTTCTCGAATTGAAGAGATGTCTGAAAATTATACAAAAAAAAAAATCCAAAGTTCTAATTCAAATGTTGGTGACAACTGTGATCCAACTCGATGTGATAAACTTCAGCATGGATACAAACATTACTGTTTTGGATGTTAAGATGTCATCTTTTAATTTATCCTATCATAGGCAACCAACATCTACAAGCCAACTTTAGCCCACCTGATCCCCCCCCCCCCCCCTCTTTAATGATTAACGAACGACAAAGTTCTACCATATTAGTATATATATCAATAATTTAAGTACTATTTTAGTACAAATGTATCAGACATATTCCACAATTTTATAAAGTTTGTTGCGTGATAATACTACACCATCCACCATTCCAAAGAAAATGATTAAACTAACTAGAATACTGCCAGTTAGGTCCTGTGTCAGTATACGTTTTATATTATCTTATGGCAATTGTCGACATCAAAAACATTTATACGCACTACGCATCATTGATATAATTGAAATGAGGAAATTTTCTGTATCACTATACATCATGTGATATCAATAGTGGTCACATTTTTTTTTTAAAATAACAATGTTTCGGTATCACAATGTAGAATGCGCTTTTGAAATTACTATTTAGACAATGCACCGGAACATCTTCTCTAAAAAGGATGCTTTCATGCTATTTAATATGTTTTGTTGAGTCCCTATGATATTAAGAACACTAAAAGAAAGAGAATTAAAAATTTATGCATTCTATTTGAATTGATTAATATTTATAAATTATTAATTTAATAAATAAAAGGAGCTTGAGAATTGCTACGTGCTCTCCTTTTTACTTTTTAGCAAGTATGAATAATAAATTACCATTATTTTTTTTCTTTTAACAATCAAAGTTTCAGATATTCAAATATAAAAAATCAAATGACTATGTTGGATAGAAAATGCCATAGAAAAAGTTTTATTACATGAAAAGCACCGTATCACACTCCAAATAAAAATAATAATATTTTATGTGATGATATCTTTCATAAAGATAAACAAGTTCTTTGGCTAATGAATTGTAAAATATTAATGAAAAATAATTTGAACTTCTGGCCCTACCTAGATTAATACTTTTTTTCTTAAAAGTTCATATAATCGCAATTAATGCATCAAAACTTTCGACAACCAGAAAATTATTGAATGATTTTTGCACCTAATTGAACCAAGCTAACAAACTTTTTCATAAATTCCAGAAATTATATACAAATTTTGGAGAAGAGGCTTGGTTAAACTTACTAAGTAATGGCAGTTTAGTCATTTCTTGCCTAACCCAACATAAACTTTAGTGGGTCTGGTGCTATTTGTTTCGTACAGGCTTTAACAAAAAAAAAAAAAAAAAAAGAGAAAGCTGTACATATCGTAAATTGCTAGATGCCACATGAAAAATTGACAAACTGTAAGAAAATTTAAAATCGGTTAAGTTAAGATTAGAAAGCATCTTATGGCTTTGTGGGTCCCTTCGATTTCTCCGGAAGAAAAATGCTTCCAGAACCCAGAATACAAATATGTCACCTTACCATGTGGTTAAGCGGGTGGATGCAGGATTTTTATGATTCAGTAATTAAATAATAATAATTTATCTGATTTAAATTTATTAATTAGTTGGATATTAAATAAAAGAATCAACAATTCAGCATATATTTTTATTTAATAAAAATTAAAATAATATTTTTTATATATTAAAAATAATAAAATATAAAATATAAAATAATAAATAATTAAGTTGATGAATCATGTCAACTAAAATATAGTCAAAATTGTAACTAAATAGAGAAAGCAAATCCAGCGTATGAAGTTTTTTACTTGATTCATTTTTCCTTACTTTTGAGAAGATGCATATATGGATATATATTATAAATAAAGATTCTCATAAATATTACTGAAAATCTGATTGTTTGCCCACACAACTATTAAGACCACGTGGTGACACGATGTCTAATGGCAGGGGCCACGACCATACACACAGATTAATTAAACATGGTCAAACAGAACTGACTCCCACAGAGATTTTAGGATAGTTTCATATATATATATATATATATATATATATATATATATATATATATATATATATATATATATATATATTGTTTTTGGAGGTGGGGAGGTTTAAAATCATTTGAATCAAAAATTGAGTTTAAAGTCTTTGAGAGTCGTTGATTTTGCATTGAAATTCATACTTTTAATAAAAATTTAAATTCAAAATTCATACTTTCAATAATTATTATGAATCTCGATGCAAAATTAACGGCTCTCAAAGTCTTTGAACTCAATTTTTGATTTAAAGGTTCCCAAAATAGTCGGATTGCTTGCTTCTAAAAGCAGGAAAAGACGTGCTATATTATACTTTTAATGTTGTTATTTTGATGTCGATTATCTCTTTTTTCTTTTCTTTTTAAAAAACATGTTTTATATTTATTTATTATTTTGTAAATAAAAAAATCAAGTTATTAAATTTAGAATTTCTTGAAATTTTTTCATGTATATGTAGACTTTTTTAATAAATAGAAAGAACCATATATCTTTGTAATTGTTAGACCAAAAGTCAAGTTAATTTCTACCCTTTTGTGGCAAGAAAGATTTACAAGTTTTTACCATGTTATTAGTTCGATTGTTACAATCCTTTTATTCATTATATAATGTACTTTTCTCAGGAAATCATTAAATAAAATGCGACCCGTAACTACAAAACAAGAAGAAGAAACCAGACCAAAATGAGCCCCTCCAATTTCAGAACTTATCACCAGACACCATATGCTTTTGCTCTGTGGAGAACCTTTGACATCCCCACAAGAAAGCTGAACTTTATTGTGGTTGGTAATAATACCTTCTTTTGTTTTAGTTGGCTGCTTAAAATTAGATGTACTAAATATTGTGCATAGTACATTTCTTTCCTACTTGCTTTCCACTTTACCCGCAAACTTTGCACCTAAATTGTCTCAAAAGTTTGTTTTAGTTCTTTGGTCAAGAATCTTTTGCTCTAGTGAGTTAGCTGTTACATTAATGAGTGGGATTTATTGACAGTGGGTTATTTTGACAACCTTAACAATGGACCTTTAAATAAATACAAAAAAATCTTAAAAATAAAAAAAAAGTTTATAGACGTGTTCTTCTATCTTTAGATTAATGGTCATTCAAATTTCATGCAATTTCATTATCGTTTGATAGCCCATCAAAGACCGTTAATTTGGAACCGTTGTAAATTATATGAAAATTTGATGATCTTTGATGGACTATCAAACGATAATGAAATTGCATGAAATTTGAATGACCATCAATCTAAAGGTAGAAGAACACATCTATAATTTTTTTTTTCATTTTTTTTTTTTTTGTATTTATTTAGTGATTCATTGTCAATGTTATCAAAATAACCCATTGTCAACCGATCCCTTCTCTACATTTAATTGAGTTGCATTTGCGAAATGTTCAAGTAGAACTCAGTTGGTAGAATGCGTAGTTTTTTTTGTTCCACTAAAGTTGAATAGCTAAACTAAAGATACTAGGCTGTAATTTAGGTTTCGCCTATAGTTCTCAAATAAATAATTAATAATTAATAGTATAAAGTTTTATATATTTAATAAAATTTCACATTAAAAAATTTAGACACAATATTTTTAAATGTCAAATAATAATAATAATTATCATAAAATTAAATATATGATAATCTATAAAAGATCATATAAAAAATTTGAATCATTTTAAGAATTAAGTTTCATCTTAAATATATTAAACATATTACTTTAAATAAGGAGAAAGGAATATATATATATATATATATATATATATATATATAGCTTATGGTGCTTTGCAAAGTAAAAAATCGTTATTACTTCGAGGTGAGATTTCATATCCCAAGGTCTCAAATGGTCAATATAAGTTTCTCAATAATTTCTTCATGTCAAAATCTTATATGATATTAAATTTCATGATTTTTTGAGATTTTTAAATATTTTTTAAATTATTTTTAAAAACAGTCCTGAAATAGACTATTTTCTTATGTTAAACAAGAATGTTTTTAAAAATGATTTAAAAAATAGTTAGAAAACTCAAAAAATCATGAAATTTAATATCCTACAAGATTTTGACATGAGAAAATTATTGAGAAACTTAGATTGATCATTTGAGATCTCAAGATATGAAATCTCACCCCGAAATAATAATGATTTTTTACTTTGCAAAACACCATAATCTCTCTCTCTCTATATATATATAGAGTTAGACTATTGTGAAAACGTTTACATTTCGAACCCAAGTGCATACGGCTCAAATTTTATCATAACACATCAAAATTCAAAATTATCATTCTCATTAAATTCTTCATATAAAAATATATAGGGATATAAAAATTTGGGGTATTTGGAATTTTTTAAGTATTTGTTTTGGATTTTTAAAAATCAGCAACAACAATTCAATATTTTATTATTTTTAGTGCTGATTTTTAAAAATCCAAAATAAATACTTAGAAAACTCAAAATAATCTAAATTTTTGTATCCCGTATTATTTTGATATGAAGAATTTAATGAGAATGATAATTTTAAATTTTGAACGTGTTATGATAAAATTTGAGCCGTATGCACTTGAGTTCGAAATGCAAACGTTTTCACAATAATCTAACTATATATATATATAGTAAGACAAGCGTGCTCCTAGGAGCACAGATCTCCTCTGTGATCCTAACTCAAAAAGTATATCAAATGATCTCAAACTTTAATTTATCACTTTCATTAAATTCTTCATATTAAAATCTTGTGGGGTTCAAAATTTTGAGCTGTTTTGAGTTTTCTAAGTCGCTCTTTTAATTTTTGAATTAATATACAAATATTAAATATTTTATTATTATTTTTAGAGTTGATTTTCAAAAATTAAAAATAGTGATTTAGGAAACTCAAAACACCCCAAATTTTTGTACCCTATAAGATTTCAATATGAAGAATTTAATGAGAGTGATAAATCAAAATTTAAAGATCATTTGATATATTTTTGAACTAGAATCACGGAAGGAGTTCGTGTTTCTAGAAGCATATTAGTTTTACTCTCTCTGTATATATATGAATCATTGGATTAAACTAGATGAAAATTTTAACACAATCAATAGTGAAGAAAAGTGATAATATAATATGTTTAAAAAACTTAAAAACTTAACTTTATTTATGTATTAAGAATTTTTGCAACGTAATCGTGTGCATTTCTGTTCTCACTTAGTATCTCGATCTGAAAATTTTGAATGACCGGAATTAATACCCTAGCTGAGTAGATAAAATTATGGCCATTTAATTTTTAGGGCTTAACATCATGTAAGTTTTAGGATATGAATAAAAAAATCTTGTCTTTTTACTTCGTAAATATATGTTTAATATGTCCATTAATTAATGGGTTAATGGCTTGTCATTTTCCTGGGATCTCTCTGCTGTGCTGTGGTCAAAGCAGATGCACGCGTAAAGGCTCAGAAAAAAGTTTTTGTAGCCCTATTTAATGGCGGTTATATAATAGAACAGCTATAAGAAACATTAATAGCGATTGTTTAATAGCAACCGCTATTAAAATTGAGTTTTTATAGCGGTTCTACTAAAGAGCCGCTATTAAAGGGTACCTTTAATAACGGTCCCTCCAAAATATCGCTATTAAAGGTCAACCTTTAATAGTGGTTGTTCAATAGCAACCGCTATAAAAGGGGTCCTACGAATATACACCACTATCCACGGATCATCAATATATTTTTTAATCTACAACGTCCATTTTAATCGATCCAACGCTTAGAAATCACTCAGAAAAATTCCACGGATTCATCCCTTTCTTACCTATATATATACCACTCTTCACCCCCATTCATCTCTCATTTTCTCTTTATTTTCCCAATTTCTCAAAATTCAAGCACAAAATATCAAACAAAAAGTTCAAGATTTAAAAAAAAAATAGGATAGATTTTTTGTTTTGTTCTTTTTAAATTTATTTGTTTATTCTTTCTTTTTAATTTTCTGTTCAAATTTTGAACTCAAATTATTTTTTTTCAAATTTTGAATTCAAATTACTTTTCTATTTTAAATTTTATATTCAAATTGTGATCAAATTTAAAACTCAAATTATTTTTATGTTCTAAATTTTTTATTCAAATTATTTTTTATTCTAAATTTTTTGTTCAAATAATTTTAAAATTTTGAATTTAAAATTTGTGTTTTAGAATGAAAAAAATTAAAAAATTAAAAGCTGACGGATGTGACAGATGTACAACTGTCACATCTGTCAGCATTTTTTTTAAATTCGGCACAATCATTTAATAGCGGTACTATATAACAACCGCTATTAAAGGATATTCTTTAATAGCGGTTCTCAAAATTTTTTATAGCACCCCTCAATAACAGTCCCCCTTGGACCGTTATAAAATATGGTTTTTGACCGCTATTAAAGGCATATTGTGTAGTAGTTGCTAGACAACCGTAATACAAACATAGTCTTTTTTTTTTTATTTATATTCCTATAAGAATAATATACTTTTCTTCAAGTGAGCATCATCATTCAAATATGCTCTGCCTCGAGTTTAATAGTTGGAGACAAGACTAAGTCATTTTGTTCTGGCTTGAGTTTAATAGTTCATGATAATTGTTGAGATCTGTCAAAAAATAATTTTAACTCAGTTCAAATGTGTGACGACTATCAACAGTTATTTATTACGACTGAATGTACATTCTATAATAAATAAATGAGCATTTTCTAATGATTTAATTTCCATTCTAAGGTAATTAATATATAGAACTCATATGGGACATTTGTAGAGTAAGTTTATCAACCAAGAAAATATATTTTATTTCTAAGCAACGATTGAATATCTTAAAATAAACCTCGATAATTACTGGTAATATTAATATGAATTGTCTACTTTAAATACAACTAGCAGAACCTGCCCGTTAACAGACCATTTTAATTTTAAAAATATTTATATTTAGCATTAATTTTCTTATAAATAAATGATATAGTTTACTTAAATATAATTTATGTCTAAATCAATTACAATGACTCTTAAATTTTTAAATAAAATTAATTTATTAATAAACAAATGTACAAGATATAATAATTTTTCATTTATGAGTATAGTTGTACAATGTATAGTTTTTTTTATAATAAAACTTAGTATCAGTTCATATTTAATTTATTGGATATACAACTTCTTTTTACAAAAAATAATTATATTTAGCATTAATTTTATTATAAATAGTGATATATTTTATTTAGATATAATTTGTATCTATGTAATTATCTTAAAATTTTTAATAAAATTAATTCGTTATCTAATAAAAGACAATGTACAAAATATAATTTTTTTTGAGTAAGGATATACAATGCGTATTTTTTTATAATAAAACTTAATAATAATTGATGTCTAATTTATTTAATATATAACTTTTTTATATTTTTAATAAATGCATGGTAAAAAAATAGCAAACATAATGGAGAGGAAAAAAATGAGTTTGACTAAAATATAAACCATCACTTTTATAAAATCAATAAATCTCAATTGTAAATTAAAATATAAATATTTTGATTATTACATATTATCTCATAACATTAATAAACAAATTTAATTCATATAAAATAATATATAATGAACAAATTTAATTCATACTCTATTTATAATATAATATAAATAAGAAAATATCATCGGTAGGAATTCTTTAATGAGGTGTTGATTTCTATGGTGTATATAACGAGAAACAATTTCTTTACATATTTTAAAAGGACGCCCCTCGTTGGATTTAGATATCTTCTAATTTCGAAAATTGATCTATTTTAATCCAACTAAGAAGAACGTCGTGTCACCACTCTACAATTCTATTGAGATGAGAAAGTATGGTAACTCTATTGGGGTGTCACTTTTAGTAACCACTTTTTGTTTACCTTCAACTTCAAGGACTAAAAAGAGAAGTGGTGTCACCCAAAGAATATTTTGCCGAATTTGGCTATGAGTCTGTGAGACTAATATGTCAAGAAAAATACATATAATAATACTGTAATCTTCCAAAAGTACAAGTAGTGAAGACATGCTGAGTTTGTGATTGTGTTGTTTACAGCACTATCTTGACATAACTGTAAGCACTACAAAATAACTAGTATGTAAATTCTAAAATTTAGATGGCCTATCTATAATTCCCGTGAGTACAGAGTAGAGGTTTGAAACCCGAACGGATAGATCCGTCCTTTGCAAACCCGCGCCTCTCATCCATCTCGGATCATCTCGGGTAGACCCGTGGGTAGATCCGGACCCGTTAAAGATTTAGTCCTAACAAGAATCGGGTATAACAAATTTGAAAACGGAACCGTCAAATTCGTCACATTCTCACCCATTACCCATTTTCACTTGTGATCCGCGCTCACCCGCCCCGCTATCATCCGCCCAGACCCGCTATCCATACCTGGCCAGGTAAACCCATAAAATCCGAACGGATGACCTGTGAGACCTGGACCCCATATCCGCAAAATCTGGACCCGGCCCGTACTACTCGGACCCAATAATCCTTGAAAAAGTTAGAATTTCGATAATCCATTATTGGAAAAGTTAGAATTTCGATAATCATGCGTTTCACTTTTATCCTTCCAGCTAAAATTGTATTAAATTATACACAAAGCATGTGAAATTTGTGGAATCAAGCCAAGAATTGTATGTTGTTTAGAGTTACGTGAAGGTCAACTTCAACTTTGGCGGCGGGTCTAACCTGTTGTTAAGAATGTGAATTTCAGGAAATTTATTATGGATATACATTTAATAATTTTTGAAAGTTTTGAGGCTTTTAGTCAAATTGCTTAAAAAACATAATTCTGCCATGTATGCAAGTGCTATATACTATGGATCGATCCCCTTTTGTGAATTCTCTACACACAAAAAAAATTCAAAACATTTGATATGTCCTTGCATATTTTTATATACACTTACCTGTGATTAACATTCTTGCAGGGCAATTCTGCTTAAAATTACCACTTGATTGAAAGATTAAATGAAGCTCATCAAGTTCTGAAGTAAATTCCCAAGCGATTGGCTGAATTCAGTTTTATCTCTGCCTTAAGTTAATTGCTTTACTTTTTCAACTCACGGCTTAGTACAAAAGCAAGTCATCTGCTTGTCTGCTTACATTTTTTTCAACTTACGGTTTAGTTTTATCTCTGAATTCAGTTAATTGTCTGCTTACATTTTGTCAACTTACGGCTTAGTTTAAAAAATATATATATAAAGTATTATGATTAATTTTTTAACTTCTATTATTTTTTGGAATTTTTCTGAATTTTTCTGGATTTTTGGACTTTTTGTGTTTTTTGCAAATTTTTTTTTGAGAAACAAAAACAAGATCCGCCCCATCCGAATCGTCTCTTATCTCATCTGTTCCGATTCATGAGAGTCGTATCCGCAAAAATCCAATATAAATTGGATCAAATTTTTTTAATTTTTGACTGTTCAAATCCATCCCCTCATCCGTAATCCGGAGGAGTTTCACCCACACAGCACCGTCCGTTTTCAAATCTCTACAGATTACTTCGAGCATAGACTCTGTGTATTGTGCGGCACATGGAACCAGCTAATGAGCCGCATTAAGGATGGCAGGAAAATGAAATGCAGCCAAGGGACGTGGCAACATGTGATTGGGTTGGCAGTGCCTGTTCGCTGTTTCAATAAGTAACTCCCCACTATCTTCCCCTCTTTATACATCTCTCTCTTCGCTTCTATTGTCGCTCTGCTTCTCTCTCTCTAACAACCGCTTGGAGTGAAAGCAAAAGAGTTCAACAACACCTCCATGGCCGACAAGGTTACTTCTTCTATTAAGTATCAATCGCTCCTTCTCTTTTGGTTTCTTTTATTCTCCCTTTTTCTCATTTTTATTGTATGAATGTAATAATAATATTGTTTTAGCATTGGGAAATGGGAATCAAATGATTCAAGCCGCGAAAATAGTAACTCTTGCATTTTTTTTTCTTTTGTGCAGTAAATCATTCGTTTTAAAGAACTAGTCTCTTTTAAATTAATTTTGGCCATTTGTCTAAGAAATAGTTTTGTCTTGCATGGAGATTTCTTGGGAGTGATTTCATTAGTCTGTATATACGTGTACTGTATTTTTGTTTCATTTGAACAATTTTCGTGATTTTGTATGAGCAACTAGGTTTAGTTTCCAAATCCAAATTATTATGCCTAGTATGTGCCAACTTTCTTTGTTAGTCTGTGTTTCGATATTTCTCTCTTTCTCTAAAAGTTGTCATTGAGAGATGACTAAAAGATTTCAAATATTTTTGCGCATTTGTAATTTCGTTTCATTATGTAGATTGTTTAATTAATTCGTCGTCGGTGTCGCTTTCTCCCATGTTGTAAACCCCAACCCCCTCTCCTTTTCTTTTGTTTGGTTTATTTTGGAACTGACAAATGCAGCAGTGCCCCTAAATTTTGTAATATTAATCAGAGAAGCATTTTAATAAGAAAAATTTCAGTTACTCCCTTGGTATAAGATTGGTTTAATTATCCTACTGATAGAGAAGGGGCGGATGCCCATACAGTGTTTTTCGTTAATGCTTTTAATAATTTATCCTCCCCGGAAAAAAAATTTTCTCCTGAATTGTTTGATTAATTTTATTGAGAAAAAAATATTTAATGTCGTACATAATAAAATAATTATGCAAAAATATTCATTATGCAAAAATATCAAAATATAAAGTTCAGTGGACGAAAACTTTTTTCATTAACTTGATTATCTATTATTTTAAATTTTATTTTGTTGTTATTTTTAATATATAAAATGTTATTATTTTAATAAATTTTTTATCAATTAAGAATATATATTAAATTATTATTTTTTTATTTAGTACCCGATTAGTTAATGAATTTGAACCCGATAAACTATTACAATTCGATAATTGTCCCCCGACTAAAATCCCGCAAGAGAATGATACTTTTGAGTTACCGTCACCCGGCTCATGCAATTGCGATTATTTAACATGTTTACATACTTCTTCTTCCATTATGCTCCTCTCAATTTCAATGAAGCACTAACCACTAGTTCTGCATTATGCTTCCCCCCCCTCCTCCCAATTTCAGTGAAGCACTAACAACTAATTAAGTTAAATACATCCCCCCTAGTTTCTTGTTTTACACTTCAAGTATGCATCCAAAGTTGCATGCATTTTTATAATCTCAACTCTTTTGCAGAACTCAACTCTGATCCTGAAAGTTGACCTTGATTGCCACCTCTGCTACAAAAAAATCAAGAAGGTTCTCTGCAAACTCCAAGGTATAAAACAAACTTTTACAGAAGTCTCCTTCAACTTTGGTTTTTCAATAATTAATATCTTTTCTTAAGCTGAACAACTATATTACTTGGTACCATTTTTCAGAGAAAGAGGACATCAAGGCAATCATCTATGATGAAAAGAGCAAATCTATACTGCTCTCAGGCCCTTTCAATCCAGATAAAGTCTCAAGTTGGCTCTGTTGCCGAGCATGCAAGGTCATAAAAGAAATCGAAATCAAGGACAACAAGCCTAAAGATAATCCGAAAGACTTGAAGCCGGCAGATGATGCAAAGCCCAAAGATGGCAAGCCCAAAGATGATAGACCCAAAGATGGCAAGCCCAAAGATGATAAGCCCAAGGACGGAAAGCCCAAAGATGACAAGCCCAAGGATGACAAGGCCCAAAATGGCAAATCCAAAGATGAAAAACCCAAAAATGACAAGACCAAAGGTGAAAAGCCCAAGGGAGACAAAGCTGAGAAGGGAAAACCTGATGCTCAAGGCCCGAAAGGGGATCCGCTGAAAGACGAAATGCCGAAAGCAGTCAAATTTGACTCCAAGCCTATACTGATCCCCCAAAAGGTTCAGATGGAGCCACTAAAGAATGATTTCGGCTTGGCCGGCGGTTACCCACAAATGTCATACCAGCCAGCTTGGCCAGTGGGTCCAGTAGGCCCGGTGGGTCCAGCGGGACCGGCGGGTCCTGCGTGCTGCTTCAGACCGCTTTATGAAGGGTTTTACAGTGGATACAGGTGCTGCACATGTGGAACTGTCTTTGGTTATGGAGTTGCTGCGCCACCAGCTGGGTTTTATGGTGGACCCACACCAATTGATCCGTACAGGAGTAACCAGTTGTTCTCTGAAGAGGAGCCGTCATGTAGTATTATGTGATGATGTGACGTTATCTGGTAGTATAAGAGATGCCATGAGTTCTTATGTCAGTTTATAATTCATGGTGTTTGTTTCGTTCCGGAGAGTTATTAGATGTGAATTTCAGAGTTGCAGACAGTTTGTTATTGTACTGAAACATTGTTGCAGTACTCTGAGGCAAAGTAAATAACTTCTCTTTATGTTCTATTTTCTTACTCTTGTTAGCAGCATATGCTGAAAGATGTACCGTGTTTATTGTTTTCATTTTTGCTTCTGCAAACTATAAAGAATATAACTAGAAAATGTGTACAATAATTGCTCTTACGCATGAGGAATTACATTACAACAGCAATTTTGTTATCTTTTTTTTTTCAAAATTGGCTCTGTATTGATGGAGAAATCATTGGATAAGTTTCATCAAATGTAGAAATTTAGCTTATATCTAGCAGCTACTCTCAAGAAAAGAAAAATGAAGAAATCTAACCTTACATGATTGAAACTGATATTCCAGAGTCAGTACTACCAAACATTCCATTCATGTGGAAAGTGGTAACCAACTGTGCAAGTATTCTCTCCGATGCTTTCCAACTAACACCTCGGATTTGCACATATAGCGATTTTAGTATTAGCTCTTGTTACCAACTGTCCAACTACTAATCATCATATTAACTCCAAACAACGGTAGGTACAAATGTGTGAACGAAAGATAAAATGTTAATATCAGAGAAACTCAATATCTTAGTTGCATAATTTGAATTTCTTTTACTAGTTCTGATCACTGTTAGTAACCTACATCTAATCCAAGAAAATAGAAAAAAAAAGACTACTGTTTTTCAAACAAAGCAACGACTTCTAAAGCTCATGACGGCAGAGAGGACATGAAGCGCTCCTCTTCGTTCAGTGCTCAAAGCACCATTCATGAATGAAAGACATATCTTCTAATGTTTTTTTAACGTACTGCACTTCTCTGATCAAGCCCATCAGCACCACCTCCTCTGTACCTCGTCTTATGCACATGTGCTGGTATTTCATCAAATATTAAATCCCTCTATCGTTGATTCCCCATTAACATAGTAATTAGTAACCTTTTGGCCTCCTAGCCATGATGTATCAGCAAAGAAAGCAAGCCATATCTGAACCATATCCATACCATACCACTCAAACATGGGCGGATGCAAGATTTTAGTCAGGGGGGGCAAATATCGGATTGTAATAGCTTATCGGGTTTAAATCCATTAACTAATCGGGTACTAAATAAAAAAATAATAATTTAATATATATTTTTACCTAATAAAAAATTTATTAGAATAATAACATTTTATATATTAAAAATAACAATAAAATAAAGCTCAAACTAATAGATAATGAAGTTGATGAAGAAAATTTTCATCTATAAAATTTTATATTTTGATATCTTTGCATAATTATTTCATTATATATGATATTAAATATTTTTTTCTCAATAAAATTAATCAGACAATCCAAGGGGGGGCCAAAAAAATTTCCAGGGGGGGGCAAACTACCGAAAATATTACCGAAAAGCATTGTTTTTCAAAATCCAGGGGGGGCCGCTGCCCCCCCTTGGAGAATGGTGGATCCGCCCCTGCACTCAAAAGTAACGAGTGACTGGCACAATGCTGCTCTCTTTATAAAAGATGATCAAGGATTCACCGAAGAACAGTCAATTGGCTCAAATTGAGAGGGCAGGCACTATCAGTCTGGTTCAGATTGTAGAGAAACTAAATAGACGATATGTGAAAATTGAGGTCATGTCATTCAGAGAGACCTATACTTGTGCGGCCCAGAAACTAAATAAATGCATAGCTGGATTTCGGACAGTGGGTCCGCTTCTGGATTGGGTACACTGGTAAATCATGTAGCACAAGGTGTGTTTGATTGGCTGCGAGATTCTTCCCAGCTTTCATTTTTTTTTTTTTTACTTTGACTTGTAGTTGATGAAAACAGAGTGAAAGATGAGATGGAAATTGTAGAAATTATCACAGAAGATCTGCTCTTCCAAATTTGGTATTGTGATGAGAATTGGCAATCAGAATGCAGCTATTATCTGTCTCTATGTTATTTTTAGAATATAAAATATTTTGCTGATTATATTCTAAAATGAGTTGTGTGCTGAAATGTTAAAAGGCACCTATCGTTATTGATTAAAATAATGTAAGCAGCTATCAAGTGCTGCATGTAATTCTCCTTCTCATATTCAATAAATTAGGGTGGGAAGGGAGTTTCTCGGGAGTGTGGTGTTCTATTATTTATCTGTGGATTGTTTAACATGATATCAGAGCCAGGTTCCATCAAACAAAATTATCTCTAATCCACAGCATAACCAATTTTCTTGTCCTCTGTTTCCTGGACGTAAATCCATCCAATTTCAAAACTTGTTTTTGGTTTCCCTGTCAGCCGTATTGTTTGCAAAATAGCCCCTGTTTTCTCTCAATTTCGAAAATGACAGAAAACTCTTACAAAAATCTTACAAACTCATCTCTTACCAACATCCTCCTTAATGGAAAAAATTACCTACCTTGGGCTAGAGCAGTAACCGTTGCTCTTGGAGGAAAATCAATGCTAGGCCACATTACTGGTAAAACCGTGAAGCCAGAAGAGAATGCTACCACTTTTGATGCATGGCAAGCCAACGATCATCTGGTCATGAGTTGGTTGTTCAATTCTATGCAACCTGATATTTATGATATCTTCTCCTATTCTGAAACTGCTAAAATTCTATGGGACAAACTCAAAGAGATGTATGGTCGGTCCAACAACATTGCTCGGGTGTTCGAATTGCAACAGAACCTAGCTAAGTGCAAAAAGGGATCTAACCAATCTGATACAGAGCATCTCGGCCAAATGACAAAACAATGGGAAGAACTTCGGCTATACCGACCGGTTTCAGCCCAAGTCAACGACTACATCCAAAGAGAGGAACAAGATCGAATTCTTCCGTTTTTAGCAAGCTTGGGTCCCGAATTTGAAGAAGCAAGACGTTCTATCCTCTTAAGGCCCGAACTACCATCCTTCAAAGATGGTGTGTTCCATAATTCGAGCGAAGAAGATAGAAGTCTGATTATGTCATCGTAACACAAGGTAATATCTGAACTTATCGAGAATTCAGCTCTTACCATTGTTTCAAATCGTAGAGATCGCTATGTCAAAGGGAAGGGAAAAGGGAACACTAAGTTCTATTGTGATCATCGCCGACGAGACGGGCACTCAAGAGAGAGGTCTTTGGGTTCTATATCCTCACCTAAGGCCTAACAAATCCAAACCACAAGAAGCAAACATTTGTGGGCCAAAGTAGATAGTGCAACAAAGAAATTGATCCTTTAGATACATTTGGCAATTCAACAATGGAAGCAAGGCTGAATAATTTGGCTCAACAAGTTCAAGAACTTCTTCACGCACAAAGAACCACATCTGGTCCAGAAATAGTCAATGCCGTAAAAGTCAATGGTAATATTTTAAATCACAATGATCAATTTAAATTGGTTATAGATTCTGGAGCCTCTGATAATATGGTTAATAGTGATATTGGATTGGTTAAAATTAATAGCAATTGTGCATACTCTCATGTGTTAGTTGCAAATGGCCAGAAAGTTTCCACAAAAGGCAAGGGAAAACTTAATATCTTTCAAAAAGAAACAGATGCTATTGTGGTGCCTGATCTCAAGTCTAATCTACTATCTGTCAGCAAATGCACTAATAATTGGAATTGTAATGTCATTTTCACTCCACAGAAAGTACTATTTCAGGACAGGATTTCGAGGAAGATGATTGGTGAAGGAAAACTATCTGGAGGGCTTTATGTGGTGGATTCCATACCTTCTGTAATGGCTGCAATAAATCCTAATTATGCTTCTCCTAATTTGTGGCATAATCGTTTAGGCCATCCTTCTGACCATGTAATAAGGTTATTAGGCATTACTTTAAATTCCGTTGACTGTGATTCTTGTCATTTTGCAAAACAACACCGACTTCCTTTTGCAGACCGTCTAGATAAGGCAGAAAATTTATTTGACTTAATTCATTCTGATACTTGGGGAAGTGCCCCGGTTGATTCTAAAGAAGGTTTTAAATACTTTCTCACTTTTATAGATGACAAATCACGTGCTACTTGGTTGTATCTTTTAAAATCTAAAAGGGAAGTACGTACAATTTTTAAGAATTTTTACAACATGATAGAAAACCAATTTGGTACCTCTATTAAAGTGCTCAGGTCTGATAATGGAACGGAATACACCAACAATGAATTACAGATTTTTTTACAAAGTAAAGGCATATCTCATCAAACTTCGTGTGTGGGAACACCTCAACAAAATGGAGTTGCAGAAAGAAAAAATAGACATTTGTTAGAAATTACTAGAGCTTTGCTCTTTTCTGCAAATTTGCCAAAAGAATATTGAAAGTCGTTGCAATTCGTACAAGTTGTTACTTAATTAATCGACTTCCAAGTCGTATTTTAGGGATTAAAAGTCCATTAGAAATCCTTTACAATCGGAAAATTGGTATATCCCACTTGAGAGTATTTGGATGTGTATGTTATGTACATTCTCAAGAAGGAAACAAATTGGATCCAAGAGCCCACAAATGCATTTTTGTTGGATACTCATCTGTAAAAAAAGGTTATATTTGTTTTGAACCTAATACAAGAAGGACCTTCATCTCTCACGATGTGACATTTAATGAAAATAAAATGTTTTTTGGAACTGACCATATCAAACAGGGGGAGCATAGCATATATAATGACTTCATTTTTCCTAATCTCGGAGGAGATCAACCTGAATTACCAATACAAAACTTTGGGAGAAATGAAGCAACTAGGTCGATGAACAAGTTCAATGGATGAAAGGCAAGAAGAAATAGAAAATCATACAGTGGCACATCCATTGAATTTGAGAAGATCCTCCAGAACCACTCAAACTTCAACAAGGTTAAATGATTTTATTACATACTCTGTAGAATATCCCATTGAAGAACAAATAAGATATAATAAAATCTCAAAAGATTTTTTGACTTTTTTAACTCGGATTGAAAAGCCTACTGAACCTATATCCTTTGAAGAGGCCAAAAAATCTGAAATCTGGGTTAAAGCTATGAGTGAAGAACTAATTGCCATGAATAAAAATCATACTTGGGATATTATACCGTTACCCGAAGGAAAGAAACCAGTCGGTTGTAGATGGATTTATAAAATCAAGTTTAATAGTGATGGAACAATAGAACGATACAAAGCCAGATTGGTTGCTAAGGGATATACTCAAACTTACGGTTTAGATTACAAGGAAACATTTGCACCAGTAGCAAAAATGAATACCGTGCGCGTTCTAATGTCTGTTGCTGTTATTCATGAATGGCCATTATTTCAAATGGACGTTAAAAATGCATTCCTACAAGGTGACTTAGAAGAAGAGGTTTACATGGAAATTCCTCCAGGTTTACATGTAAAACAAGGTAACAAAATGGTATGCCATCTCAAAAAGGCCATTTATGGACTCAAACAATCTCCGAGAGCTTGGTATAACCGACTAAGTGCTGCTCTATTTAAAATTGGATACAAAAGAAGTGCAGCAGATTCATCTTTATTCACTCAACTAACTGAAAGAGGTATAGTTGCTATTCTCATTTATGTTGATGACCTTGTGATTACAGGAAGTGACCAAATTGGGATAGATGCTCTCAAAGAGCATCTAAGATTGGAATTTGATATTAAAGATTTAGGTAAATTAAGATATTTCCTTGGAATTGAGATTGCTCGATCTCACAAAGGATTATTTTTGTGTCAGAGGAAATATACTTTAGACCTATTAAAAGAGACAGGCAAACTAAGTGCAAAACCGGCTACAACTCCAATGGATTACAACAACAAAGTTGTTAAAGATGAGAAAGTGCTCAATGATATTAATAGGTTTCAACGATTAGTAGGAAAATTAATTTATCTTACTATTACTAGACCTGACATTTCTTATGCTGTTAGTTTTGTTAGTCAGTTTATGCAGAGACCAACAAAAGGGCACATGGAACTTATTGATCAAATTTTGCGATATCTGAAGGCGACCCCAGCAAGAGGAATTCTTATGAAAAATCAAGGGCACTACTTGGCAAAGTGTATACGGACGCAGAGATTGGGCCGGAAATCCATTGGATAGAAAATCTACATCTGGATTATGTGCATTCATTGGAGGTAACTTGGTTACGTGGCAAAGTAAAAAACAGCCAATTGTTGCAAGGTCTAGTACAGAAGCAGAATATCGAGCCATGGCAACCGCTACAAGTGAAATTGTGTGGCTCCGCCTATTGCTTCATGAGTTGGGATGTCCTAGTCTTAACAGTCCTACTAAACTTTTTTGTGACAATCAAGCAGCTATTCACATAGCCTCTAATCCGGTTTTTCATGAACGGACAAAGCACATTGAAGTGAGTTGTCACTATGTTCGTGAAAATGTACTTAATCAAACCATAGAAACTCCTTATATCCGCAGTGCAGAGCAACTAGCTGACGTGTTCACCAAAGCTCTATCAAAAGGGAAGTTTCAAGAAATAGTTAACAAGTTGACCTCCGATGATATCTTTGGATCAACTTGAGGGGGAGTGTAGAAATTATCACAGAAGATCTGCTCTTCCAAATTTGGTATTGTGATGAGAATTGGCAATCAGAATGCAGCTATTATCTGTCTCTATGTTATTTTTAGAATATAAAATATTTTGCTGATTATATTCTAAAATGAGTTGTGTGCTGAAATGTTAAAAGGCACCTATCGTTATTGATTAAAATAATGTAAGCAGCTATCAAGTGCTGCATGTAATTCTCCTTCTCATATTCAATAAATTAGGGTGGGAAGGGAGTTTCTCGGGAGTGTGGTGTTCTATTATTTATCTGTGGATTGTTTAACAAAATCTTGATATAGGAGAAAAAAATGAGGTGATTGAGAATTAAGGATCGAAAAGGAGGCTACTTAAAGATCGTGTTATGCATAAATTTCACAAAACCACATTCCATATTATGAATGTAGTTAATGCATGAATGATTACATTATAGAACCGATAGAGGAAATGCTCTTGAATTTTTATAATTCTCATCACAATAAAACTAGCTGATAAGAACTCAGTTTTTAACTTTTTATTGAGAAGTTTGTAGTGAGCTGATAAAAGGTTGAGCTGTGCAAAATATTCTGAATTCTATCCGTTAACCCTTGTGAACTTCTGTATATTGAGATTACCACTTGGCAGATTTTTTTTCTTCCCTATTTGAAAATTACAAGGCTCTGAATTGATTTTGCAGTTGACTGGAAAATGACACGTCTACATACTGTCAACCATTTTTGTTTCTTTCTTCCCCCCTTTAATTGATGAAACAGTAACTTTGCTCGGCGTTATAGATTTTCTCAAAGAAAAAAAATTACAAATTGAAGGGGGGAAACAAGTGAACTCCTACATACAACACCCAAATTCTAGTTTGCTCTAATACATATGGCATGATCATCATAACACTCGCTGATTGAGTTCCAATTTCCAAAAAGAAAAAATGTGATAAGAAATAACGTTTGTACATCTAAAAAGTAAGATTTTTAAGTTCAAAATTCAATTAAAATCACGCTGTTCGCATCTGGCATCTAATCTTCTTTATGAATTCTTCAATCTTTTTGTTCAGCTCCTCTACACTCTCTATTTCTAGTTCTTCCTCTCCATTGCACTCTATGGCTCCTGTGCACTCTTTCTGCAGTTTCTCTTCCTCTGCTCCTCTTCTCTCCATTACCTCCCATTCCTCCTCTTCATTGCGGTCAACTTCCTCTTCAATGAAGTAGTCCCATCCCCCCTCTCCGCTACTCTCTATTACCTCCATCCGCTTCTCATCCAGTTCCCCTGCTCCATCGGTCTCAGTAACCTCGTCTATTTTTTCTATAACAACTATATCCAAGGACCTGTGGGTATGACTTTCTCTGAGCTCCTCCTTCCTCTCCAATCGAACTTCTTTCACTTCAAATTTGCGTTCTTTCTCAATTGGTACTACTATGCTTTCCTTATACACGCTGAATCCATTCCTTCGGGGTGAGAGCAAACCCGAGTCTTTAACTATGAAAAACAAGATGAAATGGCACACCAGAATCATGTTTCTTCTATTGATCAATTGATATATTTCAGAAAAGATAAAAACGATGGCAGACATATCGAATTTCTCGAATAAACAGAAGCAGAGCATTGTAATGATAGAAAAGAAGAAGAGCACCGACACAGTCTGTTTGGGGGTACCCATCTCTCTTTCGCTCTCTATCAATGTCACAATGCAATGTTGCTCAATTTGGTTTGTGATATGTGAACTAGAATCGCGAATATATTATATATATATAGGTGTGCGCGCTCCAGCTGCAGACACATGAGTATCCATCGGGAGTTATCAGTCAAGGTCTTTGAAAAGACTGGAATAATTAATATCTTTCGCTCTCTGGTAAATGAGGTTTACTGAGTAATAGGATGCTGTATTTACACGTGTCGAGATATTATTGGCTTTGGTATATACTGTGACACTGTGTGAGGATTAGTCAAGTCAAAGTGATATGTTAATTTCGGAACCAAAAATATACTTAAAGAAGATATGGACCCCAGGAAAGACCGCGAAATTTACGTCAGATTTTAGCGCTGATCGGCTGTCTTGGTTAGAACAGAGGGGGATGAGAAACGACGATGAGATAGCGCCACGTGTATAGGACGGGTGGAGATCGAGATATGATTTGGTTTAGCGGTTTACTTGTGAAGGGGATGAGGAGGAGATTAACCCAAGGCCCAACTGCTTTTCTTTTGGGGTCTTCAGGCCCAAGTATGAATCGTGAGGAAGAAGGTGCCGTGTAGACGAGGAGACCTCTCAAGTCAGTCAGTCAACGCATCTCTTTTTTTGTTTGACTTGGTCCGCATTGCTGGCTTGCTGCTATAGTGCTATGTACTTCGATTTTATGCTAATTACCATCTAGGAGATCAATTTGGTATTTGGATTCGTTTTTCTTTGAAGGAATTCACTTGGCAAGTTACTTTTACATGGCTAGAACTTGGACTTTATGTAGATACAATTTTTAAGTGAAGGATTACTAGCCACTTAGACTGTAATATCTTGAAATTTTGACTATCAGTTTCGTATGCTCCAAATATCATTCGTTTTTACAAGTATGATGATATTTGTACCCTATATATCACGCTATAATGTTAGATTCTAAAGCTAACCAATATTTTTATGACTGACGATATTACTAAGATAAATAATTATCAAGTGAGATATTACTAAGATAAATAATTATCAAGTGATCCGATTTTCTCAATTTTTTATTATGCTAGGTGGATTTTCATCTTAAGCAACTCTACTGGTTTTTCTTCAAATGTTAAAGTAGGAGAAAACACTCGACAATTTGCACTTTTTGACAACGAATTATGAAAAAAAAGAAATAATTAAAAATGAAAAAGGTTATGGATATTTTTTATAAATTGATCCTGCTTTAAGTTTATGATATTTAGCGTCATTTGATATTATTAGAACTGTAACTTAGGTTTCGCCCCGACAATATAGTCCTCAAATAAATAACTAAAAATATTAAAAAAATTTAAATATATTTAATAAAATTTCATATTAAAGAAAATTTGGACACAATATTTTTAAATGCTAAGTAACAATGATAATTATAATAATTATTATTATAATAAATAATATAAATAAATACATAATCATCTATAAATGATCATATAAAAAGTTGGACCATTTTTAAAAGTTAAGAAGGTATATTACATATATTATTTAAAATGAGGAGAGAGTAACTATTTTATATGAACCCTTAGATTCAAGAAAATGAAAAGATTTAAACAAAATCAATGGTGGAGAAAAGTAATGATGTAGCATGCTTAAAAAGCTTGGACCTTAACTCTCTTTATGTATTAAGAATTATTTGATTATACTCAATGAGATAATTATAAATTACATTTAATTTTAATGGTATTTGCAAAGACACTTATTGTATGAAATTTGAAACAAGCATGATCTATAAATTGAAAAATACATTTAGGTATTTAATTTTTTTTATGTATTTGCAAATTCATTGTATAACTTTTATTTCAATCATTTATTAATACCGTGCCAATCAAATAATTCAAGTTTTATTATAAATATTTAATTCCGAATTAATTATTTTAAAAATAATAAGGCTGATTTTCTGTCCCAATCAAATATTCATCTTTCTTCAAAAAAAATATATTTATTTGCGTTCCTCTAAAAATCTCAGTACACCTCCACTGCTTGTTGACTATCATATTTTTTTACACCATTCAAATTATCACAAAAATATCAATTTCAATTGAGCTCAAAAATATATTCAACCAATGACTCGTCAAAAAAGTTGACATTTGAGAAGACATTTCGTTACCTGTTATTATCTGGTTTATTTACAGAGATGAGAGCGATCGACATGTCAATTTGAGTAAGTGACGAAATATAAGTTACTGGTTGTCAATAAAACATTTAGCAAATCAAAAATATATTTAGCAAATTGAAAAAAAAAAGTTGCATACATTGATACTGAGCCAAATTGTAGATTGTAGGTTGGAAATTTAATTGAAAATTTTCATATTTTCATAAATATTTTAAAATTGATTGATTTTATTTATCTTTTATTTAAAAATTAGATAATTATAGTTACTTTAAAGAAGGTTTAAGCCTTTAACTTTTTATTTGGATTACGAACATTCGGACTCTCACTCGCAATTTATATAGTTATTAATATTTTTGTTTATAATTTGAGTGCATTCAAACTCTTCTCCATCTTCCTTTGTAATTGATTGGAACAGAGCCCATCCAAAAACGCTTCCCATAAGTTTGATAGCAACAATATACCAACTGATCAGTGATGGAAAAAAGTTGGAGCAGGGCAGGCGACTTCTCCGTTTATACATATTTTATTAGGCAATCCTTAATATATTTACATGGGTTATCATAAACGGGAGGAATCACTTTACAATATTTATCTCATTGTTTTAAAATGCAGTGGTATTATCGTATATGCTGTCCGTTTATATTTTTATGATGTGATGTTACATATATAAGAATATGTATTCGTTTATTCAATGATATGTGTTTTTTTTTTTAATTTTTTATAGTATTGAATCTATAAAATTAATCATATGATAATTTCATATAAAAAAACTTAAAATTATATTAATATCTTATTATATTTTATATTTTGTTAAAATTCTTTAAAAATAAGTGATTGACTCAAATATTATAATAACTTTTTAGAACGTATATCCGCATATATTATATGCATATGCACTTTCCAGAATCGTGTTCTGTGGTTCTGAGTTCGATGTGTTTTGTCACACCTCAAAATATTTAAAATAGATTAGGGGTGATTAATCTCGCCACGTACGCACGACAAGACGTGCTACGGAAGGCTGAATGAATAAAGTACAATAATACAGAATAAATTAAATAATAATAATAATAAATACATGATAAAATACAGTCCAGAATAACAATATGAATACAAAATACAGTCCAACGAAATGGACAACAAAATCTCTCAAATAAAATTCAAAAGAAACAATCAAAATCCGATATCTCGAAGAGTCCTAATCAACTACCCAGCTCACATATTGATGTGGCGAAACATCTTTGTCATCATACATGACTACTCCTAGCACTCTCTCCAAAATAAATCCCGCACCTGAAACATGGATCCCATAACCACCGTGAAAATATGAGTAATTTTAAAAATTACTCATTACGAATTTGATCTTCTTTCCTATATCCGCATATGTTTAAAAACATGGATCCCATAACCACCTTAAAATTTGATCTTCTTTCCTAGACTGGACTCAAATATCGACACTCGGTGTTTTAAATACAATATAATATTTATTTATAAATATAAATATATTTCTATGTACTTTTTGAGAAATTCCTAATATGTGATTACATGAAATGATAAGGAAATCTAAAATAGAAAATCTATAAAAATAATATAAGATAAATATATATAGTATGAGAAAGAAACACCCGTAATGAAATCTCAGTTTGTAAATTTATCAGATCCATCTCAAGCAGACACTACCAGCGCTCAACTTACTAACTTAGGACTTTATGTTTATGCGGCGATAACGCCGCATAAATGACAATTCGGGTTCTCGAGACAATAATGCCTTAAAAGAGTGAACAACTATAAATCACGTACTCTAGTCTCTTGAATCTGATAATCTACCTCATAATATAAATCAAATGGATTAAGGTATGACTTCAGTTGTCATATCGCCAAAAGAAGATAACTATTCGTGAATGATAAAATTAATATAATAATAAATAGAAAACTCTCTGTACCAATCATTGGTCAAATGAGAGCTCTCAACTTTCTTTGTATCAACCAAGGGCCAAATGAGAAAGCTCTTCGCACACTAAACAAATAAAATAAATAAATAATATAATAAAATAGAATAGAATTCAGACTCGAATATGGCCGCCACACTAAACACTGAAAATCATGTCAATCATAATCACTCAATTTAAATTTGGATCAAACATATACTAAATAATAATAATAAATATAATATTAGTCAAATAGAAAACACTCATGGCACGCCCGAACCCGTCAAGTGACAAGATCGGTGAATGACCGACATACAAAGGTGCGTAATATATATAAAGACCAAGGGGTCCCACGAGCCGATGGGTCACCGTACATGGTTCGTTGGTCTTGTTATATAAGGCAACCTCTAACTGAGATCATCTGACCCACCTCTCAACACTCTCATGCATATAATGCATGATTAACTTCCTAACTTAATTATTTAATAATAATAATAGTAATTTATCCTAATATAATCTACAATTTATTATCTTTTATCCACATGCACAATGATATGATATAATATGTGAATGCAAATAAGCCTCAAATATGCTGATCAATTTACCGTATACAATGATAGTTCAAAATTTAGTCTCTAATCAATGTTTGGTCAAAAAATACCGCATTTCAATTTATTTTAAAAAACAATTATTTTTTGTTTTAAGTTTCTATTTCTGAAGAAAGAAAAATAAATCTTAGGAATCTGTACCTGAGAATGCTGGCGAGGATCGTGGAGTCGCTCTACTCCAGAGACAGCACGCCCGTCTCGGGATCGGCATCTACGTACGAGAGGTCGGGCCTCGTACTTCGCGAGTGGATCCGAGTCGACTATATCACCTATTATTAATTTAATTAAGTGGTTATTAGTTTAATGTGAATCATTTCATAATTTATACTTAATTATGTAAATAAAATCCCGATTAAAGTTCATTCGTGTTTAGCGTCTTTTTCATAAAATTTTGACAGGATCTCTGTTGTATTTATAGGGCGCCAGAATACTATTTATCATTTTTTTATTTATTTTGTTGTGTTTGTCATTTAATCACTTTTGTACGTCTTTTCTTAATTTTAGCTCAGGATTTGTTATTTTGATCTAATCACTAGTTTTAATGTGTTTATCGTTTAATCTCTTTTTATTTTATTTGAGTTTTGGTTATAAAATCGTCTTTTTAGCTATTTATTATTTTTATCGTGGTTTTCATTAAGTTTTGAGTTAAAAGATTTGACGGTGCAAGTTCATTAAATGACAGAAATTAAATAATAAATAACACACACACAAATACAATTACAAGTCAACAATCTATTTTATTTGTTGTACTAAATACTTTTTTTGATTTGTCGATTTGCAAAATAACCTTGAATATTATAATTTACCTTATTTAGTTTTGTGCATGGATTAAAATGTAAAATAGATTAGTGCATAAGAATCAAGACTAATGATGGGATACAAGAACTTAATCAAGAATGTATTATGCCTAGGTTTAGTTAGACTCAAATTGGGTTAAATTGGTTAAGATAAATTAAGCTTAAAAACAACAAAAAAAATATTTATGCCCAGCAAATCGTTATAACGGTTCATCATCTCAATACTCAAAAATATTTTAAGGCAGAAAAGTTCTCAAAGAGCGAGAGTGTATGGTTGTGTAACGAGTTCAGGAATCGTTTTAACGGTTTGACAAATTGTTAGCGGCTGATCAAATCGTTATAACGATTCAGCTCAATCAGATCCAACGGCTATCCTTTCTAAGTTGTTATAACGATTCCTAAACCGTTATAATGATTTAGTCGAAAATAGTTTCTTCATCTATTTAGAAGATCTATTTTTAAAAGAATCACATTTCTCACTGATTTATAATAGATCAATCTAGCTAAATCATTTTTCCTAGAGAGCTCACTAGCTATATACAAAAAAAAAGATACACTTAATTAGTCAAATCCTTATTTAAACTCAATCTAGTTTCTCTTAATTCTTCCAATTTGATCATTCGTGATCTACTCTCCTTGTAAACTGTTTTGAGCTGTAGTGCTCACCTTATTGAGTGTGTTGTCACTCATCTTTCTTGATTGTGTTGTCACTCATTTTTTATTTTAGTGTGTTGTCATTTTTGTTACCAATAGGCTTAGCAGCCCATTTTTGTATAAGGAATCAAGTTCTACAAATGTAAAACTACTTTTTTTTAGTGTTTCGTCTCAACCTTAATTTAATTTTTTAAATTATATATTAAAATTTAATATATAAAAATATTATAATGATATAAATATACATTAATTATATATGTCAATAAATAATTTTTGTAATTAAAATTTTAAAAATATTTTTAATATTTTTAGACATGATGAGCTGATATTAAATTTTTTTTTCAAATCATGCATGTAAAAATAAAATAATATAATAAAACTTCAACAAAAATTACTAACGAATAATTCAAACTTCAAACGATAGGAAACTTTTTTGAACGATTAAATATAATTTGAAAAGCTCGTGAAAAGATCTACATGTATAACATAAAATTATATATAATTGAGTTAAATAACGTGAGTTGAACTCATGACTTTCAACTTTAAACTGAAGGCGTGAGTTGAATCCACGTCCTTTAATCTCAGGATGACGCGGTCAGTTATCAAATGAGAAATTTAGAGTTTGAACTCACACTTTTTTTAGGTCATCCACATAAATAACTTGGCTTTTAGACTATTAGTATTGATTTATTTAATAGTAAAATTGTTTAAGCAAAAAATCCTAATTAGGGGGACGAAAAAGAGGATAAAACATCGGGACAAAAAGATATCTTCATTTTGCTTATAGCAAAATATAAAGGGGAAATAATAAGTACGGAAGTAAAAGTTTAAATTCTTTCAATGAAAATATTTTTTTCGTCAATTTATAAATAATAAATAACAGTGGGGCTATTGTTTGATGGAACCATATTTGCTACGATTCCGAGTTCAGTTGTAGGGTCCTGTGATTCCGAGCTCGATTGTAGGGTCCTGCGATTCAGAGCCGTCCAATCAGAAATGAACAGACGAGATCATCTCGATTTAATTTTTAAACTCAAACATAAGCATATTTCATCGCAAATTGTTCGACGTCCTTCTTTAACAACTACAGAGTGCAGACCAGTCCAAAAGTTGACAATTGCTAGAGGTGTAGCGGATTGGATCGGGTTCGGGTTTGAGTTGAGTCAGTTTGATCTTCTAGAAGAAATCGGATCGGACCGGTCAGATCGGGTCAGGATCGGATCGGATCGAGTCGGGTTCGGATCAGATCAGTTTGACTTTCTTAAAAAATTAAATCGGATCGGATTCGAATCGGACGGATCGAGAGGATTTCGGGTCGGATCGGATTCTGCCACCTCTAACAATTATAGAGAGTTTCTTTTCCAGTTGTACGCAATTCAATGGATGAGATGATAAATTGATAATTGAGAAATATATACCTGTCATTCCTGCAGATCACTGATCCGATGGTCCCTGTGACTCCATAGTGTTTTAAATCCAGGCAGCGCTGGGTTGGAACTTAGATGTCATATTAATCGTACGATCTGAAAATCGACGATTCGTAATTTCCCAACTGATGGAGAGGATCCTCACCGTCTTTCCAAACCAGGCCTCCACCTGTAATACTGATACACTTAGCAGACTCCATTACTTCAGCACATAAAACGGGGAGGGAGGGAGACAGACAGACATAAGACGAAACATTTGCGAAGCTCGGTTTTCTCTCTCGTGGTGGAGGAAAGAACGAGATTTAGCATCGGAGATATCGCGGTATGACTCATAATTTTCTATAATGTCGGAGCAGGTGTCACTAGGCTACTGTTTTTCGTATATTTTTGTTCAATTAATGTAGCTGAATTTATTGTGTTTAATTAGTGATTCAGTTCTAAAATAGGGGAAGAAAGAGCAGCAATCGGAGTTGACAAGCATGGTGAATGAAGAGGTAATTCAAATTGACGATGAGAACAATGCAAATCAAGGTGATTGAGTAACATAGAACTATAGTATAATAGCGCAATTGTGATTTATCTTTGCCTAAGATAGTAGAATAGTGCAATTGTAATTGATCAAATTCCTACTATCATGCAGAAAAGGAGAACAGTGCTGATAGACAAAATATACCTGAGGAATTCACTAAAAAGTTTGTGGTCAAGAAGGTAATTTAACGTCTTAGAGCATCCACGTCTCATAGTCAAATTAAATCCACGTCTCATTGTCAAATTAATTATCAAATTCATTTGATAATTATCATTTAAATTTCAGGGATGCAGAGAATAGGAAAAAAAATAATTATTTAAATTTTAAATTTGACAAGTCACGTCAACAAATGAACATAAATTAATTACGAAAGTATCATTTTAACAATTTTATTCTATTCAGGGATGTCACTCTTAAAATGAATTGTCAATTTGATGACGTGACATAAAAATTTAATTTTGATAATTGATATCAATGTAGATGCTCTTAATTTTGAATATTTCTCATTTTTGGCCTTCATACAGATAAAAACGAGCAGGTAGCTATTTCTTACAGCAATTAACAATTTTATTCTTTGAAATTTTACAGGGAAAGGGGACACCTCTTAAGGACATTTGCAATGGTATGCCTTTGGTATTGTTTGCTTTAATGCACAAGCTCTATATTTATTTCTTGATTCCTATTAAACTATTATGTCCCTGTATCACCTGTATCATCTAATTCTTATAAAACTTGAAATCTGGAGTTCTTTTCTCAGTGGTTTCTGAGTTAGAGAAGAAGGTTCTTTCATTTTGGACAACACTCCACTATATACTTTATGGGGAGCATGACGAAGTGCGTACCTTTGATCATTGAGATCTGTTATAAATTTATAGTTCTATGAAGACAGTTGCTTGATTCAGGACATAGTTGTATGATAATATGAAAAATGATTCATTATTTTCATCAAGCAGGTTGAGGATTTTAAGAAGGATGTACTTGAATTCTCAGGATTTGTATCTGAAGATGATGAGGTTAGCTTTTTATTCTGAGACTGTTATATGGTTGGTAGGGATCATATGGTTCTACTTACCACTTCTGTTCTCATTGGTTCAGGAAAGTCAAAGGGACAAGGTGAAGGAGAGACTTGAAAAGTGCACAAGAGATATGTTAAAACAGCTGTGTTCTGTATTTGATATATCTGTAGCACATGCTTTCTATGGAATGAAGAAGGTTGTTTCCCTTTGCATCATTCTTCTATTAATAGAGTAGAAGTTTCTTCCAACTCTAATTTTGTCACCACTAACCACATCTGATTACTCGCAGAACGAAATAAGGGAACTACTACTGGATTTTATGGAGGCACCCCATGATGCCACTGAGGAAGCTGAAAGTTCTCACAAAGAGGTTTCTAGAAATTACTATTACTTCTGCTGTAGTTAACTAACTTTTTTATATATAACAAGGTTACTAATTATTTTTGTTACTGTTGTTGGTCATGGATTTTACATTTTCAATTCATCTATATTAGATTTCATCAAAGAAAAGAAAAACGAGGAGAACAGAAGTATCTTTTACCTCAAAATGAGTTGTAAGTAATGATAAGGATTAAGGAGCTATCCAAGGTGATAATTATTCATAAAATCCTTCTAGGATTACCATATTGCCCTTGTACTGGTGCACGCTGACTTGTTTTAGTATGAAGCTAGGATTTTTTTTTCTTTGGGCTAGACAATTACATTTTGCAATTCAATTCAGCCTTATGTTATGAAAAATAAAAGAAGAGGAGAGATGAAGTCAACCTAGTATTGAATTGGTAATCCTTGCCAATAACCATATAAAAACCCTCATTATTTTGACAATCCTAACTAATTTTCTAACTTACACAGAAGGAATTATCCTCAGAAACTGATACTGGCACTTCCTTTGAGATTATACACGAAGAAGAACACAAAGAAGAAGACAATAATGCCCCTAGCAATGAGCTAGAGGAAATGATGAGCTCAGAAAAAGAAGAAAACAGCACACTAAGCACGGTATCTGGAAAGCCCAAGGACAGAGGAGTAAATTTGTCAAAAGACATTCTGGACAGAAATGAAGGTTCAAAAAATGACCCCTCTTTTGACTTGAATGCTTACTGTTATAGTGAGAAGCTTACCAAATCAATATGGGAGCTTGAGAAATCAAACGAAAAGCATACATTTACAGGTATGTCTTTGCTTTATTGTATTAAATTTGTCTTGTGCAAAGTACTTGCATGTCCTATCAACTTGGGTTGGGTCAAGAACTTTAAAATTTGTCAGTGTAAGTTGCTATATACATAATTCCAAATTTCTTCTCAATAGATAAACAAAGAGAGGGAAGAACCCAACCAAATGTCATATTAACTGTTTGGATTACAAGTAATTTACAATTTTTTCAAATAAAATATTTTTTTAATGAAGGCCCTCTTTATGTTAGAGGTTGGGCCTGGCATCCAATTCTTTAAGGTGCCAATGTCCCCTCCCCAGCATGTGCTAGGATTTGAACGCATGGCCTTAGCGGTTAGTGGCAGTGTCACTGACTATTCATCCTGGACACCATGTTCGTTCGAATAAATTCTTATTATCTATTGTTCAAATTGTCTGAAATCTCTGGTTTATATAATCATGAGATATATAATGTCAAATTTTCTAGGAAGTCCATATATTTATGCACAATATTTGGAAAGACCCTTAACATTTGTCATAATTTGAATAGGGAAAGAGCAATCAAAGTTTTAGCTCCTTTTATTCGGTTATTCCAAGTAATAATTGCAAATTCTTCACCACATAAGCAACTTTGAACCTCTCATAGTTCTTTGTCCTCAAACAATGCTTTGTGAAATTTGATGTGCTGTATAATTTGAAATAGAGTCAAACTTTTCAGAAAGAAGGGTTGCTCAAGGAGGCCACAAACAGCCAAAAGAGTGGTGTGACCCGAGCTGTGAGGAAATTCAAAAGGCTATTTCCATTATTTTGGAAGGGATAGATATTACTACGGTACATTCTCAGATTACATATGATTTGCTTCATTACTGAATGCTCATGCTCAGGTCAGAACAAAACAGGAAAAATTCTTTTACCATAAGGATGTCTTCTGCTACCTCTTGTAATTTGGTAATTGGTATACAATTATTCATCAAGAATTACCATCTCCAATTGACATGGTACATGTAATTACTGAATCATTCATGTAAGGTACCAGCTTGTTACTGATATTTTTTACAGTTTTTTTGTTTGTCTTGGTGGACTTTTATTGCTTGTTTGATCTGTCTTATTCACAATGATGAAATAATATTGAACTGATACTATTTTTTTTTATTTGTTTCCATACTTCAGGCAACATTTTCAGATGTCCTAGAGAAATTAGGTGCAGTCTCTCATAATATCTATTGCTGTTTTGAATGTGGATAATGGTATTGGTTTTACTCGATTACTTAACCAATTTTGATCAACCACAGTTAAGTGTTTCTCGAGAAGCTATTGGCATTTGTAATGTTATAGTCTCAACTTGTGATCGATAATAACTCGGATGTAAATTATTTTGTGGTCAGAATTTAGGACAACAAGTAACATGCCCCGTCTTGTTGCATAGACTATTACTGAAATAAACCACAGTAAAGGATGTGAAATGATTAGTTGTTTAATTACTCTTCTTGTAGATGAACATTTTGAAATGGATATTTCTCCACGAAAGGATGCAATAATGGTCATGATAGAGGAAGAGCTATATAGACTTGCCGATGAGGGTCAAGAGCAGGAAAGCCGTGAAGAAAATTAAGAGGAGAAAGAAAAAGAAGAAACAAAAGACGGAAATCATGAGGTACTATACAGAAGTTCCTTATGGAGTTACCTGTTCAAATTTAGTGTAGCTATATATGTCGATGTTTTGTTATTGTAATAAGTAGTCTAGCTTGCATTTTGAGATGGTAGTTTTACGAGCAACCCGTCCTTAAAAGTAGGCCACCTCTATCTTAGTTCCATTTTGTTTTCCTCTTTTGGCGTTTAGATGCTTACTATGTTTATATCAATCATGGTTACAATGAGATATCTGTAAGTAGCCATGTAAAAATTTGGGGCTTGGGAAATTTCTGAGATGATTTAAAGTCCTCTACCGTGATGTATGCAGTGCCCCAAAAAAATTTACTCGAGAAATGTTTCAACTCTTTTTTTTTATAAGAAAATTTCTAAATATTAAATTCTTGAGTAAATATTTTCGGCGTGAATCTAGAAAATTATTTCTAATTTTGGGCAAGTCTTTTAGAAAATAGTCTTCATTATGTCGAATACAGTGAAAACGTAGAATTATAAAGGCTGAAAATAAATAAAAACGTTGGCCAAGTTACCAAGAACCGTATGCTAATACAAAATGAAAAAAAAAGGACTTATAATATAAAAAGGTTCATCGGTGTATACGACTTAAAAAAACTGGGTATATTAGAAAAAAAAATGAAGAAACTATATGATGGCATTTTGGTGGTGAATCATTTTCTTGTATAATAATCGGAAATCGCTGTCATGGCTGATGACGTCATGGGCGACGCGTTAAACAATCACTGGGCTGCATAATTCTGTAATTAAACTACTAATCCACCTGTTAAACTTTAGAAAAGTCTTGATCTTGATGATTATCTCAGAATTCAGATACTTAGCTCCGAGGATCCTATATTTAGTTGAGCTCGGTGTCCTACACTTGTGTGAACCAAAACATTTCAGTCTTTTCATAAATCTCACCATTAATTTTTTTAATGTTTTACACATTCCGCTAAATATCAAATTCTTATTATCGACTTAACACAAAAGAATATGTATACATCAAATTTTAATTTGTCATTTTTTTCCTCAATTTCTTTGCTTGCATTGATTACATTAGAAACTTGCACAGTATATAATTCGGATACCAATGTGTAACTAAAGAGTATTCTTAATATTCTTTTAATATAAAAAGATATCAAATTAAATATATCAGCTTGTTATCACCTCACAAGCAAGTTATAAACTCGTAATATCTGAAGTTTTAGATGACAAAAAAAAAATAAAAACAACTTATATTACCTTAAAAATAATTTACAAAAACAAAACATTATATTTAATTGAAGACTCCGACCAGTCAAATTATTCTAAGATTCTTAATTTTCTTCTTGAATGTCTTTTACTCAAATAATTAATGGAAGTCAAATTACCGTTTCCCGTTTAATGAACAACCATATGCTAATGGTTCACCTATAAAGAAGAAAGACCGGGTTCACACAGAATCCAAATAGAATTGATTCCCTGGACCCCCTCTACCCAGGGGACACTTCGATCGGCGGCACGTTCTCCGCATCGACGGCCGTGAAGGGTTCCTACTGGCCGCACTCGTCACTTATCATATTATTTAACGGTAACCATCTGTCCACGTGTCGCTCTCGATGCAACCTCTTAAGCTCATATCCAACGGGACCTCTCACGTCCAAAGCTTAATTTCCTTCTCCTCCAATTGAGGGCAATAAATTACTGGTTCCGTCCCAGTGACTTCTTCGATCATCGTCTTGCAAATAGGTGTTTATAGTTTATACTATACATCCTTTGTAGAGTTTTAGTTATCTCATCTGCCTTTCGTTGGTTTCCCCCCAGTTCTAAATGGAGTGTTTTCTCTATATATGAAGGCCGTCTCTCTTTTGGTTTAGCGATTTTGTTCATACACTGGAGTACTGAATCCCCACCCCCCGTATTCTTTTTATCAGAAAATAAATAAAAAAGCCCACCGTGCGATATTCCTTTCTTTAGATCATGCTCGACTAGATTTTCTTCGTTTCTTTTCTTTTCTTCTTTTTCTGTCTAGCTAATAGATTTGATAATAAGAGTCATATTCTAGAAAAACCAAAAATCTGCCGAAACTAATTCCTCACTCACTTCTAGAAAAGCCAAAAACCTCTTGAAGCCTTCATCCATCTCAACTTCTCAACTCACCTTCCATGGGGGATTCAGACAATGAATCAGGGGGGCAAGCAAGCACGCGGAACCTCTCGTTTCTACGGGAGCAAGACCATTTCCTGCCCATTGCGAACGTAAGCCGTATCATGAAACGGGCACTCCCAGCCAATGCGAAGATTTCCAAAGATGCCAAGGAAACGATGCAGGAGTGCGTCTCTGAATTCATCAGCTTCATTACCGGCGAGGCATCTGACAAGTGCCAGAGAGAGAAGAGGAAGACTGTGAACGGTGATGATCTCATTTGGGCCATGACCACTCTAGGTTTCGAAGATTATGCAGAACCACTAAAGATGTATCTGCAGAAGTTTAGAGAGCTGGAAGGGGATAAAGGGGCCCCACAAAAGGAAGGGGAAGCTGTTGATGGGACTAATATGCATGCTGGTGCTATGGGTATGACAGACCAGTCAGTGCCGATGATACCAGGACTGGCACATGAACATGAGGTGCATTATCAGCAAATGAGAACTAAAGGTTTAGGGTTTGGGGCTGGTAGTAGCGGTGGTTCTTCCTCGTGGCCTTTTGGAAGGTAGGGTTTGGTTCGTGTACTCATGTTGAAACGAAACTATTATGTTAAATTGGGCTTTCTGCTCAAATGTATAGCGAGTCAACGCACTATTTCCATACAATTTCTACCAATTATACCAGATTGCAGTGAGTCATCACAGTTGCGCACGGTTATAATGAGGGATGCAGGATTTTGGTTGGGAAATAATTATCTGATTGTAAATAGTTTATCGGTTTCAAATTCATTAATTAATCGGATACTAAATAAAAAATTAATAATTTAATATATATTATTATCTAGCAAAAAACTATCAAAATAATATTTTTTTTACATATTAAAAATAATAAAAAAATAAAAATTAAAGTAATAAATAATCTAGTTGATGATGAAAGTTTTTATTACCGAATTTTGTATTTCGAAATATTTATATAATTATTTCATTATATAAGATATTAATTTTTTTCTCAATCAAAATAATCAAATAATTGAAGGGGGGATTTTTTTTCAAAAAGATCAGATAAATTACTGAAAATATTATCAAAAAATATTATTTTTTAAAATTCAAAGAGAACAGCTGCTCTGAATCCGCCTCTGGTTACAATCCGTAACAGAATTAAGTAATCAATCAACTATCAACTTTCGTGAGTCTATATATTTTATATGATATCGATTCATCTGTGCGGCAATTCATGACAACATGCAAAGAAGGAATAGTTTCTTAGACGGTCAGACCTAAAATGTAATCAACGATTGAAATGGTTGCTGGTTTCTACATCAATCGCCACAGCTGTTTGGATTATGTGCCAGTATTGATCTTTTGTCTGTTGAATGTCTTAGGCCCCTGTAGCTGCGAATTATATATATGGCTCTCCGTTTGAATACCTTTTTTGTTTGTTTTGCTTGAACAATATTTTATTTTTTTTTTTAAATTGAACTACTAATCATTCTTTATGCCAGCATTACACTCTAGTACTCTGCTTTTTGCAAGCACCTGAGGTGGCCTTATCTGATTTACAGATTTGATTTTTGACGCGGACGTAAAGGTTACCCAATTCTTTTTGCAAACACAGTAAACAAAAGAAAATACGTCTTAGTCACTAACTTCTGACCTTCAGGTTTGATATATTGAGACAAGTTATATCCAGTAAACAAAATTTAACTAATTTACTGCTTTAGCCACTTGACATTGTATGTAAACAAAATTGAATTAATTTACTGCTTTGGCCGCTTGAATTTATTTTACTAAAATAATGCCCTTTCAAATCTGGCCAGAGTTTTGACCTCCACTATATCTTCGCTCAAAGTACAACTTTTCAGCTTCTATTACACCCTTGAGGATTATGATAGCCGCATCTTTGTTCAAGACCTCGTTATACTCGCTACATGTCATCGTCTGGACACAATTTGGACAACCAGTTGGGGCCACACAGGTGCAGGTGGATACCAGTTCTAATGCAGCAGCCAACAGTTCACCAAAGAGCTTTTGAACCTGTTACAAAGTATAGAATAGTAAAAAGATGCAACATCATGAGCTTAATCTAAAATGATATCTATATACTTGCCTTGACCAGTATATGTTAAACATAGTACTAGATTGTTTCAAGGTATGGTGGACAAAAAATTGACAACGCACATAATTGTTGGTATAGTACGCCTTTTGATGTAGTCAATGCCCTAATCATCAATTACGGGTACACCTTTCTTTCAACATTGTTAAAAACTGGAATGTGTCAATTATTTGATGCCGTGTTGATGATTCTTTTTGTTCACTTTTATACTGTCATCAAATTCGCATTAACAGATCGAGCAGGTGAGTAAGCAAAGAAAAGGAAGTCACTAGAGAACTAGAATACCATTATACTATAAGTCAACTGCTGTTTGGTTGTGCAATAAGCTCAATGCAGTTACACTTGTATTACATCTATGATGCCAGACATACATTACATCATGGGGAATAAAGCAGGATAAGACCCAACCTGTGAGTGGGATAAGTTATATGAATGCCACCTTTCCAGGTGACTAAAAGCTATCTGATTCTGTACCTACTGTGGCCCTAAATATGCACAAGTATACTATCCTCAAAAACAATTGTGGATACTTGAATCCAAGAAAAAACAAGAGAAGAGGTCCCGTTCAGTGTTTTACTTGTTATGTTTGTTTTTTCTTCCTTTTCTTTCTTGTTTTATACAAAAGACAATCAAACATAAAATTTCACAACACTATGGGATTTATCAGAAATAAAACCCACAACCATACATCAAATTGAGAATTTCACCTGCCATGCAAGACCAATGCCACCAGGGTGCCGGTCATAGAGCAAAATTCTCTCAGGAATGTCACGTTTATCATAAGGGTTTGCACACTCTGTCCCTAAATCGGAAGCATTGCAAGTTATGTAGAGAGGTGCTACATTAAGAAGAGTGTGGGAAGCAGCATGTGAGCCAGCTCTAAAAACAAGGTCTTGGGCCTCAACTTCATTTTTCACTGATTCACGAACTCTTATCCATGCTGCCTTATTTATCAGGAAATCATGAAAGAGAAATGGTACCAAAATAATTAATATTTATTGACAGAACTCATAGTGACTGCTAACAACTTGAAGTGATTTTTACATTGTTGGTGTTTATCCTTTTTTTCGATGAGTCTTTCTCAGAGCATTTCCAAATATAGCTTTTGACATTTCTGATTAGTTTTTGCCTAATAAAAAACGTTCAGAGTCATTAACAGTGGTACCAATACTGCCTGCTCCATTATTTCTAGTACAGCATGTACCTTGAAAGTATCAGTCAGCACATGCTACTACAGAAATACAGTGATGCATTTGAGCAAAGCCCTCTTTTTTGTTACCGAATACTCTATTTTTATTATGATCACATTTACCTGGGCAGAACAAAACATAGAATTACAGAAGTATACCTGTGAATCATATGAATATGAAGGGATAGAGAGGCCAACACTGTCAAATATCTTATTGCTTGCTTTCCATATTTTATAAAAGCCAAACCATGTAGTTTTTACTATGCAATTATTTGCCTCCGCCCTTGACTTCACATGCCCAGTGTTGTTCACAAAAGGGTAGGCCTGAAATTTTCCAATAAAAAATACCATCTGTTAATAGCTCATATTTTCTTTTTCTCAAAGAGAGCAAACTGGTGATATTTCATGTTTCTTTCTGCCCACTAATTCATGTTTCAGAAAAATCCAAAACACCATTTGATGACAACAGAGACATACAAGGTCCCCACCAACCACATGGATGTCAGTGTAGTCACGAGTTTTTGTGTAATACTTCAAGTCAGCTTTATGGCACGATGCAGTCTTTGTAGACAACTCCAGTTCATCTATCAAATAAGTTCTGCCTTGATTCATGTATACAGCACCCTCATAAACCTAACATTTAAAGAAAAAAATAACTTTTAACGTCATTTGAAATTTCAGTATTAGTAGTAAATTAGATCTAGTTCTTTTAATTGTTAGCTGTAATTACTAATGAAAGTTTGAAAAAAACTGTAATTACTAATGCTCTGTCAGTACTACTGTTATTCTCAGTGACTTACAACTTACTACTATTACAATTATTCTATAATCAGTTTTTTTTTTTATTTCTATCTTTAATTTCTGCATCCTACCAAGATGAGCAAAGGGGTGAAGTACCTGGAAAAAGGCCCTGCTCTCTTCAATTTCCTCTAGTACTTGATCAGTTGACTTATCTACAACCCTATATTTCTCATTCTCAATTGCTCGTAGGCTAACTCCATGTGAAGGGTTTTTCTGCCACAAAAAAAAAAAAAATCCAAAATATCAACTCAAAAACACACAAGTATTCACAAGACTTGAAAACGAGTGAAACTCTAATTAGACATATAAAATGAAAAAAAAAAAAAAAGAGTCTGACCTCTGGGCCAATATAGCTCCACATGTTTTTAGACAAGTCACCACTAGGATTATTACCAAGATGGCCCTTGTTTCTTAGAGCTGACATGGCACGTTCTAGACCAAAATGGAAATATTTCTCATCATATTGCAAGCAAAGTGGTAACTCATTGGCAGCACATGCGAGATGTTGTTGTAGCACCTTTAGAAAAAAAAAACCAAAAATTAAGTAAAAATATGCTAAAAAATCACTAAACCTGCAAAATGTCTCTCATACCAAGGTTTTGTCAATTTGTTTTTCTTAGATTTAAAAGTTGAAACAGATAGTAGGCAAGCCTATTCAAAAAAAAAAAAAAAGAACTTGAAGTTGAGCAATATGACCAAGTATGAGCTATTTTTGCTTATTTATAGACAAACTGGCATTAAGTTCTGCAAAAGCAAAATTGAAACATCAGACCAATAAAAGACCTTTCGATTATGTGTGTCGACTTGGCAATGCTCAATTGGTCGCCCAAAGAGCTTATTTGGAAATTTCATGAAATACTGATCCAGAGGTCCCTCAAATGCAACATAGACTGCTAATGACGGTTTTGACCTTCTTCCTGATCTACCTGCTTGCTGCCATAAGCTGAAAAGTTGAAGACATCACATGACATATGATGCAAAACATAACGATATGAATTTTCAGACATGTATTCTCCTTCAAAGTTGCTTATTGGTTCATCGACTCCATACCAATAAGCACGTTCATATTGGTATTTTTAAAACTCCTTATATTTGCAATATTGCTTCCATAATAGAGTGCACCACATTTTATTTTAAGATAACTACAGAACAATATAGCCTGAAAATCCAGTATTAGAATGATACAAAAGCATAACCATAGGTACAATTATTTTATAACAAAACCTACCTTGCAACACTACCTGGAAAGCCGAGATGTAATGTTGCATCAATATGGCCCACATCAATGCCAAGCTCAAGAGCACTAGTTGCAGCTACACCACGCAACTTTCCATCAAATAAGTCTGCCTCGATCTTTCTTCTATCCTGCTCAGCATGCATCAAGCTTTTAATTGAGACCCCAGATGAATAGCAATTTGTGCAAATAACCACAAAACATATGCAAGGACTGGGTATCTTTCATATTGGACACCACAACATACTGGTCAGATCTGGGACCGAAACATATAGTATTACACTGGACCTCTACGCAATGATACTCAGAGATTAAGGTGGAAATATATAAGAAATAATATACTTGTGTACAACATATTTGGTATTCTTGTCTGTAGCCAACAACCTACATTTATAAAAGAAACATATTTATCAAAAAGAATAAATCATATAAAAGAACCTCAGCAGTATAGCCAGCGCGATAAACAGCTATAGCATCGACCAATTGCTCTGACGCCTCCTTTAGAACTTCACGCCTATTAAATTTGGCACATGAAAAAGAAGCAAACAAATAGGAACTAACAATAAAACTATACAAACTATAAAACTCTATATGCCATGATCCTAAATTTCTTAATATAACCTCTTATGCAACCTATAAAATTCTTATGTCATAGAAACCCACATATAACATCTAGTTGGTATTTTCATTTGAAAAGTGAGATTGAAAAAGAGCTTACGTGTAAGAGAGAACCAATTCACATAACTTGCGTGTTTTACAGAAGGCAATACACTTTAGACCATGTTGCACCATTTCTGCCAACAGATAGGAAACCTCCATTATTGGGCTGCAAAAGGAAGTGGAAGATGTCATTAAAATGCCATGCTAGTAGTCTGCAAGTAATAATTTCAGTCTGTGTATGTACAAGGATAGTGTTTCTTTTATCGAGGTAGAATGTACAAGGATAGTTGAAATTCACAACCAAGGACTAGGTCTAGGTTTCAGTTTCAGCCAATTTTAATTTCTCCTTTTTGTGCTGACAGTTATCTTTGAAAACCAAACTCAAGGCCCAAGGCCCACAGGCTGCAGCTAAATGCCTAAATATTAAAGCAGCTACCAAAAGTAACATTCTAATAAACTATTTCCAAGCAATTGAATAAACAAGTGAAAAGTAATTATGGTCTGGAGAAAAACCAAGAACTTTCCATTAAGAGAAGAAAAACTCACCTGGTACGTTTGTTTAGTACACCTTTAGTTGTTTTCTCATCCTCCTCAAGAGTCCTTGAACCCTAAAAGATAGAAGTATTGAAATGTTCATCATTGATGTTCCTAAATGCATACTTTTTTCTTTAACCTCTGTGAGCAATGGAAAATCATAAAGTTATTGATTACATCAAAGGACCGTAATGGAGGGTTCCACAACAAAAAGTACTTGGAACTGCATGGGCTCCCATCTTTTTGAATCAACTCTAGGTTATCCAGGTTAGTCAGCTCCTAACAAAAAAAAAAGAGCACACAATGGCATTATTCATTTGGAATTATTAACAAAATTTCCATTTTAGCAACATGAAATAATAGGGAAAAAAGGATGATAGTCATACCATGGCATGCTCACGTGGGTTTGCACAGGTAGCAGTGCACAAAATAAAAGTAGGATTGCTGCCATAAACTGAAGAAAAGCAACTAAAAGTCATAAAAGAAATGAAGGGGCCCTTGAAGTCCACACCCCAATTATACTAAATAAAGAAGCTGCATTATATCCATTATACTTAGCACTATCACCCAACAATTTTGTGATTTATTTGTCCCAGGCCAAACTGCTGAGAAAACATGGAAATTCTACTCCATAGCTTGCTCATAGAATCTCGGTATCTAATTATTAAATTCCTTCTTAGGCTAGATATTGCTTCATTATGACTAGGGCTAAGATGTTATATTAGGTGGGTTGTTATTTCACATTAGAAAATATACAAGGTATCCCTTTATTAGATAGAGATATGGGTAAGTCTCAAAATCCTTCTTTGCTGGATATTGGTTCATTGGTAATAAAGTAAATGCTGAACGCAACTTGCAAAAGACCATGGTATCAAATAGAAATTAGTATTCACAGCAAGTTCTCACAAAACACAAGTTCAAGTTTAAATAGTGGTATGAGAAGTTCAACAGTTTACCCCTTTCAAAGAAAGAAGACGAACTTAAAATAGTATTTGTCATACCAGTAGAACAAATACGTCTCAGCCTCCTCAGGACAAGAGAAGTATGGCAACCAAATGCTCCTTTGTATATATGGGCTTCATCTATAACAATGTACCTACAGAAGACATTGAAAACTAAGTTAACCCAACAATTGTTGTTCTACAAATCAAGCTTCTAGTAGATAGCCATATGATTCCATTTAGCCTATATATCAATGTATTACAAGAAGGAAACTTATACCTGAGATTTGACAATATGTTCTGGAATTGGCTATGATGAGGCAGGATTGAAACATGTAACATATCAGGATTTGTAATGAGCTGTGCAGACAAAAGTAGGTACATGCTGAAAATATTAAACAGGTTAAAGAAAAGAAAATTTCAGAATTTGAAAGCTCAATATTAGGTGCGTACAATTCGTGCATTATCTCTAATCCAAGCACGGTCTTCCTTGGGAGTATCTCCATCATATATGCCAACACTTAAATTAAGAAGATTCAGAGACTCTTTCAACTTTAACAAAGTTCTCAGCTGATCTTGAGATAATGCCTACACTAATTACTAAGTGCCTCAGTCCAACTTTCAGGAATTCCATGGAAATCATTCCACACAACCTAAAATTAATGAAAGGTTCTATAAATAAAATAAAAGAACAAAAAAAAAACCTTGGTAGGGAAGACATAAAGAGCACAAGCTAGAGAGTTCTTGTAGAGAGTTTCTACAACTGGAATATTGTAGCAAAGAGATTTCCCACTCGAGGTAGATGTTGCCACTACCACACTCTTCCCTGACTGCACTGATCGTATGGCCTCAGCCTGTAAATTATTAAACAACAAATATGAAGTTCAAGCACTGTTCATGACTAACATAAAGAAAAATAAGCAGTCACCTGATGCTGGTACAATCTAGTTATACTAATTTGCTCAAGGGCTTCTTTCACTTCCTTTGAAATATTCTCGGGGATTTCCATGTAGACTCCTTCCTTTGCTTCTATCTGCTCTATATGTACAACCTAAAAAAAAGAGAGGGGGATGGGAAAATATGTTTATCTGCTTGTACCAGTTGCACAGATCAATGACAGGAGAGTGCGAGAACAAGAGAGAAACCTGTCCTTGTTTTCCCAATCCCTGCTTAAGATGCTCAATCATTGCAACAGCTTCCAAGGTCTCCATTTCCTGATGAAATTTAAGATGTCAAAATTCTCAATAGAGCCCCCAAAAAGTTTATATTGACTATATATCAGCAAGTTTGAAATTGTAATAAATTGGTAGATGATTTTGGGTCAAAGCAAAAACTTGATCACCATCAAGTTCGATCAATGTTTTTAACCTTTCATTCAAGGAAGAAAACAATATGCATTTCATAGCTAATAATCAGACTTACATGGCAACTTGCACCATGGGCATTAGAGTTATTGATGTTCACACCTTTTGAGCCATTATTTTTCTGCTTAATAGAAACAATTTCTTCAACAGAGATCTCATGTGGCATGTTTGTCCTTCGCTATGGTTCTGAATAACCAAGTCAACCAAGTCAGTAAGAACGACCTCCCCCGCCTCAACAAAAATAAAATAAAAAAGGAAGTAATAAAATAAATGAATAATGTTCAGAACTTCAGATGTTGGAGTCACTATTGATTGAAGTATTACCAAGCAGTTCTTTATAGAACTCCACAGCTCTGCCCTAAAAACATTCCACCTCTTTGCAAGAGCATTAACGACAGATGCACTAGTCGGCCTTCTTCTTTCTGTTGATATATGAGAAATATATTATGAGATTCAAAATGAAATTAAAGCACCAGGCATCAGGAATATATCTCCTACCTTTAGTTTCAGATATAAATTCATGATCCGGAAATTTCCTGATGACAATGGAACAGCTCAAGTTGGTCAGCTTGGTTTCTTGTTCAGCAAGGATAACAGTCTACAAATAAAAACTATTACATCAACTAACAAAAATGCTACTTTTAATTTTTAATTACTTTTGCAATTTTTCTGAATTAGCAAATATTGCTCATACATACTACACAAATCAGCAGTAGCAAGTTAAAACTGCGAACAAGGTATAGATTCATATTTTTTTTCCTGATAGAACCCCGTACAACAGTAGATGTACATGATGCATCCTAACTCAGACAACCAAATACCAGTGTACAAACCAAATAGCACGTGGTACAAAACCAACTTGGTATTATTTCTGTTTTTGTGTACATCAGGCTTATATAGCCTATGACAAAGAATTGAATTCACCTTACCTTGGGACAAAGCTGTGAGAGTGTCTTCAAATCTGTCATAAGCTCCTCCTCAATTCCAAACATAGAATGTTTCTTTAAAACACCTTCTAGATATCCCCAATTCATAAAACGTTCACCTTTCATTTGAATCATCCCATAAAACAAGTTAAGTAATGTAAAGACTTTTATTAGTCTTATCAACCACGTTGGACATGCACATTTTGCATTACTGCCAGACATCCTGAACAACTCACTGAACAGAAAACAGCCATCAGGGTCACCATGGGATAAACAAGATACCGAATCAAGCACTTGTTGCATGGCACCACCAAATTTCTGATTAAATGTATCCTCTATATTGGTATCCAGAATTTCCTTAATAACATCCTCATTACCCAAAGACACCTTCTTAGACTTCTTGTTTGGGGGCACATGTGAAGGAAGTGAAGATGAAGAAGAACAGCTGCTATTTAGATTTTTAGATTTTGTATCTGATTGAGGGATGTCAGATAGAGACGAGAGGTCGTTCATAATATCTTGCCAAACCGAAGCCGATGCATGTGACAGCTCAGCAGCTTTTGGTGACATTGCACTTTGATTGGCTGTGCTTGAAATTGATTGAGCTTGTTGTCTTTTCTTTGTGAATGGCACAAACACTATAAACTCATTGTCATCAATTGTACCAATCTGTGCTTCCAAGCATAACTTAGTGCCCTGTATAGAAAATTTAATATGATTCCCGAAATTCATAAATTAATGATCAAACCCGCCACTTGAGCTAATATTTGGTGACAGATAGTACAACAAAACTGAAGTACTTCACTGATAAAGAATAATTGAAAATGAAGAAAAAACCGGACTTTGAAGAAGAGATGGAAATTCGGGCAATTTTTGGCGGGAAGAAACGACTCCTTGAGAAGAAGCTTAAGATCACCAATAGAGCGGTCGGGAGGTAGTTTAATGGCGATCGACTCACCAGCTAGGGTTCGGATTTCGACTACTTTCTCCATTTCAGAGCTGCGAAGTATCATTCGTCTCTGACTAAGTAATGAGGATCGATGGCATGGGTAAGAATCTGCTGCTCGATTGCAAGAGTAGAATGCGAACCCTAGCCAACATTTTGGCGCGACGCGACACTTTTATTTTATTTTTATTCCTTTTCTTCCACGATATGAATATTTTTTTTTCTGAGTCATTTTCATACGCTCCCACACAGGTGTCAATTATTGATGCTGACAGATTAATCCGATCCAATCCGATGTGATTTGAAAATAAATGAGTTGGATATGGATTTAATTTTTTTTATCCGAATCGGGTCGGATCGAGTTCGGGTCAACCCGACCTGACCCGATTAATTATGTTTTTTAAAGTAATTTTGTGATTTAGTACTAATTAAAATTTAAATATACACTAATTATATACTAATTAGGATTAATTATAAATTAATTATATATTTTATTACTTAAAATTATATAAAAATAATTAATAAATATTTAATTATTTTACATGAGTCGGGTCGACCCATGACCCGTTAAATCGGGTATGAATCAAAAAAAATTGATCCGAATTTAATCGGGTCGGATTCGAATCAGATAAAAAAATAATAAAATAATTTGACCCGATCCGACCCATTGACACCCCTACAAGTCCCACATCACATGTTGTAAATTGTAGTGTGTTTAAATGGTTTTTTTTTTCAAACTTTTAATCAATTTAAACCTCAAAATGTTTTGAGTCATAATAACACAAAAACAATATAGATATGTTCAAAGTTATGTCTTTAAGCGTGCGTAAATTTATGTTAGTTAAATCATTCAAATACAATAAATATTATACATAACTTTTTATTAAAATACATTTATAATGTGTTTGAATATATCTGTTCAATTTTTTTAATTCTCATTTATGATTGTACATTTTATTCTCTCATATTATTTACATATATATTTATTGTATATATTTGTGAATCATAGGTTTAACATAAATGATGGTGAATCTCACTTCTCTAGGGAAAAAATATTCAAATACTGCAAGAAACATTTAAAAGAAAATGAAACGTATAAGTGATGTTGTGTATTTTAAAAAAATATTTGTCGCATATGTTTGTTTAGAATATATAAATTTAAACACATATAAACATAATGTAGAGACTTTATGTGAATTCTAATTATTTTGTATTGGGCTGCACATAGTTAGTTAGTGAATTGATAGACGTGATTTGTACGTGAGCGCACACACATAAACATATACATATACATGGATACTTCTATTTTTATACGTGTCAGTACGTGATATGTTCATATGTCATATGTATTTGCTTTTAAATGTGTGTATTCACATTCTGAAAATTTTTTAAATGATTAAACACACATGCCTAACATGTTAAATACAAAAATACATATGTAGTACATGTAAAATACATCTTATACTTGATGATTTTCCTAATTATCTTTAAACTTTATCATATTTTGAATTCTTATTTTGATACCTGAGTTTGAGTTAAACTTTTAACTCAAAAGTGCTTCTCCAACTCACTTTACTCAACTTGTGTAGGTCATGAGCTAAGTTCAAGTTAGCCTCAATTCGCTTGAACTCGACTCATTTATTACATTAGTTTTTAGTGATAATATAACACACATGCAACACATCTTTGAAAAATTCTATGCATGTTGTTGTCATAAGTTTTACGACTACACAATATACATATTTATTATATTTCAAACAAATAATGCACCAAAGAAGAAATTTATTAATGTAAATAATTTTATTTCTTGTTTGATTAATTTATAAAATAATTATAATTGGATTTAACTATTTTCTTTGAGATAGAAAAATATAGATTATTTAATTAAAAGTGAAGAATATATTCATTGGACAAATTTGCAGGATCATTGAAGAAGAATAGATTAGAATTAGCAATATATTAAAGTGATTATTTAATATTGAGGCTAAAATAAATTAAATTAGATACTGTGTTGAAATTATTAGAACTATTTTTAGAATCGTTTTAACTATTTCTTTTTGAATTGCACAAGAATTATTTAAGGCAAGTTTTTTAGCATATTCTCTCTCCTACTTGCGGATTTTTCAATTGTTCTTCATTGCAAAATTTAGCTGTCATTGTTAAATTTTAAGAAACCTTTGAAAATTTTATTTGTCTCAATATTACTAATCCAAATTTGTTATAGGTTAGATCTAAGTGATTATTGAATATTTTCTGTGACTTTTGAACTCGAGAATTCTTGTGCTTATTTTTTTCTTTGTTCACTTACCTGGTGAAAAGAATCAAAGATTCACTATTATACATATTAGAGTTGTTACTCGGGTTTTGCCCCGATAATATAGTCCTCAAATAAATAATTAATAATATAAAATTTTAAATTAGACATAATATTTTTAAATGCTAAATAATAATGATAATAATAATAATTAATATAATTGAACACATAATAATCTATAAAGGATAATATAAAAAAGTTAAAATATTTAAGAGTTAAATTTCACCTTAAATATATTACACACATTACTTTAAATGAGAAGAGAAACTATTTTATATGAATCATTGGATTCAAGTAGATGAAAAGACTTAAACAAAATCAATGGTAAAACAAAAAGAGTGATAATGTAATATATTTGAAAAGTTTGGAAGGTTAATTCTTTTTATGTATTAAGAATTCTTATTTAGTAGAGTTGAACAACCAATTGTAGATCCTGAAAATATAGACTCTTCACAAACAAACTTCGTTTAATCTTGTATTTTTTTTTTTGACTCTATTTTTTTCTATATCTTAGTGATGAATTGTATACCGGGCCAAATACTTTGATATTCCGCACTAATTGACATAATTATTTTTTAAATATCATTAAAGTAATTAAAATATTAATTAAGTGCAGTTAGGGAAAAAAATATATTTTAGCAAAAATAAATTGATGCACATATGAAAAACACAATTTGCAAGTTTTACTGATACTACAATCATTAATAAGCTCCGAATTTATTAAGAAAACGACAAACACACTTGGCATGTAATAAAGTTTAGCTAATTTTTATGCATAACATATAATACATTTATATTTTTAGTATTATTAATTTTATATACATGTAAAGACATAATTCAGTCTTTATTGACCGGTTTTGTTGATTTCGTAGTGAGATCTCGGATCTGATGTAAATGGATAGTAAATTATTCGATTTTAAATGTGATTTAATTTTAAAAAATAATAAAATTATTTGATTCATATTTGACAAATTCACATCTAAAGAAATCTGTATTCATATTCGTATTTAAAAAATTTAACTGATGATACAATTTGGCTATTATATATTCATATATGATCATTTAGCTATTATATATTTTTTATTAGATTTTTAACATACATTATAAATCTAATTAATTTTATATCTAATTTAGTAATTTATGCTCATGTATCATTTTTTTTATAATTCTTTGATACATTTGAACTACTAATATAATAGTAATTAGTATTTAACTTTTATAATTAATTTTTAATTTTATAATTAATGATTCTATAAAAGCAGTATACAATTAATTTTTAATGATACATATAATATTTTTATTTATATCCAAACTATACATGTGTTTGTATCTGTATTGATATTCTGTCTGATATTCATTGAATATCTAATCCTAACTTATATCTGAGATAATCTGTATCTAAATTCGTATAAAAAAATTATAATGGACTCAGAATCATAAAAACCATTATCCGGTATCCAATTACTCTGACCAAGCCTGCAGATGGAAGCGCACAGCCCTGATACGACGGGCCCAGTTATGAAAACTGATACAGAGAGCCTGAAAATTGGGCCCTGTTATGAATTGTCCCCTTTGGTGTCTCCGCATTTATTGCAGATCACACCCACATCTTGGCCCAATAATTAGTTTGCATTCTTTCATGCAATAAGTCATTTGAACAAATAGTCGTCTCCCCAACTTTTCCATCATATGCTCATCTCTTTTAATACGTTCTCTTGATCTATTCCAAAGAAAAAAGTTTCGGAAAAATAGTCTTTTAATTCCAGCTGGAGAAAGTTGTAAGGTTGGCAACTTGGCATGGCAGCAGCCAGCAGGCCAGCATCAGCTGCAGGAAACGCATGTGCGTGATACTGGTACGTGTTTAGAAGCAAGAGAGCAAGCGTTCGTGACTTGTGCAGAGGCTGCACGTGCTCTGCAACCTTAATCAAACTTTAATGTTTTGTACGGTAACAATAAATTAAATCACATCCTTTAACTGTATTAACATTTAACAACCTTAATAACAGCTTCAAGTCAGAACTTATGGGGGTAATTAAATTAAATAGATCGCATGCACGTTCATGCATGTGCCTCTCTCTACCCTCGAAGCTGAAACTCCAAGCTCAGGCCCCTCCAACAAGGAGCAATCGACGCTAACATGTTTACTATAGAACTGAAAGGTGACTTGGTATAGAAATTTTAAAGGGGTAATAACTTGGAGCTTTGGAGTCCCTTCAAACTCTCAGGTTTTGATAAGTTGGTTAACTTTTAATTTGATCAAATACCCTATTGAACGATACAATTTATGACAAAATTTCCCCCGGCAGTTAATTTATCTGTTGTAAAATTTTAGAGTATGAAATGGCCAAATTACTCTTGTATGCATGTAATAATAAATAATTATAAGTTTATGGTATATGAATTTTTAAATTTCCAGAAAGTTGTTAACTATTTTAAAAATTATAGAAACTTAACAGAATAATCATATTTTATAATATGTTTATAGTTTACTTTTATTTTGATTTTATATGCTTAATTTTTCTTCTATAAAAAAATACATAGAATTATATAAAAACGATTTTAGCATTACATGTTTTTATAATAAAACATATAAATAAAAACAAAAACAAATTGACAAACATAATTATTTTTTATTAATTTCGGTTATGTTTCTATAATTTTTTAATAGTTAATAACATTCTGAAAATTAAAAGTTCACATAACATAAATCCATAACTATTTTAAATATTATTATAGGAGTGGAGATAGCGTGAGCTTAAGCTCACGGAGGTCTTCCGTGAGCTTAACTCAAAAAACATGTTAAATCATCTCGAAATTTTAATTTATCATTCTCATTAAATTCTTTATATGAAAATCTCATGGGATGCAAAAATTTGGAGCGTTTTGAGCTTTTTAAGTCACCGTTTTTAATTTTTTAAAATGATGTTCAAGTATTGAATATATTATTATTATTTTTAGAGTTGATTTTCAAAAATTAAAAACGATGACTTAAAAAACTCAAAACGCTCCAAATTTTTGCATCCCATAAGATTTTCATATAAAGAATTTAATGAGAATGATAAATTAAAATTTCGAGATGATTTAATATGTTTTTTGAGTTAAGCTCACGGAAGGCCTCCGTGAGCTTAAGCTCACGCTATCTCCACTCTTATTATAGACATACAAGGATAATTTGGTCAAGCTCTAAAAATGAATAATAAATAGCTGATTAAGAGTCGGGTGCATTATATCACGAGTTGCATAATTAAAGAGGTGTTTGTCCAAATTAAGAGTTTAAGGGCTCCCAAATCAGTATTCAATTGTAAATATTGCCTCGATACGTAAAATTTGAAAACTGAGACTATATTAATTTTCGATATATCTCATAAGACGAGGGGTCCAATTAATGTCATGAGTATGTATTTGATGACAAAAAAAAATCATGATTTGTATTTATATTTCGAAGAATTAAATTGTCGGTCTCTAATATATTTATATTCTACATCCAACTTTTCAATAAACGTTGTAATGTTTAGATGTACGCAATACCGGACGGATCCGTTTTCATCAGAAATGTAGATAATAAAGATCAGCAAATACCACACATCTCACGCCACGTGATTCAATCAGGAATTTTTACTTAAATAACTTTACTATTAAACAAATTCACACTAATAATTTAAGAGTAAAGTTATTTACATAAATGGGCGTGAGTTGAACTCACATCCTTTAAACTCTTTTTTTTTTACCCGCTAATTGACTATATTACATCGAGTTTAAAAGACGTGAGTTGAACTCACGTCCTTCAATTTAAACTTAAAGGGTGTGAGTTAAACTCACGTCCTTTAACTTAATATCTATAATTTCATTTTATGTAAGTAGATATTTTCACGAGCTTTCCGGATTGTATTTAAACATTCAAATCAAAAATTTCTATCAAAAATTATGCTCGTTTGAACTTTAAATTATTCGTTAGTAAATTTTCTTAATTTCACAAATTATTTTATTTTTATCATTTTTACTTAATTTAAAAAATATTTAAGTATTTATTTATTTGATTTTTAAATATTTAGATTATATTTTAAATTTAATTATTAAAAATATTATGATGATATAAATTGAATTAATTATATATATATCAATAAATAATCTTAATTATTTAAATTTTTATAAATAACTTTAATAATTTATATATGATGAATCGGTATCAATTTTTCTTTCAAATCATATAGTAAAAATAAAATAATGTAATAAAACTTCAACAAAAATCATTTGATAATAATCTAAACTTCAAAGAGACATAATTTTTGATAAAAAAACTCGATTTAAAAATTTAAACATAATCAAAAAGTTCATGAAAATATCTACATGTATAATATAAATATATATATAATTAAGTTAAAGAGGGTGAGTTGAACTCACATCCTTTAAGTACGTGAGTTGAACTCACATCTTTTAATTTCTGTATAGTGTGGTCAGTTAGTGCCTTAGTGGACAGAAAAATTATGATTTAAAGGGCGTGAGTTGAACTCACGCCCTTAATTAAACCATCTATGTAAATAAATTGGCTATTAATAGTGTGAATTTGTTTAATAGTACAGTTGTTTAAACAAAAAATCCTCAATCTGTTCCGTCTCCATCACCGTACCTTTCAATTATTTCAGTAACCAGATAATTTAAATCCCGTTTCTTATCGTAACCAAATAATTTGCTTAAGGTGCCGAGGTTTATCAAATAACCTTGTACTTCCCGTGGTAGTTGGTTATAATTACTATTACTCGATACCATTAGCAGCTCAGGAGTAACAAATATTTTAAGAGCAGGGATTCAATACCCATAATTATCAGTGTCAAGCATACTAATTTCGAGCTTTTGATTCATTTCAATAGCCATAATGTGTGGGTTAAATTATGACCAAGTTTGGTTCATTGATCGATTTGTTAACTATCGATGCATGTTGAAGTAAAATTAAAATAATATATTTTTTTATATGTATATAATATAATAAACCCAAAATATTTAAAATTAATTTTTGGTTCATTGATCCGACCAATTTGTTTTGTTATTAACAAGTTAAAAATATTTTCATTTAAGGTTTACATCCATTAGCACAGTTGCAGCACTCATAATTATACCTATGCAATCCTTTCTCATATTATATAACAAGTATTTTAGATATAAACGCTTTTGAAAATTACATTAGTTTCCAACTCAAAATTTTAAACATATAACTTAATATATATATATATATATATATATATTATTATGTGCAAATAATATATATAGAATTTTAGTATGCAAGAATTTCTCATTAAAATTTACTCAACATTCTGTCATAAATTTCTATACAGTCATAGTTGTGGAGCCACTTAGGCAGAGAGAGGTGCTTTGGAGATTATTCCACGTCATTTCGTATTTATTTCGTGACACGCACTTTACAATGGAATATGACGCCCCTATAACACTTTGCCGCAAGCTGTTAGAGGTATAGATTGAGATGAATATAATTATATAGGAGATATTTGCGTGAAGTATAGTGTAGGAGATGTTTAGTATTTAGGATTAATTAGTTAGATAATTAGTTTATAAATATAGATTTAGTCATTGTAATCAATTCATTCCAAGATAATTAAAGATTTCTCTCATTCTATTATGGTATTAGAGTCAAGTTACCGCTGAAATTAGGCTCACGCCTATTCCAGAAATTATATACCTTATCCTAGTTCTTATCTCAACCTATTCCAGAAATTATATCATTTTTCTTAGCTATTCCAGTATAAACTTTCAATTCTAGCATATTCTTACCTCTATTCTCTCTCTCTTCTGTTTCATTTTCCTCCCTCCTCTCAGCCACTCTCTTTCTCCGATCTAAACAATCAAACATTACTCTGGCTATTCTCTCTTGCCGCTTCTTCTCGTCAAACAAGAAATCAACAATCAAGATTAAGATTTGTACACGATCTGCTCAATTCATCTCACAATCTAGATCGACTCTCTCAAGCATTACTTTGTGCTTCACCCCCTGCTCTCCCGACTCCCGATCTTGAAAGAAGAGACTAGAACTCAAAGTCTCCAAGCTACGCGTGCAGATCCAAGTCGCGTGCAAGCTCATCATCTCCTTCAAGCACCGCCTCTATGAGAATCTCGAGGCGCATATGAAGCATACAGACCGTCCCGACCGCTCCGCTGACTCTACGGTCGTCTTACACAAAGATCTTGACCGCCTTTGCACTCTCGCCGGCTCGCCGGAGCTGTCAAACCTGTCGCAATTTCTCTTTTCACATGGAGATCAAACCTCTTCTTGCAAGCGCTTCTCCATCAGTGTGATCAATGGCGTCGACTTGTCTCTTATTTGTGATCTCGATCAGATCTACTCACTGTCGCCGAGGCCAGGAAGGTGTTGCGTGCATCATATATCGATGCCGCACGAGCTAGCTCTCCGCCTCTAGGCTGACCGTCGTTCAGATGCACACAACCGCACGAGGCAACTCTTCTCGTCTATTTTTTCGCTATGGTGTGAACAAGAACCTGATATGGAGCGAGACTTCCTTCATTTGTGCTAGGACCAAGCAATGCGACATTTTTTTTAAGATCTGGTCCTAGCTCATCAGAAGAAACATGTGGCATGCCTCAACAAGGATGACCTCCAGGGCTGCCAGCTCATTGATTTTCAGAAGGACAAGCTCAAGATCAGTCATTTACTTCGATTCATCATGAAGCTCCAACATTTACTTAGCAAGCAACAGAATAGTAAATTATTATCACAGGAATTAAGGTGTCAGATAAAGACCCGGGAGAGTAATGATTTGTACAGAGAAATGATTAAAAGTGGTGTTATCAAGTTAGGAGATAAACAACTTATAGCACAAAATCTCTATACATTGTTTCAAATTCTCCACCATAATCATCTAATTTCATATTCATTCTCCAACACCTTCCTACAATTCACAAACCTGACCTCTATTCCACATCCAATTCAATTGACACAACCATGTAGCGGGCTTCTATTTTTCTCTTCTTTTCTTTTCAAGAGAACTCCAACGAGTCTCAAAATATTGTTAAAAAGGACAAAGTTCCTTCTATTGATGTTTCAAAAATATCTCAAAAGAGCATGAAGCATTCAACAATTTTCTTGAGCCAAAAGAGCTCTTCTTCCTTCTATCTTTCTTCAAGGAAACCCGTAATGTAATTGAAGATCAAATTCATAAATTGAGATGTTAGAACTTGTGAGATGTGCAAACTCACCATGTGTACCTTACGATGAGTTTGAGGGGATGTTAGAGGTATAGGTTGAGATGAGTAGAATTGTATAGGAGATATTGTGCGAGGTGTAGTGTGGAAGATGTTTAGTGTTTAGAATTAGTTAGTTAAATAATTAATCTATAAATAAAGATTTAGTCATTATAATCAATTCATTCAAGATAACCAAAGATTCCCCTCATTCTACTAAAAACAACGTAAATATGTATCATTAGATAGAATGTCAAAAATATTTATAATATTTGATTTTAACTATGTCCCAAAGGTGCAAATCGTCTTCATTCAGAAAAAAATATATACATAAAAAATAAAAGTTAAATATGATATTTTCATAGTTTTCCATTTATATATGCATGTTCATCATGTAAGAAAATGATAGTGGTGTGTTTTCTTCTGGAAAAAAGAAAATAGGATCATTATCTCCCGGTGCACGGAGGAAAATAAAAGAATTTTCATGAAATATGAATTAGAAATAAAATGATGTTTAATGGATAGGGCTCTAAACTAGTTTGAGTCGAGTTAAAAAAATTTAAGATCGTCTCATTCATTTAACGAGTTAAAAGTGCTAGTTTGAGATTGACTCGTTGAGTTAACAAGTGAGTTAAACTGATTTATTTAAAAATTAATAATATTTTATACCAACATTTTAAAAAAATAACAAGAATCAATGATAATAAATTTGTATTCCATAAAATAATATCATATATATATTGAATTATAACTTATATAATACACTGAAAATTCATCGTAAAATAATATAAATAGTAAATATTAATAGTTTAAAGAGTCTAATGATTCGGATTAGGTCTAACTCAAATTTGACTTAATAAATTAACGGAATTAACGAGAAAGACAAATTCGAGTCGATTCCGAATAAGTCACGAACAATTCACGACCTATCAATTTTTCTTATAGCCTATAAAGACCCGTTCGGCATACACATTTTCTTTGGACATGGGTTTCATTGAGTATGGATTTCATCAAAATAAATTTTCTTGATTTGTGCGATATGAAAAAAAAATTAATTCGATCTAAGTGAATAAATTTGTTTCCATTTGAAATGTGAAGAAAATGACTATTATAATTAAATTTACAATCCAATCCCGCACAACTTGAACTGCCGAACAGACATGAGAAAAATAATAATTTTGGGCTCTAATACCCAACATATCCCACGATCCGGGCAGTTTTTAGTAATAATAATAATTATTAAATTAATATTATTAAAAATAAAAGTGAGAACCGTAAAATTTCAAATATACGAATGGCGGGGCGCCACGCAACAGCAATGCGCGACGAAAAACGCAGCGCCGCGCGTTTCATTATTTTTATAAAACGCACCGACGCGGTGGCGCGTTTTATTATTTTTATAAAACGCGCCACTGTCAGTGGCGTGTTTCATTATTTTTATGAAACGCGCCACTGCCAGTGACGCATTTGCTTCTTATATATACAAACGCGCAAATGTCTCTCCATCTCACTTGCGTGGGGGGTTTGGACGAAACGCACATCGCCAATGGCGTGTTTCATAAAAATAATAAAACGTACATCGCCGCTGGCGCTATGTGCTGCATTCGTATATTTAAAATTTTATGGTTCTCACTCTTATTTTTAATAATATTAACTTAATAATAATTATTATTAATGAAAACTGCGTTCCGGGTTGAAAACGAACAAGCTCTTAACGTTGAATCGACATAATTTTTAAGTTTTTCTTTTACAATTTTAATAATAGATTAAAATATAGCATAAATAATTGAAATAAATCATCACAAATATGAATTTTGGAACTTTCGGCCTCAAATAGAACAATAAAATTGGCGGAAAATATTTTTAAGATAAATGACGATAAAAAGATGTTGGATTTTAAGTTTTAACGCCTCGTTTCTTATTTCTAAAAAAATGTCAGTTCAATTATATCACTGATCCCGCCCCGGGCACAAAGTGTACGGATGGACCGAGAACAAATACCAATCTGGGATCTGGCAAATTTCTCGACTGAAGGAATCTGTGTGAGTCACTGAGCTCCTCCATGGATTTACTCTACACCATCTCCAGCGAACAACTCCTGTAAATTAGGAGACGAGTAGAGAGAGAGAGCGCTCATTTTTTTCGATTAGAACTATAAAAAACCAAGAAACAAAAAAGGGCGAAAGAAATGAAATGGAGAAAATGATAAAACTGCCCCAAATCGCGCGAGAATAGCGCAGAGCTCGCTTGCGTCTGTTTCGTTGGCCGAACCGAGGGAGAGAGAGACACCTTTTCTTCCTCTTCTCTCTCTACAAACAGAGAGAGAAGGAGGAGTTTGAGAAGAGTAAACAGGTGTAGAGGGAAAGGCGGAGAGTGTTTGGTGGGTGGGTTCGTTGGTGCTCTCTGGCCGCAAAGTGTATTCTCTCACTGTTCTTGATTTTCGGTTTGCGCCTTTGGTTTTCTTGCACAAACTTTATCTATAATAATGGGTATGTGAACCATCTCCTCTCTATTTTGATTCGCTTTTTTGTTTAGGCTTCTCTATTTGAGATATTCTCTGTTTGCATTTTAATATTTTCTTCAATTTGGGATGCATATCTGTTTCCGCTGAAAATCAGCTTATTCACGGAATTTTTTTATTTAATTTCCGTTAGTTGCTACATACTAGTGATAATTTGTTCTCGCTAACTTAATATCAATTTGTTTTGCAATACTTCAGTTTCCTTTGTCTCTATCTGAAAATTTTGATTTCTCGTTTCAGATGGAGAACTGAGCTCTTCTTGGGACGGTGATCATGAGTATGAGAAATTCATACTAAAAATGAACCCTCCTAGGTAATTTTTTTATACAAAAATGTTCCTTTACCCAGCAAAATTTGCTTAGACTTTTTAACAAGTTAATAATAAACTTTTTCAGGGTTGTTATAGACAATGATTCCTGCATCAATGCAACTGTGGTTCGGGTAAAATTTTAATTTCATCCGTTCAATTATATTTTGAATTATCATATTTTTGGTGGCTATTGAAGATTTTCTTCTCCTAATTTTTAGTAGCTTATGAATTGGTTTAGGTTGACAGTGCAAACAAGTATGGTATATTGTTAGAGGTGGTACAAGTTCTTACCGATCTCAACCTAAACATCAAGAAGGCTTATATTTCTTCTGATGGAGGCTGGTTTATGGATGGTACATTAGCAGTTATCTGTCTCTTTTATGTTAACCTTTCTTGTGTAACTTGAGTTTCTTCTATTAATTACTTTTACTTCTGCAGTTTTTAACGTGACAAACAGTGATGGACAAAAAATAAAGGATGAAGCAGCACTCGATGAAATAGTTGATTTTATTCGGAAGGTGAAATTTTAGTATTTTTTGATATTCATCAATCTTTTCTACACAAGCTTATGTTGGTTGAGTTTCAAATTTCATCATCATTGATAAAGCTTATTACAGTGGTGTGTTTTTATTTAATTTTTTGAGATCGTTGTATTAGTTACTTTACACACACCATACCAAGGCCCATTGAATATCCAAGGTGTTTTGGGTAATTATTATTCTGAAACGGAGCAACAAAGAACATTATTAATTGCTTCTCTTTTTTCATAATACAACAACTACATAAGGGGTGTCAATGTCAAATATCCCTATTAAACATTCCATATTGGATTTTGTCTTCACAGTCTTTAGGTGCTGACTCATCCTTCATCCCATCCCAAAGAAGGTCAGTCGGTATTGAACCAACATCGGACTACACATCCATTGAATTAACGGGCACAGATCGGCCGGGTCTGCTATCTGAAGTGAGTGCGGTGCTAACCAATCTCAAATGCAATGTTGTCAGCGCTGAGGTATGGACTCACAACACAAGGGCTGCAGCTGTGATGCACGTCACCGACTTTGAAACCGGATCTGCTATAACCGACCCTCTAAGACTTTCCAACATAGAGAAGTTATTATCTAATGTGTTGAAAGGGAGGACGATGATCTCATCAGTGGGTCCCACTTATACAGAAAGAAGGCTGCACCAGATGATGCTCGCCGACCGGGATTATGAACGGTCGGGGGATGCTATGGGGGATATGAATCAAAGACCAAAGGTGTCTGTTGTGAATTGGGGGTATAAGGATTACTCGGTGGTCACAATTCGGAGCCGCGATAGGCCAAAACTGTTGTTCGACACTGTATGTACTCTCACAGATATGCAGTATGTGGTCTTCCATGGGAATGTAGATGCTGAGATGTCAGAAGCTTATCAGGTAGTTGTTTGAGAACTTGTATTAATCTGGTAAATTTGTTTAATGAAGTGTAATCAGTTAAATGTGTGAGAGTGTGTGATAGCTTAGTTTCCTAGTTTACACTTCTACTTGCATAAATTTCTAATTACCATTTTTTTTAAAGTTATCAGTGAAATATATGGTAGCGATACTTAGGTAAGATGGTTAAAGTTTTTTAACATCCTTAATATGGCACATATAAATTTTATTTCTTTCCATTTCTGAAAAGGAATACTACATAAGGCATGTTGACGGGTCACCGGTCAACTCAGAAGCTGAAAGAGAGAGAGTAATACAATGCCTGGAGGCTGCCATTGAACGGAGGGTCTCTGAGGTATAGTTACTTTTCAAGTTGAATCCATAAATGATTTTTCTATGTAATCATGCTATTGTTACTTTTAGTTAGTTTGTCCTGAGAATAAAAAAAGAGCATGTTTAATGCATGTGCACTCACAAATTGCAACTTGCACTCCCTTTCAATTATTTTTCATGAACATCCTGGAAAAGTTGACCAGTTAACTAATTTAACAATCACACACTATTTCATCTGATCGGTACCTACTTGATTCATTTCCAACTAATTTTTTATGTCTTCATTCTGGTTATTTGTAGGGTATTAAACTGGAACTGTGTACGAAAGACAGAGTTGGCCTCTTATCAGAAATTACTCGCATATTCCGTGAGAATGGGTTGTCAGTGACTAGAGCTGAAGTAACAACACATGGCGAAAATGTGGTTGATACATTTTATGTCCGTGATTCTGCTGGATCTCCAGTTGATTCAAGAGCCTTGGATGTGATTAGGAATGAACTGAGGCAATATGTTTTACAAGTGAAGGGGCTGAGTGAAATGACCAAAACACCCAGTCAAGAGTCTCCTACTCGCTTTCTATTTGGTGGGCTATTCAAGTCAAGATCATTATATAGTTTTGGCTGACAAGCTTTTTGGTTTTAGGTGGTGGATACATAATTTGTAAATAGACAAAGGCCATGGTACAAAGTTCGTTGGCTATTGTTTCACTGCTTAATGTGTTAGTTGAGCGTGTTGGTAGAAGGTAGGTTTGGTCGTGGCTTTTGAGTAGGTGAGTTTAGAAAAAGAAATAGAAATTGATTGAAAATATGTACAGCAATCTGCAATGCACAACTTGTATATATGGTACAATTAAGATGGGCATATTCTTTAGCAGTATCAATTTCTTTTAATATATTTTTCATTGGTTTAAATCATAATTTCTTGGTAGCTGGTCATCTGTCATCCCAGCTCTCAACAATTCCCAAATTATTTGTATATATCCAACAACTTTTTTTTTTCAATTTTTTTCGTGAAGTCTCATCTCCATTAAGATTAGATGTCATTTTCTTTAATTCTTATTGGACATAGTATTATATTTTAATTAAGAAATGAATTGATTATTTATTTTTCTTATGGGATGATAGGCAGGTCTTCTGTTGTTATTCATTTTGCCGGCTTTGAATATCTTTTGTTGTTCAAATGAAAACTGAATAAAATCTAATTAAGTGCTCTCTCATGTGACAGAGAACGCTAAGCTTTAGATGAAAGTAAAAAAGAAAATATTACAGTATGAGAGTGTGAAACTGTTGCCGCAGCTATAAACATAAGGATGATAATACTCGCTTTTCCAACATTGCACGTAATTGGCTACATATTCTTCATCTAATTCTGTGCTGTTTGCCAAGATATGATGTGATGAAGCTTATGGGCAACTTGAAGTTATACAGAGTGGCCAGCAGGCAGCAGCACATGATTAATGATTTATATGTATTCACCGAGTTCAAATCTTGTTTCTTGTTAGCATGGGAACTAAGAGCAAGTTAACTCATAGAAGAGATGCAACCATAATAACTTTTAGAGAGGACGGATAATTTTTTGAATTTTTAGAAAAATATAAATAATATATTGAATAAAGAGAAAATAATGAAAAAAATCGGAAATTATTTTAGTGGGTGTAGTAACAATTATATATCGACGTTTGAATTTAAAAAAAAATCACAGTCGGTAATATATAAAAAATCAATATATCTTATCTTTTTAAGTAGTGAGGCATATTCAAGTTCGAAAAATTACATATAAAAAGAACATATATGTACTGATTAATGAGTATCCTATTTTTCAAAATAAAAAACACGTTTCCAATTAATGTCTAACCAACAAAAACAAATTTTCACTCTTCGTGAATTCTTTAAATTTTAGGGTAGTGATATAATGTCCTCAGTCCTGTCTCTAGTATCATCGATGACATGAATTTTGTTAGAGAAAATGGACTATGTGTTACATATAGTAAAGATTTATACTGTTAAATATTTACAAGTCATCAATAAAATAAATATAATCGTGGTTAATAAAAATTTATACTGATAAATATTGATAACATGGCATATCAACGTATTCATATACTAAAAAATTGTACTGGTAAAGATCCGACAAGTCATCAATAAAATAAAAATAATCATGATGAACAACATGTTAATATTTTTTACCAGTTGCATACATTTCTTAAGTACAAGTATTCATTAACTAATAAGTAAACTAAATCTATAATGTAATGAATTACATAATTATATATGTAGTCAACAATAATTATTCATTTAATTAATTACTGTGTCAACAATAATCAATTAATTCTCAAATTATTATCATCATTAACTCAAATAAAAAATTAAATCAATTTTGTGTATACAATGAAGTATTATATGTTTTAACTAATAAAAAATAATGTTAAGCATAACTAAAAATAATACAACAATCTTATTAGTTGAGTACTTAATGAATATACAATTAAAATTAAGTGACAGATGATTATAATAAATAAATTCTTAATACATAAAGAGGGTTAAGCTTCTAAACTTTTCAAGCATGTCACATCATCACTTTTCTTCATCATTGATTTTGTTTAAATCTTTTCATCTTCTTGAATCTAATGGTTCATATAAAATAGTTTCTCTCTTCTTATTTAAAATAATGTGTGTAATATATTTAAGGTGAAATTTAACTCTTAAAATGATATAACTTTTTATATGATCATTTCTAGATTATTATATATTTAATTATTATTATTTAGCATTTAAAAATATTGTGTCTAAATTTTCTTAATGTGAAACTTTATTAAATATATTTTAAATTTTATATTGTTAATTATTTATTTAGGATCTATATTGTCGGGCGAAATCCAAATTATAGCCCTAATATCTAATAATATTCTATATCAAACTAGTAAAGATATGACAATAAAAAATTAAAATAATTTTTCTATAATAACGAAACTTTAGTGTCAATACATCCATGAACTGAGAGGCAAAACTTAGAGCATCTTATATTTATTCTAAATTGTATCCTACAAAAAAAAAATTCCAGTTTAATGTCTAACAAAAAAAAAAAAAAACTTCACTCTTTGTGACTTCTTTAATTTATTGTGGTTTATTAACATTCGAAGCGTCTTGTTTAGGTGCTCTGATTTTTAAGCAGGGTACACCAAATGTTCATCTTTATTTATTAAGCTGAAGTAAGTTGCTGTGACGTACGTAATCATGCGTTAGCAATATCTAAGTGAGAGGGCCTTGTAACAATTATTTGTTTTTCAACAATTACATCCGTAATTGTTAGTAGCTTTGCTTTGCTTATAAGAAAATCTTTATTATTGAATATAAATAATATAGATGACTGTAATTAACAGTAAAAATAGGTAAATGGAAAGCTTTTGCTGGGAGAAAGAAGCGGGAAGCGGATGCAAATCGTAATCAGCATTTTTTTTTTCAAGAGTAACTTTCAGTATCAAAGTACGTACAAAACCATCATTTGACTAAACCCTGGAAATTGCAAGTCATCGTATAATGTATAATTTTGTATTAAATGTGAGCTATTAATTCTTTACATATATTAATGAAATCAACAGACCAAACTACTCTCTGCCGAAATTGAGTAAAAAAAATCAGTGTTCCTGTATTTAAATTTCAGCCAAAGGTGTGCCTGAAATCTTATTGAGGTAAACAAATTAAAACAAAAAGGTATGTGAAAATAGGAACATAAAAAGGAGCAATAAACAGCCGGAATAATCGTGGTCATCACAACAATCAGAATAGTTACCGTAAAATCATAACATTAACAAATATTTACATAATCTTAATGACATTACAAATATTTTTCCCCAAAAAAGTTGGAAAATATAATGAAGAAAATAAGGAAAATATGAAGATGTAATTTCATTTTCACAAAAAGAATAGAACAACTAAACTGTGTTATCAGAATTTAGAAAAAAAAGGTAAAGTTATTCATATGTTGTGTACAGATTTTGCATTAATTTTAGTATATTTCAAGATCTGAAAAAAAAATAACGACCAAGTTTGATCGATGCCCAATCAGCATTCCAACAATTTTCAAATTAACTAAATTATATACACAACTTCTAAACTATTAGCTATTTGAACACTTAAATTTTTTATATATATAAGCCATATTTTATCAGAAAAATAACTTGTAATATATATTCCCTATCTGAAACAATGTAACAAAAACTTATGTTCACGTTACTATCCATTTTCTAAGCTTACAACAAGACGAAATGCCTATGTCATCTCCATGAAGATTTTTGAGGGGCCACTGCTCCTATAAAACGGGGCAACCATTTTAAATACCAAATACTTTTGATATGTGGCCTGCAGCTTCAGATATTGACGGGTCATTACTTCAAACTCAATGGAACATCCATCTTAATTTATGCAAATAAGTCAACATTGTTAAATTGGGAAATCAGCTTTGATATAGACATGTAGTGGTTATAAGATAATAACTCTTGTTTGATATATGGTACGTTTAAAATACAATTGAAAATTCATTTTGAGTATTTAAAGTTAGGAGACTCAAATAGTTTTTTTTCAATAAATATTGAAATTAAAAAAATGACATATTCTATCTAAAAATTATTAAAAACAATTAAATTGGTGGCGCATGGAGCAATCAAGAAAGGCTTTGCCTTGCAGGCTGCGCATACATTGATCTCAAATTTCACTTGTTTTTGGACATATTCGAGTATTTTGACAAGTGCAGTGTGAAATGAAAAGTTAGTAATAGAAATTGCCTTTTGCAATTTGGACCCAAGTACCATGGTACTTCCGTATCAGATTCCTCCTGCGCACAAGCCACAAGGATCGCACCTCTTTCATTCATGCTCGTGACGTGTCAGCTACTTAATTTGTCTTTTACCCTTCAAGTGCTTGCCAATGCTATTGACTAATAAGTAAAAGTAGAGTAAAAGTAATTTAAGTATTTTAAGATATTTTTTATATTATTTTTGAATGTTTCTAGTTAATAAGTTAACTAGTTATAAACCAGGGATCGCTTCATAAAATTATTTATAATTTAATTTCTCAATTTCAAGAGGACAAAACAAAATTGTACAGTGTTGTATTTTATTTTAATTGTTTACAACCACTGCGTGTTGGGACATTAAAAAAATAAAATACAACATGAATGTTAATACTACTAGCCTTAAAGAAGAATAATACTTAGGTCATTATGGCTTAGAAAGCTGCTTAGAAGAATCATAAACGATTCATCTTTATATACAAATTTTACGTACTATATTTTTTTTTTGGATTCATGAACAAAAATAAGCTGCTGAGAGACTAAAAAATAATTTATTACTGAGAATTAAGAAATCAAACAATACATAAAATATATAACATCATATCAGCGATTGTTGAACAATTTGAATTAATGCATCTCCTTATGTATATTGCTATGTGCACACAATTTGAGTCTCAGATTCTATTTATTTAATTAATTTTGACAAATGTTTTTATTAGCATATTCTATTTTACAGAAAAAAGTTTGCATAACATTTGAATTTTGACTATGTTCAATAATAAAGCCAAATTGAAAATCCAATATCATGGCTTCCAATCTAGTAATATTAAAGAAAAAAAAACTTATTTATGTGTTTTGAAAAACATCCATATATCGATATTAACGAAATAAATTATCTTATATATTGTTGTTGCATAGGGTCAATGACGACAATACTTTGTAAACTCCGTATGATAATTTTTTATTTATTTTGACTGTTCAAGATGCTAAAGAAAAGATATATTTGTCTGTACCAGATCAGGAAATTGTAGTAGTGTTTTCGTTCAGCTAATGGAGATGTTTAGTGGAGTATGAATGGAGTCATCACTGATGCGATGAAAATAAACCAAGGACATGTTGAACTGGAAATACTGGACTAAGCATTTTGAATTGATTGCTAGAATATACTTCTGTTTTTTTTTAAACAGTACGACCTTAAAATTATTAAATTCAAATTTTTGAAAACTGGGGAAACCCTTTGAAAGCTTATAATTATTTTAAATCAGAAAACATTTTATCATATCATAATCACATCAATTCTACACATCAGCCCCTAATTAATTAAAAGGAGGTAGTCATTTTTTTCCTACAGCACTCCATTCCAGTTGAACTTTTCAGGGCCGGAGAAATACGCAATCAATTGAAAGTAGGGGCACTCAAACATCAATGGTAAATTAAATCATGAATTTTGGTTTTCATACACTTCACACCATGATGAATTGATGATGTATTCCAAGGCGGCTTTGAACTGATGGAGGCGTCATAAATAATGTGAAAATATAAGACAGTAGCTGCCCCTCAGTTTGGGAAATTTTAATGACCAGAGAGATCTAAACAAATGAGAGTAAAATAAAAAAAAATCATTTAAATTGCTTTCCTCTCACCACTTGATAGATCTTCAGAATATGTTTATAGGTTTAGTTGTAGCGATCATGACTTGGGGTTGATAATGACTCCGACCTCATTTACTCATGCCACTCCATTTCCCCTCAAATTTTCATTTCAAAATACTGTTGTTTTTTTTATAATATAGATTCAATCCGAGTTATCATTTCAGAAAAGTAAAATTAAGTCTGTAAGCTCTGACATAATCTATTTTCTTTCAAATAAATAATCACAATAAATGAAATTTCAGAATATCATCCGAATCTTTGACTAATTTGAACAAACAAAAAACATAATGCAATGATATAACTAGGTCTGCCTATTTGTTTCTTGTTTTATCGTTTTTCTTTCTTTTTACAATCAATCTTATTGTTTTGTTGAATCCTTGATTTGTAACCAGTATCAGTAATATCTGAAAACTTATCCTCCATCTTTTCATAAAAAATGTCGATTACTTGATGATAATTTTGAAATCTTAACTCTAAACTTGATTAGCTTTTAATAATCATTGTTAGAAAATTAATGATTAATTCACAAGTTATAAATTTCATGTAGGATAAACATATTCAACATCTGATTTTCTTTATGTGATTTTCTTATTTGTTATGTATGTACTAATATCATACAAGATGACACGTTCATAATTTTAATTGTAATTTTAATTTTAATTCCTTTATGAGCATTCCGAATATTAGTAAATGATGGGGTTTTCACTGTTTGAGAATTTATAAATTTTGAACTTTAGGCCTAACAGTTAATATTGATGGAATTTTACTTCTTTATTTTTTCTTTTTACAAAGATATGCATGTTCGGTCCTACAAGAGACGTTTGATAATGAATGAACATTGGAATCAACAAAACGTATTATTAAAAAATAGAATATTTATTAAAAAAAAAATCTTATTAGTTCTCAAGTCAATACTCAATAGGTTGTTATTTTCATCAGTGAAATGGACTATTTAGTACAAAGAAGGCATGATTTGGCCATGCTTTTTTATTGCTTTCATGAGCAAGTGGTCAATCTAAAACATTTACTTCAACTGGCATAACATAATTTTAGAGTTTCCCTCCATGGATTTTCTAGACGTCAAATTAATAAGTTTTGAGAATTCACTCTTTATTTATCAGATCAGAACTATGAACATTTACAAATGGGGATGATAACAGGGGAAACCGACTTTGTTCATGCTGTCACTGTTACAGAATTATTGTCATATATATATTATACATTTACTGATACACAATATATATGTCATATGTGTCACCCATATTGGTGATTTTGAGGGCCCACTTCCCCCCATAATATGGGACAACCACTTATATATATTGATTCAAATGATTCTAACAAAATAGTATAAATGATGTATAGGGCCTCTGCATTCTTTGCTGGATGCCAAATTCATGTTTCTTATGGCATGTTTGACAAATGGAACATGTCAGTTTGAAATGATACATTTTAGTATAATGAACAAAAAAACTATGTCAAAAATTGCAGATAATGCATTAATGCCTTCCTGCTTCTGTATTTGGATTCCAGTTGCATATGGAATTAATTGAGGGGCTTCTCAGTCTCACCAAGTCACAATTTGAATTTATCTCGATGGCCTCTGACTTTTTAATTATCTTGTCTTGACCCCAGGCTGTATTATTTACCAGGCGGATAATGCAATGCTATTGTTAGATCATTTTTAATAATTTCTATTATTAAAATCTCAGTACTACATATAGTAAAATACACGTGCCGAAACACCGGTGTTGCTTGGCCGGTTGGAATTTACTGTTACAGCGCACACTATATATATATAGAATTAGGTTATGGTGCTTTGCAAAGCACAAGAGTGTTGTGTGCTTTGCGCTTTATTATTAATTTTAAGTCAAAAATGATCGATCCAAACCACTGAATCTAATCTCTATATCCAAATCTATTAGTAAATCAAATTATATATTTTTTAGAATTCATTTCCTATTTTTTTGGATAGGGAGAAAACTATCATTTTTGAATGAAATATGAAAATTAGATCAAGTCATTTTCGATTATTTCTTCTTAAAATTAAAAAAAAATAAAAAAATTATATAAAATTTGGTTTACTAATAGATTTTGATATGAAAATTAGATTGAATCATCTTCATATTGTTTGGATCAATTATTTTTTCGACTTAAAATGGGTAAAAGTCGCTTGTTTTGGAAAAATCTTTAGATCAACAAACTTTGTACCCATCTAAAAAATATCAAAAAAATTCAAAAAAATATAAAATTTGATCTCCCCGTTTGAACTTTTAAATTCGAGATACGGACGTGAAGCACAAAAGATTTTTGCAAAGCACCATAGCATTACTATATATATATATATATATATATATATATATATATATATATATATATATATATATATATATGAGTAAATATACCGTGAGCTTAAGCTCACAGAGGTATTATGTGAGCTTAACTCAAAAAAATATATCAAATTATCTCTAAATTTTAATTTATCATGCTCATTAAATTCTTTATATGAAAATCTTATGGGATGCAAAAATTTGAAGTGTTTTGAGATTTTTAAGTGATGATTTTTAATTTTTGAAAATTAACTCTAAAAATAATAATAATATATTCAATACTTGAACATCATTTTCAAAAATAAAAATCGGTGACTTAAAAACTCAAAACACTCCAAATTTTTAAATCCCACAAGATTTTCATATAAATAATTTAATGAGAATGATAAATTAAAATTTAAAGATAATTTGATATACTTTTTGAGTTAAACTCACGGAAGGCCTCTGTGAGCTTAAGCTCACGGTATCTTTACTCATATATATATATATATATATATATATATATATATATATATATATATATATATAGGTAGATTATTGTGAAAACGTTTGTATTTCGGCCGATATGCAAACAGATCAAAAATTATATTTTAAAATCTCAAAAATTTTAATTTATGATTTTCATTAAATTATTCATATGAAAATCTTGTGGGATACAAAAATTTAGAGTGTATTGAGTTTTTTAAGCCATTCTTTTGAATTTTTGAAAAAATAGCTCTAAAAATAATAATAAATATTCAATGTTTGTGTTATTTTTTTCAAAAATTCAAAATAGTGATTTAAAAAGCTCAAAACACTCCAAATTTTTTATCCCACAAGGTTTTCAAATGAAGAATTTAATGGAAATCATAAATTAAAATTTTAAGATTTTAAAATATAGTTTTTGATCTGTTTGCATATCAAGCTGAAATGAAAACGTTATCATAATAGTCTATCTATCTCTCTCTCTCTCTCTCTCTATATATATATATATATATATATATATATATATATATATATATATATATAGGACACTACAATAGATTTTAGATTTAATAACGGTTTTTAAATCTTTTTAATAACGGTTCTCCAACCGTTATTGAAGAGGGATGTTAGGAAAAGTATAAACAACTATTGTTAAATCGCGTTGTTAAAACCGTTCTTGGAAGACATTTAACAACTATTCTTAGCTAATAACCGTTGTTAAAGGGTTTTTTATCAATGATTTTTAACTATTAATCATTGTTAAAGGGTTCTTTAGCATGTACATCGTGTCAAGATCTCAAACTTCAACTTAAAAATGAAGTCTAAAATGGATTTTGGATCGTCCAATAGTAATGAATTTTTTATCCAAAAAAATAGCAAATAAATTAAAAAAAATATATATAATTTAATTTTCTACGAGAGTCTTATATGGAGAACAAATTGAATAGTTTGGATATGTCATTTTAACTTGAAATTTAAGATTTTGACGTGGTGTGCGGACATATCCGTACAACGCGTTGGATTAATAGTTTACGACAATCAAATATAAAATCTTTGTGTAATAAAAAAAGAGTCTAGTAAAATAGTTAACTTAAGTATCAAGAGTTGGATAACCAATGGGTAAAGTGATTTGATAATAGTAAAAACTAGCTAAAGAACTCAAAAATAAATTAAAATAAAGAATACAAGAAAAGAATCAGAACAACAACACAAATATAAAATATGAGAATCAAGTTATTAAGAACAATTTTGTAAATAAAGAACGAATTTGACTTGATTAACTGCATAATTAACACAAACTAGGAAATCTTTCAACTAAGAGAATTTAGCAAAATCAACCAATTGAAAATTTTCAAAAAAAAAAGGAAAGTATAAAAGTAAAGATATGACATTTTAGCGGAGTTCGGTATTAATACTTACATCTCTAGCACTCACCCTCTAATTGGAGCGCCGAAATATTATCAACAAAATCAGGGGCGGACCTATGCATAGACATGTCCTAATCGGTGTTTGAGTTTGATTTACAAAAATACATATAATATAGTAAAGTTTTTCTTTTGAATCGGAAAAATATAGTTCAAAATTATATGAGTGGCTATACTTAATTGAAAAAAAAATTATTTCTTTCATATCTAATTTTTAAGAATTTGACATTGACCCACATAATGTGCGTAAGCTTGTTAAAGAGACTAGATTCGCCACTGAAAAAAATTATTACAAAAATATATGAACTTGACTCCTTTACAATCACAAATAAAAGAGAAGACATAAGTTAAAAGACACTCAAGACTCAAGAAAAAAAAATGAGCAAAAAGCTCAAAGAAAAGTGAGTACAAACTAGTTAAAAAAGTACAGTGGAGATTCAACTCTAAATATGGTTTGGAGTAATGAACTTTAAGTTTCTAATTGTATTTCTTATGAGGAAAGTATAAAGTGCTCTTAATTGCACTTTGGGTTCGCAAAAAGATTGCTAAAAGATCGAGAGATTCAGATACAAATGAAATGTATAAGTGCTCTTAATTCAATAATTCTCTAGCTGTTGCTGACAATAGGCTCTGGTGAAAATTGTCTGCATTATGTCTTAGAAGATTTTTAAGTAATGAGTGAGCGGCTGTGCAGAATTTTTTTTTTATTTCTTCAACATAGAAAGTAAAGTTTAAAACTTCAAACTTTACAAATGATCCTACAAAATATTTAAAAAAAACTTGTAAAATTTAAGTTTGTTGTTTACAAATTGATAAATCAAAATAAACTATTTAGTACACCACTTTGTGCAGATTATAATTTAATTTTACATCCTTTTGTCGAAGAAGCCTTGAATTTTGGAACTAAAATATTGAAAATTGTATGCTTCTCTTAAAAAAAATCCCATCCGGATATTTCTTAGGACTTAAGTAATATCAAGAGCTAATTAAGCTTGCCAGTGCTACTATCCCTAAACCATACTATATTACTAAAGACGGGAGATCTTTTCCATAATTTCATTAAAAAACTATGAACCAGCCTCAAGTGGTAGTTAAGAAAAGTCTACACTATATAGTCTTAAGCTACGTACTATGCTTAGAGGAATCATTCATGGATTGCAGCGAGATATAATTAAAATTAAACTAATGGGTGGCTGCCAACCTGATTAAGTGGGGACCACTAAAAAAATCGTCCTTCAGATCCTACCTCGGTCAACAATTGACTATTATTTTCTTGTACAATTCCATTATGTTAGGCTTATTGCACAGTACGATGTCACACAGCTGGTCCAGGTACCTTCGCCCTGACCGTATTTAACGGTTTGTTTGTTTGCAAATTTTAGTCTTTAGTGAGACCCATCTAACAACCAATCAATCAGTAGCGGACAAAATGAAGAGGGGTAATTGAATGAAAATAAATTACTTATCGCAGGAGTAATTCAGTGAAAATAAAAATTCAGAAGAGAGAGGGCCAAATTATAGTAAAAAATAAAACTTGACTCAAAATATAAACTATATATTATATATTTCATAATTTTAAGAGAGGGCCATGACTCAATTTCTTAACATTAAACTCCGCCACTGCAATCAATGCTTCTGTCGGAGGGAATTTGAGCTTGTTCTTGGAAAGTTTGAAATTCTTATTTTGAGCATTCATATATATATATATATATATATATAGAGTGGAGATAGCGTGAGCTTAAGCTCACGGAGGCCTTCCGTGAGCTTTGTTCATTTGGAGGCCTTAGTGAAAGGCTTAACTCAAAAAACATATTAAATGATCTTAAAATTTTAATTTATCATTCTCATTAAATTCTTTATATGGATGCAAAAATTTGGAGCGTTTTGAGCTTTTTAAGTCGCCGTTTTTAATTTTTGAAAATGATGTTCAAGTATTGAATATATTATTATTATTTTTAGAGCTGATTTTCAAAAATTAAAAACGGTGACTTAAAAAGCTCAAAACGCTCCAAATTTTTGCATCCCATGAGATTTTCATATAAAGAATTTAATGAGAATGATAAATTAAAATTTTAAGATCATTTAATATGTTTTTTGAGTTAAGCTCACGGAAGGCCTCCGTGAGCTTAAGCTCACGCTATCTCCACTCTATATATATATATATATATATATATATATATATATATATACATTATGGTGCTTTATAAAGTAAAAAAAAATATTATTACTTTAGAATGAGATTTCATATATTGAAGTCTCAAATAGTTAATTTAAGTTGCTTAATAATTTTTTCATATCAAAATCTTATGGGATATTAAATTTCATGATTTCTTTAGCTTTTTAATCAATTTTAAATTATTTTTATAAATAACCTTGTTTAACATAATGAAATAGTCTATTTCATGACTATATTTAAAAATAATTTAAAAAATAGATAGAAAGTTAAAAAAAATCATGAAATTTAATATTTTACTAAATTTTGACATAAATAAATTATTGAGTAACTTATATTGACAATTTAAGATCCCAGAATATAAAATATCATGTCAAAGTAATAATAATTCTTTACTTTGTAAAACACCATAAGCCATCTCTCTCTATATATATATATTGTACTTTTTGATGTACTTCATGACACAAATTTTATAAATGTCCATGAAAAATCTCTATTCAGATTTCAAACCTGCGACTTTCTATACATAAAATATTATTTTTTATCACTAGATCAAAGCTTGAGCGTTCATATTTGTTTGGCTGATCATACGATGACATTTTATCTTGTTAAGAAAGTTCCAAATAAAAAAAAATATGTTAAAAAAATACGCTTGAACAACTTGGACACAAATAATATATGTGAACTTGAACTTATTTTCATGGGGCATTTCTAAATTCTTTTTAATATCACACAGGACTACTGTGGACTCGTTTTTTTAATGATCATAGACCATTGTGTTATGCATCAATGTATGAATATATATATCTAACCGTAAGATCTTTTTCCTTTCAAACTCCAGTCCATTATAAAACCACCTAGGGAGTTGCAATCATGGACAAGGATTGATTGCTCAAGGCTCAAAAATCATGTTATTCTAAATGTATATTGCGTGTTTGGGTACATAAGTAACTAAACACAATTAAACCAGGACAGATTAAAGATTTGGAGATTGTGGAATTTGGAGGACGTTTTCTTCTACAAAAGGGAAATGCTTGAAATTAGTTAACATAACATTATAAATTGTTGAAATTCTGATTACTTAGCAATCAATTATCTAGTGATAGAGTTGGAAAACCATCTTGACCAAATCCCTTTGGTCAAAGTCAGATGTTATTGAATAATGATGTATCACTCCGTCGTCACATGGCTGCTGTCCTCTATGAGAGATTCTTCCTAGTCACATGTTGCTTGAAAGAATATGGTCAAAACAATAATTGAGAGAATTTTGTTTTCTACTTATTTGAAGACACCCAAAAATAACAAAAGAGAATGGACATTCTTCACATAAGATTTGGGATATATTAGGTAAGATTGCTTAAAAGAAAATTAAGTTTGAAAAGCTTTTAGTCATGTCATGTCAGTCTTTCGTCTGTCCGATCTTTTTTTTTTCCTTTTTCTTTATATTTATCATGAGTGGACAACTCATATTTTAATATTTCTCTTAGAAGGTATTCCAACTATATTCCTTATTAAGGATCTAATTAAATATTTTGATCTTACAATGGTCTAAATTTTAGAGTTAATATCTACCATTAAATTATTCTTCAAATATTGTTACTATTTGTGTGCTCGTTTGTATTGAAGTTATAATTTTCTCTCAATTTTTTTTGAAAAATAGTGATATTTCACTTGTTTCATAAAGAAACATATATAAGGATACCACAGCCGGTACCTGAGCTTAACCATACTAAAATTTAATACTACAATAATTACCTTAGAGTACTTAGAAGCTACATTATTTGGATGGTAGCCACAGCCCGGCCACCCTGAGCAACTTCCAAAATATCAATTCAAATCCTCCCTAAACAAGTTTATAGTTCTAAAGTAAAAAATAGGCACTCAAACGAACATTGTCTAAATCAACTACAAAATCACTAATAGTCATTTGAAGCTTCTATCACGAAATATTAAATAATAAAGAAGTATAATTATTTTAATTTATTTTCCTTTCTTTCCTTAAATTTATCTTAATTCTAAATAATAACTTTAACCATTCGCTCGCTCTTTGCTGTCATGTGCGACCTTTCACTTTAGTAGGAACAGAAGCAAAAAAAAGTATATTAAATTATAAATGTCAGGTTTCCTCCCAATTCTACATTTATTTTATATTAAATTTTATTTATAATTAAAACTTATATTAATTGATAAATTATATTTATTTTTTATTTTTTTATAAATTTAAATTTTTATATTTTTAAAAATCATCACCCATAACGACGTACGAATAAAATACTCACACAAAATAACTTAGTGCGGCATATGCTTGTCAAAACTACCCGCATAGGTATAAATTGAAGAACGTGGGCTTGGGCCTGCCTATATATATGGTAAAAATGGCACTTGCAGCTTTGCTAGAAGGGCTTGATCTGGGCCAGCACAAGTGAGTTGAATATCTTCTGAGACGAATATCTTCCACCAACCAGTCATAAATGTCATCAGTCAGTGAAGATGGTTTGAAACTGAACCGAAGGAAAAGCAATCTCTCTCGAGTGCAGAGTGCGCAGTAGAGGATGGAAACAACAAAACAGAAAGAAAGCAATTAAGAAAAATGACGATTTCATTGTTTTATTACCATCTGGAGACAAGTGCATAATATTCAGTTCATTTTTTCTATTATATTTTAAAATAAAGAATGGATATATTTATAAAATTATTGAATTCGGATGGGGAAATATTTAGTTATATAGAGATTGAGCATACAGTTAATTATTTCAATATGTAGGTGAGGAAGCTAAGGAGACTGGAGAGTGTTGCTGTTGGTCGTTTAATGATAATCAATCTTTCATGTCTCCCCTCACAATGATGCAAACATATCCCGCTCCATTTATGTTAGTTGGATATTATTTTTCTTATAATATAAAAAAATTAAGATTAAATGAAGCGATTAAGATGCTGAAAGAGGCACTTCTATGTGACAAGTGGAACTAAATTGAATAACACGAGCTTGAACTTTCTACATGATAAAAAAACAAAAAGGCCTATCGCAGTTTCGCCAGAAGGGATTGATCTGAGCCAGTGCCTTTTGCAGCTTTGCTAGAAGGGCTTGTACTGTACTGAGCCAGCACATGTGAGTTAATTTCTTTTGAGACGAATATCTTCAACCAACCTGTCATTAGCGTGTGCAAATGATTTGTTTAATTGATTTTGAATCGAATTATTAAATTTTGGATCATTTGTTTTGATTTTTCAGTTTAAAAATTCAATTTGATTGAAAATTTTAGTTAATTCGTTTTTTTATTTTTTTATTCAATTTATATTTTTCTAAATCAGATAAACTGAATAAGCTAAATAATTCAAAATTTATGAAGCAAATTCATTTCACTTAGTATAAATAAGGATCATATAAAAATAATCTGAATATATTTATTTCTATAGGTTTAATTTAGTTATTTATTTTAATTTGTAATTATTTATTTCTTCTATTAATTTTTGTAACTATTGATATTTTTCAATCCTCTTTAACTAATAAACCGGATATTTTTAAAAGTTTGATTCGGTTTATGATTTGATAAAGGGAAGTAAATTTTGAATACATTATCTATTTCAATTTGTACTGAACCGATGGAGCGCACACCTCTACCTGTCATAAATTCTAATGGTGATAGCATTTGGCTCTAGCTAGATGGTAAAAAGTGAAAGGAGAAAAAATAACATAACCGAATTTCTTCCATCTAGCGCGCCCGATGGAGGAAGAGCCAAAATCATATTACTGAAATACAAAAATGAAGTGCCAGTCAATAGTTCAAGGCGCTTTTCATGATCTTGACAGTTCAATATCTGTATTGTCATAATAATCAGGATGTCATATATTGATATTTATGATCTATCAGAATTGAGTCATACCAACATAAACATGATGCCTTAGAATTGATTGTACCAGTAAATAACAGTCATGTGACTTCCTACATCTTGCACTGCTACTAGTTTGAGTAAGCTGGCCTTGTACCAGTATAATAATCGTTTGTAATATCTGGATTAAAAAACAACAAATGAAGACGCTGACAAATTTATCTTAGTTTTCATTCATCAAGTACTATTTTATGTAAACCTCAAACCTGATTGTTCTTTTGTTCATTAGGGCTGCTCTGAGTTAAGAGACGAGAAAGGAAATTAGTGATCGGCTGCATATAATTTCATTCAATAATCAATCTTTATTACAGCGTCCGTTCAAAAATATCAATGGACTGGAACCATGCAGCTATAGCGACTGTAAAGAACAATAGGCAGAATAAACCGTATGGGTGGGTAACGTATACGGTCCGTATGGATTGAGTCAGACACAAAATTTAATGAGGTTCGGTACCAACTTAGTACCTATGTCCTCCACACACACCTTTTTTATTTTTTTTCTTTTCAATTGAATTATACAGGAGAGGAAGAGAGGGCAACTATATAGAGGGACAAACTTGACAATTAAGAAACAATCTTCTAAAATAGAAATAGAATCAATATAAAAATATAGAGGCCAACTGCTATCTTCCGTATCTATTTCCAAAAATATTCCACCTTCCATATCCTGTTTAGTGATGTAGGCATACGGTCCGTATGTAGAATCATACGGACCGTATATGGTCATTTCAACAACCTCGCTCAAATTGGTAGGTAGATATCTATCATACCTAACTTGACAATCGATTCTTCAAAGCATTTTGTTGACACTCCCTTTGTCAATATATCTGCAAGTTGTTCCTCGGATCTCACGAATGGGAATGAGATGATCATTTTTTTCAACTTCTGTTTAATGAAATGTCTATCGATCTCTATGTGCTTTGTTTGGTCGTGCTGTACTGGATTGTGTGCTATCTCAATTGATTTATTATCACAATAAAGTTGCATTCCTTCTTTCGACTTAAAGCCCAGCTCAATCATGAGTTTCCTTAGCCATAAGAGTTCACATAGGCCTTTGGACATTCCTCTAAACTCAACTTCTACACTTGATAAACCAACTACATCTACTTCTTACTCCTCCAGGTAACAAGATTTTCTCCCATAAAGGTGTAATATCCCGATGTAGATTTCCGATTGGTTCTATCTCTAGCCCAATCAGCATCTGTGTAACCCCAAATATCCAAGTGTCCGTTTTTCCAAAATTGAATACCCTTCCCTGGAGTCTTTTTTAGTTATCTCAGAATTCTTGTCACAACATCCATATGTTGTTCCTTTGGGTCCTGCATGAATTGGCTTACCATACTTATAGTATATGTAATGTCCGGTCTGGCATGTAATAGGTAAATAAGTTTACCTACCAGTTTCTAATAGGCCTCCTTATCAATAGTCGGGTCATCTGGAGAACCTTTTAACTTCAAGTTTTGAATAACGGGTGTATCGACTGGCTTACAATCTATCATCCCCATCTCTGTAAGTCAAGTGTATACTTTCGTTGTGGTAGAGAAATATCTTTTGTTGAGCGTAACACCTCTATTCCTAGGAAGTATTTTAAACCACCCAAAGTTTTCATCTCAAACTCTTTTGATAATCTCTGCTCTAGCCATCTTATCTCCTCACTATCGTCCCTTATAATTATCATGTCATCGACATAGATAATTAGGATAGTTACCTTATCTTGACGATGCTTGTAGAAAATAGTATGGTCAAAATCACTTTGAGTATAGTTGTACTTCTTCATGGCCTTACAAAAACGCCCAAACCATGCTCATGGTGACTATTTCAACCCATACAGACTTCATTCCATCTTGCATACCAACTTCTCTTGTTCTTGGTGTGTGTATCCTGGCGGAATGTCCATATAGATTTCTTCCTCTAGATCTCCATACAAGAACACATTCTTTACATCAAATTGATGGAGTGACCAGTCCTGATTTGTTGTAAGAGACAATAAGACTCAAACTGTGTTAAGTTTTGTAACTGGAGAAAAAGTTTCCTGAAAATCTATTCCATATGTCTGGGTGTACCCCTTCGCAACCAACCTTGCCTTGTACCTTTCAACTTTACCTGTAGCATCATATTTCATTGAGAACACTCACTTGCACCCAATAGTCTTATTTCCATTTGGCAATTTCACTAACTTCCATGTTTGTGTGTTTTTCAGGGCTTCAATTTCTATTTCCATTGCCTTAACCCATTTCGGATCTCTCACAGCTTTGTCTACACTGTTTGGTATCTGAATCTTTGAAAGTTCTTTAGTGAAATCTCTCACCATATTGGACAACCTAATAGTACTGGTATAACTGAAAATTGCATATTTTTCTTGTATATTACTATCTTCTCTATACCGTTTTGGTGGTATATTTCTAGTGATTCTCAGAGGATACCGTCTTTCAGGTTATGTTTGAAGAGAAGTTACCTCAGGAACATCTCTGGAGAGCTTGAGCGTGGTATTTCTGATCCTTCGTCCGACTGTATCACTTCTTCTTCTAATCTGATCCTCTCAGGTTCTGGTACATGGTCTGTGTTCTCCTCCATCTGGTCCATGTCCTCCTCTATCAGGTATGTGTCCTCCAAACAATAATCTATACGGTCTGTGTCCTCTTGTTTAAGTTCCCATCAAATTGTTTGGTTTGTTTCCTTCTCCCTTGGAGGAAGCAGTCCCTGGTTTTGAAAAAAAATGGTTTGTTTTCCAAAAATGATACATCCATTGTCACATATGTTTTCTTGATTTTTGAGTTGAAGCATTTATAACTTTTCTAATTGTTACCATACTAGACAAACATGCACCTAATTGCACAAGGTTCAAGCTTGTTTCTTTTTTCTTTCGGAACATGTACGTATGTTGTACATCCAAACAGTTTAGGTGCAAGGTTCAGAGCTGAGGGAATTCTTATAAATGAGGAGAGTTTTTATAAAGGGGTAAGGAAATTCAAGGTACTACATGACATTCTGTTCATTAGATAAACAATAGTAAATATGGCATGATTTCAGAAGATTTGTGGCACGTTATTTTCAAATAATAAAGATCTCGCAATTTTCAAAATATGTTGATTTTTCCTTTCCGCTATCCCATTTTGAGGAGTACCAGCACAAGATGTTTCGTGTACAATACCATTATTTTTAAAAAAAATTTCCAAAACATTATTCACATATTCTCCCTCATTGTCACTTCTAAGAATTTTAATTTTCTTCCAAATTATTTTTGAATTAGGCTTGAGAAATTTTGAAAGCAATCAGCGACTTCACTTTTATTTTTCAAGAGGTATAACCATATCATTATAGTACTATCATTAGTAAAAAAAGAATTAATCATTTTTCCCCATTTATTGAATTGACCAGAGCTGGACCCCACACATCAGAATGTACTAGTTCAATAAATTCTAAATTTTTATAACAAACACTAGGATAAGAGATTCTATGACTTTTACTGCGAATATAAATTTCACATTGAAATTTAAAATTTGATATACCAACCCGTAAAGAAGGAAAACTTTTTCGCATATATCCTATAGATGAGTGTCCCAACCTCTTATGCCATAACTAAATACTATCTTTCCGAGTACTTCTCCCAGCTAGACATGTAGAACCAGTACTCAAGTCTTCAAAGTGATACAGTCCATTCTGTTTAATACCACGCCTGAGTATATCCTTCGTTAGGATGTCCTAAAAAATATAGAAATTTGGATATATTAGGACCATACAATTTATATCTTCAGCTAATCTACCAACTGATATAAGCTTTGTGGTCAATGAGGAGACAAGTAGAGTGTCTTTCAAGCACAAGGATCCAGTCACATTAATAATTCCTAATCCCATAACCTGGGAGGAAACTCCATTTGCATTCACAATTTCTTTTCGGTTAGATTTTCCAATCATATCAAGATCTGACTCCAAATAAGTCATGTGATCGGTTGCTCCTGAATCTATTATCCATTTTTCTAAATTTTGTACGACAAGAGCATTACCTTTTTCAGCAGTCCTATTTATACCTTTGACATGAGTCGCAAGTGTCAATGATGCTTGGTCTGTACTGTCCTCTATACGGTCCGTATGTCCTACTAGGTGTGCCTGACCACCTTGTTCCTTCTTGTTCCCTGCAACCTTTTTCTCATTCAAATCACACCACCAATCTGGATATCTATGCAACTTAAAGCAGGTATCCTTGATGTGTTTTGGATTGTGGCAATGACTGCACCCTCCTTCAACCTTCTTTCCCTGTTTTGTTTCAGATTTCAGAGAGAGATACCTCTGGTGTATGGTCCATGTGTTTTTGTGCACGGTTCGTGTGCTTCATTGCCATGACAGTAGGGTTACACGTATTGTCATAGCCGCACATCACTTTCTACCTCATCTTTTCTCGTCTGACACGGGCATATGTTTGCTCGACGGTTGGTAGGGTTACAGTTTGGATAATATCCGCTCGAGTGCTATCCAAACGGTCATCTAATCCGGCTAGAAATTTGTATACCTGATCCTCTTGAATCCATGAGTTGTGTTTTTCAATGTCCACAGCACATACCATAGGATTCGGCCTTAAAAAATCGATTTCTTTCCAAAGCCCTTGCAACTTATTGTAATATTTCTCCAAAGATCCACCTAATTGTTTCAATTGGTGGACCCTCTGTTTAAGGTCATAGATTTGGGAAGAATTGCATCTGTCAAAGAAAGTGATAGCCAATGCATCCCATACCTCCTTTATAGTAGAATACCGGTGGAAGTTCCCAATAAGGCTTGAGTTAAGAGAGTTGAGAATCAAACCTTTTACCATTGAGTCATGTATCTTTCATTGTTCATATCCGACATCGCCAACCTGAGGTGTTAGTTTCTCTCCACGTACGTAGCCCAGCTTCCCTTTGCCGGCCAGGTGCATCTCCGTCATGGACAACCATAGCCCATAATTTGTTCCATCGAATTTGACGGTGACTGAATTAACTGGTACTTCGACCGACATAGCCATCGCCTTTTGGGTGGTGAGAAATTCCTTCAGCGCTTGAAGAAGTGTCATGTCTACGTTGTGGTCTTGGTCCTTCTCTCCTCTTGTCTTCGGAATGTCGTCAGCCATTACTAGTCCTTAGATCTAGACCTATTCTGATACTATGTTGAATAAACCGTATGGGTAACATATACGGTCCGTATACAAGGGTATACGGTCCGTATGGATTGAATCAGACATAAGATTTAATAAGGTTCGGTACCAACTTAGTACTTACGTCCTCCACACACATACACCTTTTTTATTTCTTTTCTTTTCAATTGAATTATACAGGAGAGGAAAGAGGACAAATATATAGAGGGAGAGACTTGCCAATCAAGAAATAATCTTCTAAAATAGAAACATAATCAATATAATAAATATAGAGGCCAGTTGTCATCTTTCATATCTATTTTCAAAAATATTCCGCCTTTTATATCCAGCGACAATGTAGACATACGGTCCGTATGTAGGGTCATACGGACCATATAGGGTCATTTCAACACAATATATGTGGTGAGTGTCACATTCCATAAATTTCTCCATCAGCTAGCGAATGTATAATCAAGTTTTAGTTAAGAACGTTTCTATCCAAAATGAAATTATCTTTACTTCTAATTATTTGTTTTGAGTTTTGTCCATTCAATTTGATCTTTTTAGTCAGTAGTCAATTGTTCTATATAATACGATTGTGCCTAACACGTACAAGCAATTGATGCTTGCCACCTTGCTATACAGCTTTAGAACTAAAGGCCAATTTTGTCTCGAATGGGGATCCTATACTTTTCGCGCGCTCCACGCGCTGATGATACAATTCAAGGTTAATAATTCAATTAATATATTGGAATTAATTATGCTGAACAACACGCACATTATGTTAGGCGATGGGTTGCTTGAAAAAAAATTATAGGAAGAAGGACACGGAGATCCCTCCCGAGCGTGCATCTTTGGGTGTCGGCCGATTCTCGCCGTTTAGAGATTATTTGGATGCACATTCGGGGGTTTTTAGTGATTGTGAGTTCTTGTAGATTCGGTGGGCGCAAGCCCCCACCGTTAATTACCCCTGGGCTACTAACCTCGAGGCACCTCTGGATCTTTGAAAGAGAGAAGCAAATAGTATAGTTAAAAGATGGTCAAGTGGTCGTCTAATTTCATAAAAAGGGGTCTACGGAAGATGAACCTACAAACAGATCGGTTCAATCTATGGAAGACAAACCTACAAACAGATCGGTTTTGTCTATGGAAGACGAACCTACAAACGGATCGGTTCGATCCATGCCACCTCGAGATGTAACCTTACCTACAGACCAGGTTAATCTCTTTAGAGGGGCTTGAGGTGAGTCTACATACAGAACGACTCGACCTCCGTTGATCTAGAAGATAAACCTACAAACAGATCGGTTCAATCTTAACTAGTCAACAACCAATCACACAAAATACAACTCGAAGCGCGAGCGGTTGATCTTGAGGTTGGTGAATCGGGAGAAGGGTGGATATGGCCCACGTGTTTCTTCTCATGATCTTCTAGATCATGAATTCGAAGCACTAAGCCGATTCATAAACCTAGGAAACACAATTGCACACAATGTCAAACCCTGAAGCGCCGAGCCGTTCAACATTGAGGCATGTGTTAGTGAAGGAACCTACCTACGAACGGTTCACATTCACTATTTTGTGGATGAATCTACCTACGAACGATTCAATCTCACGGTCTCGGGAAATGAACCGGGAGACGAACTTATCGACGGATGAGTTCGGTCTTGCTAGCTCAAATGGTCATGAATTACTTGTTCATGACACCGAGTCATTAAGATGTCACTTCTCTCGGACATCGTAATGTTCTTCTTCTTCAAAGTCGACATATCTCTCCATGCGATGTCGTAGCTTTGGTCATTCTTCGACGAGCGTCAAGATGTTCTTGTCTCGACTAATCATTCTACATGTTGCATTACTTGTGCAAAATTACTATGTTGCCCTACACCCTTGTGTGAGCGTATTCAATCATGAGTTACTTGCTCATGGTAGTGAGTCATTAAGATGTCACCTATCTAGGACATCATAATGTTCTTCTTCTTCGAGTCGACATATATCTCCATGTTAGATGTCGTAGCTACGGTTATTCTTCATTAAGCGTCAAGATGTTCTTGTCTCGACATATCTCACTCATGTTGCTATCAAAGCCTTATTCATCTCACGTCAAGATGTTCTGTCTCGACGTATCTTATTATTCTTTATCAAGTGTCAAGATGTTCTTGTCTCGACGTATCTTCTCATGTTGCTATCAAAGCCTTATTCATTCTACGTCAAGATGTTCTTGTCTCAACGTATCTTATTATTCTTTATCAAGCGTCAAGGTATTCTTGTCTCGACATATCTTCTCGTATTGTTATTAAAGCCTTAATCATCTCACGTCAAGATGTTCTTGTCTCAACGTATCTTCTCGTATTGCTATTAAAGCCTTAATCATCTCACGTCAAGATGTTCTTGTCTCAACGTATCTTCTCGTGTTGTCATTGCAACCTTATTTATCCTCTGTCAAGATGTTCTCGTCTTGACTAATCGTTCTAAATGTTATATCATGTGTGCAAATATTCTTATGTGGCTCTACACTCCTTATGTGAGCATATTTATTCATTTCTAAAATGCACAAAGTCTATTATATAATATCTTCCATTATTATTTTATATTATAAAGATGCATTTATTTATTTATTATTATTATTATTATTATTATTATTATTATTATTATATTCTTATTATTATTATTATTTTTTATTATTATTATTTTTATTTCTTAAACTCTATTTATCTATGTAGAAAATTATTTACAAAAATAATAGGAAAAGGGGTAGCTATTAATTAGAGTTTCATTTATATTTTTGGGATTTTTATAATAGCTAAAATAGTAGAATTTTATTTTTATTATTTCTAAACTCTATTTATTTTGTAGAAAATCACTTACAAAATAATAGAAAATAAAATGGCTATGATTTTTATTTGTATATTTTTTTTTAAAATGTTTATAATAGCCAAAGTAATAGAATTTTATTATTATATTCTATTATATTGAAACATTATTCATTATGTAGGAATTATTTACAAATCAAAAGATAGTTAGCTATATTATTTTTATTATTATTATTATATTTTTTTTATTTTTAAGATCTATAATAGCTAAAAAGAAATCATTATTAATATTCTATCTTATTTATTATACTATTCATTATTATTATTTTTTTTATTATTTCTATTTATTATCTATAGAAAAGTATAAGATTTTTTTATTATTATTATTATTAGTTGAAAATAGTCATAAGAGATGAAATTCATTATATTTTTATTACAACTATTATTTTTATTGCATTTTATTCATCAAAATATTTTTATTGTATATTTGTATAGAAATAACAAAAGAAATGCAATTCATATTATAAAACTATATTATCATTCTTTATTATAGAAGAAAATGTATTTACTATTTATTATCATGGTAGTATATATTTTTGTGCTATTTATTTTTATTATTCTTTTTACAGAAAATATCAACATAATATCTATTATTATTTATTATTATTTTTTATTTATCAAAGAATATAGCTAATCTCATTATTTATTATGGCATATTACTATTGTCATTATTATTTCATGAAAAATCACTTGAAAAATCAGTAAAATATATCTAGTTATTATTCATGATTTTATTTGTATTTTTGGAATTTTTATAGTATTTAAAATGACAAGTCAAAGCTAAGTCAAATATATCAATATATGTAATATCTTTTGCTTTTAAATTGTTTTAACATGATTATATTTTTAAAACTGGAATATTATCATATAGAAAAATAGTATGAAAAATAAGAAAATTTTAGAAACAGATTTGAGTTAATTTGGAGTTTAGGAGAGCCTCCAAATGATTTATTTACTATTTATTATTTTCATTTCGTTATTAATTGACTATTGGGCCTAATTATACGGGCGGGATTTAATTTCATTTACTTTTAACAGTTGGGCCCAGTTCTCTCTTTTAATCTTTGCAAGTCGGGTTCAATCATCATTTTTTTTATTTTCTTTTGATGGTAGATTCTACGCTTGTTATCATATTGGGTCACCCTTATTTGCGATTCCAATCGGGGCGTTGAATGGTTGTCTAGATCCGTGCAGGTGAGATAAGCCACTTTGTTTCAATCTTCAACCCAAGCATCTATGCGATTCGTTGGATTGCTTCAGGATTAGTGCAGGCACGCCGAGATTGGTGTTCTCGTTTCAACAGTCATGTTGAGTGATCGCTCTGACTTTCTTCTTCATCGTGCTTTGAGATTCACGCACGGAGGTGTCGCCGGTGATTGGAGACGCCGATGGCAGATCAGACGACGGGGTTAGCATCGCCTTGACACCCTCGTTCTTTTGGGGTGCTAGATTGAAGATCTGTGCGGTAGAAGCGCTGCGCCACCTGTACCGATTCTCACCTTGGTACCAATTTGGTACCAGCCACACTTGTATCAACGAATTGATGAATTAAATCCGTGTTAACGCTAAATTCTTAACTTGTAATGTGATCTTTTCTTGTTGACCTTGCTAATTCTTTGCCTTTCATCTGAATTCTTGAAGTTAAGTGATAGATCTCAACAGATATTCAATAATCTGTTCATTCTTCTCCTTTTACTCGCATTTGTCTCGGCCTAAAGGCTCTCCAGTTATATCTGGGCCAGTGGCTCACGAGACATGCTAGGAACTTCTTTGCATTAACCTCTAATCAATGTTCAAACAATACAGCTCAAGGGGATAGATAAGGTTAGTAAAGAAAATTGAAATGAAATTCAAAAATCAGCTCAAATTCACAACTTCCAATAGCACTCCTTGGCTGATTTTACATTTATCTCGGCCTAAAGGCTCACCAGGTATCCCTGGGCCAGTGGCTCACGAGATATGTACACCAAGCTTTCGATTGACCCGAAGAAAGAAAAGGGGTGTGAAAAGAAAGAAAACATCAAGAACAAGTGATAACTACTAGAATCAATGCAAATTAACAATCTTGAATCAAACCTGATCTTGTTTTCCAAGAGACAAAATAAAGGAATTCAATCTTGCTTGAATGTTACAAGGATGTTGGCCTCTCTTCTTAGAGCAGTATTTACCTCTCTACTATTTTTGTTGCTCTCCCTTATCTCTCTTTGCATTCACACGATCAATTGCTTGAGGGTGTGTGTGCAGGTGTATTTTCTTGCCAAAGATGCCAGCTAGAAAGAAATGGAACTAAGGGTTATTGTTAATGAGAAAAATGTGTGCTGCCTTGATCACTTCATCCCCCTTTTTTTATTTTCTTTGCTGTTAAGGACTTATATAGGGGCCAGTTGAGAGCTTAACTGCCAAATTGTGTTTTCTTTTGCACAATTTGTGTTTTCTCGAGTCCATGGATCGTTGAGGTGGCAAGATCCTAGCCTTTGTTCACTCAATTGAATGGTTGAGATCACTCCGAGTTGTGTTTGTTCTTTGTCATGGATTAAGTTTCGGATTAGCAAGCGGGCGGTGTGATTACAACTCACTCTCATTTGTTCTTCCTTTCCAAACACCGAAATAATCAACCCTTAGTACTTGGTCTTCGGTTACGTACCTTGGTTCTAGCAAGAAGTCATGCAACCGAAGCTTGTTTTATGCCAAGCAACAACTCCAAGCGCATCGTGGGGCCCACATAGTGCCTCCTAAACCGTCAATTTGTCCAATTACTCGCCAAATCATCCCTATTGAATTTTATACCCGAATTACTTCTCCTCTGATGCGAGTGATGTACAGTGCACCATCTTCAAAATAAATTGCTTCAATGGATTCTACTTGCCAAGGGCTTTCCAACGGTATATTATTTGCAATTTTTCGTTACCGTTTGAGTGCTTTTCCATTTTCGGGTTTGATTTTGTTGAAAAATCGTGTTCTGCAGAGGGGAAGAACAGCCGGTAGGGAAGAAGGGCAGCATTTTCTGACTTTGTAGGGCCCAATGGCAGCGACATGAACGAAGGGGAAGGATAGCACGGTCTGGTGGACTCGGTGCGTGTGATCCGGCCCCACGCGTCGGGTTTAATGAGACACACAAATGGTGCCAAGTTCGAGCTCGTGTGACTTTTCTTTCTTTCAAAGATTCTCTCCAGCGCCAAAATGAACACCTCTTCATTTGGCAGCCCCAACTTGTACCTAGCAAGGTCTGTGGCTCCAAATTACACCCTTAAAGATCCTTGATTAAATCTCGACCCTCGATTGATCTAATTTTTTTCCAATTTACTTTTAATAGATCCCTTTATCCAAAAATCATGAAATTTTCACCAAAAATCCCTAAATTCATGATGATCATCCCTGTAATTTTTAATTCCATTTTTACCCCTGTCTCTCTGAATTAAAAATTATTTTATCCATAAAACCTGTTTTATTTCTTTATCCATATCAATCCCGATTTCATTTGTAGCTCGGTGTCTCGCCAATTATCTCTCTCTTGCAGAAACCACCCTAACTAAATACCAATTAGACTTATATTGATATTCATTAGGGTTTGATTTGATCAAATGTTGATTACTTATCGTCAATTAATACAAATCTAGACTTGATCGGTGGTTGCTCTCGGACTTTGGCTTTGATCGGTCTTGTGAAATTGACTTTCAATCCCTTAACATGAGGGTGACTTGGTCAAAGAAGCCGACTACTTATCAAGTAATTGACACAAATTAAAGCATGGTTAGGTGGTTGCTCACGACTTTGGCACCGAGTCGACCTTGAAAGCAAAATCACATTTGAAATTTCTCATGATTGGTTGTATCAAAATACCGGCTTGGCATTGATACTATTCCATGTAGTACGGGGATTGTCTTGCTTCACTCATAGGGTTTGATCTTGGCTTTTCTCTCTGTATTTCTTCCTTCAACCTTTCGGGGGTAAACAAAGAGCCACCCACCAAAGCGGGTCCTGAAGAATTTGGCAAATTGAAGGGCCTGCTTTGGTGCACATATTCGACACACCTCTCTCCTTCTTAGGGTTCAGGCTAGACTTCGATAGATTTTCCTTTAATCAGATTCTTCTCATGAGCGCAACATGGTGGGGCCTGTCCTCTCACCTCTCGCTCGTGGGATAATGGTGCATGTACTCGGTCTCCGCCGAGCTACCGTCACCCACTATGGGGATAGGTAAAGATAGCATCTCTCGGCTACCTTATTTCGCTTTCTTTCTCTTTTCTTTCATTGTTGGGGATGCTGATCGCCTGCTTTGCTATTTTCTCTTCTTTCGCAGTATGGGAGATTTTCATAAGCTCTTTACATTTTACACTCTCAATCTTAGTTGCAAAAGTGTCTAATACAAATTTGCTTTTATTTTCACATAGCATCTAAGTACAAAAATAGAAAAAGGGAAAACTTTACAAAGACCCTATTGCACTTATTCTATACATAGCTTCTCTTTATTTATTACAATACAGAACTTAAGTAACCGTGGTATTTTACGGATACCGAACCGTCCGTATTGACCTCTAGGCCGGGTACAGAATAAACCCGTTTATCCCTTTATTACTGATGGATAAACTTACCAGTATCAATTGGATTATGGATGCAATTGATAACACCATTTTGTGGATGCTCCTTGTATATTTAATTGACATTTATTTGTGGAAGCTCACCCACTCTCCCCTCATTTGTGCACCGTTGCGTGCGGAAGTGGAAACTCACATTCACTCATCTCCACTCAATTTGTTTTGTGGGGGTACTACCCTCAAACATCCATCACGCATCCCTGCGAGACAGGCTTTCATCGGGTAGGTCCGCTCTCCATGACCGAGTCACTTCTTTAAGCGAATTACTTTATTTGACACTGAATGTCGGGCAAAAGCATAAACCCTTAGTCTGACCCCTCCATGACCTATTTTGGGATTAGAAACAGATCACCTCCTTGGGCGTGTGGTACTTTTGCGGATGAATGTACCCAACCTGGTTTTTTATATTTTAGCTACCCTCAAACATCCATCACGCATCCCTGCGAGACAGGCTTTCATCGGGTAGGTCCGCTCTCCATGACCGAGTCACTTCTTTAAGCGAGCCGCTTTGTTTAACATGAAATGTCGGGTACAAGCGTAAACCCTTAATCTGACCCCTCCATGATATGTCGTGGGATTATGACACACCATTTCTTCGGGCGTGTGGTGCTTTTACGGATGAATGCACCCAACCTGGCTTTGTATAACACTCATGGTGTCGGGGACAAAGGTGGCAACCCCTTATTGAAAAGATTTTATTATTTTTTTTTATTATTATTCATTTTTTTTATGAGTAGGAAAATAGGTTTTTATTGTTTTACATATATATCCTTTTATTTTATTAGAAGAAGGCGATTTTTGGTTATTAGTGATACATGTTACTAATAATACGAGAGTTATTTATTTATATGCCCTCGGAAGCGACTATTTACTAGCCACCAATTTGCTCGACCTATCCCTTGGCTTGCGCGTGGGCGACCAATATGAGCAACTTTCGTCATTGGGCAACGAGATAGTTTGAGGGACAAGCGCAAACCCCGCCCATTTTTGTGTTTATTACGTATCAAATGGACAAACCCAGTGGTATTTGTATTATGAGCCCAAACACCAAAGCTCTCGCCTTACATTCTCGCGTGGTTTTGGCGTTGATTTCTCTTATTCTATATTTTTTTATTTTTATAGGGCTAAATGTGTTTGTGTGGTTTTGGATTTTTGGATGCATTCTATTTACAGATGCACAAGTAGGGTTTTGGGATTTTTATGCAAAAGTGGAGGTTAGACATGGGTTTGTGTTTCGTGTACGTGTGTGTAAACGAACACTTATTCCCTCCTTATTTATTTACAATAGATACTACTCGGTTGGCCCCGCTCGGGCTATGTGTAGTACTTCTTCGATATCGCCCATTAATCGGTGGCATGGGCCTTTCACCTTCATGGTCTATGAGTTGGTATGCGCGCGCCCCGTATACCTTCTCAATTACATATGGCCCTTCCCGATTCGGAGAGAATTTTGGGCCGATGTGCCGCCAATGATCGGCCTCTTAAGGACAAGAACAAGCTCCCCTTGTTGAAATGCCCTGACTCGCGCCATTTTGTCATATGCCCTTGCCATTTTTGCCTGATATATTTCGAGGTTCTGCTGGGCTATCAGTCTTTTCTCGTCCATGGCATCCAACTCGTCCAGTCTAAGTTGTTGGCATTCGTCCATGGTCATATCATTTTGCATAGCCACCCGCAATGACGGTAATTCCACCTCAAGAGGGAGAACGGCTTCAACCCCAAAAGCCAAAGAATACGGGGTAGCTTGCGTAGGCGTTCGGTATGTGGTCCGATAAGCCCATAATGCCTCCTGTAGACGATTATCCCAGTCTCGTTGGTTGCCGTCCACAGTCTTCTTCATGATATTGATTAGGGTTTTGTTAAAGGCTTCGGCCAGGCCATTGGCTCTCGGATTATAAATGGACGAGAATCTCCAATCAATATTAAATTGCTCCGCCAGGGCATAGACTTTGGAGCTCTTGAAGGCCGTTCCATTATCAGATATTATTCGTTGTGGGGTGCCGAATCGGTAGAGAATGTGCGTCTTGAAGAACTTAACCACATCGGACGCTTTAACTTCTTTAAGTGGAACGGCTTCGGCCCATTTTGTAAAGTAATCCGTCGTCGCCAAGATGAACCGGTGACCTCTCGACGTAGGAGGGTCTATGGGCCCCACTATATCGTGCCCCACATATTAAATGGCCGGGATGCTATCGTGGGGTGCAACGGGTTTGGCGCTTGATGTATAAAAGGGCCATGATCCGGCACATGCGCACTTCCTTGCGTGCTCTTCACAATCGCCCACCATTGTGGGCCAATAATACCCCATTCGCTTGATCTTTAGCTTCATTTTCGCCCACCATTGTGGGCCAATAATACCCCATTCGCTTGATCTTTAGCTTCATTTTTGGCTTGATGAGGGGTGCTTGCTTCTCCTTTCATTTGGGAAGAACATCTCCTTCAATGCTTCTCCTTCATCATTTGGGAAGAACATCTCCTCTAATGTATATCTTCGTCGTGAGAAGAATATACCATGTTGCACGAAGCACCCCAGATTTCTTCGCTTTCTTCTTTATTTATTTCTTCATCCGCGTCTTCCTTCTTTTGACCTAGGGTTAACTTCTCCCAGTCTTCTTTGGAGATGAAGTGTTGGAGGGTAATCGCCTCGGACTGCCTTGCTCATATTCTTCAATTTGGTTCTTTTGGACTTGTTATTTCTATGCTTCTTTTTCTTCTTAAGAACCCTGATCTTGACTCTGGTCCACCTTATAATATACCCTGGGCTTTGGTGGGACCACTGGCATAATGTCGTCTTTCCATTTCATGCCAGGTTCTTTCTTAAGAGCTTTAAGCATTTTAATCGATTTCTTCGATAAGTGCGTAGTCCATTGCTCTTCCTGGTCTTCACTTAATTGGTCCGGGATCTTCTCTTCCTCATGAGAGATCGTGTTGGCTCGCTTCATGGGCCGATGGGCTTTGCAAGAACCCTTTGGTAAAGTAATTTCACCATTTTTGTATGCCTTTTCGACCCAATCTTTAAAGACCCAAAGAATCTTCAATTGAGTGCCCTATTATTCGTGGTATGGGCGAAGTTGGGTTCGTCCGATTTATCGGCATCTTCCGGACGTTCAAGCATCGGCGGTAGGTTAGACCATTCTTCGGTGCCCCTCCGAAGATTTGGGCAACTTTATCTTTTCCGAAGGAGTACGGTTTAGATTTCTTTTGTTTAAGGGATTCAAAACTCCGTGAACTCCCTCCCGGATTGGGTCCGGGTCCCTTATTATAATTGTTGCCATTTGTGCCACCTTCTTCGCCGCTTGGGTGTCCGTGTTAGCAACCATCTTATCTTTTAGCGAGGTGAATGTCACTTTGGTTTCGGCTCGGGCTCCTCGTTGCGCCTATTATTCATGAAGTTTGGCACGGTGTGCGGTGACATTCTTTCCATATTGGATACCGATCGAGCAAGTCTTTGAATGTGTTGACTTTTGTCACACCAAGAAGCATGCCCATCCACCCGTCAATGTTTTTCATGATTAGGTTGACGGCCTCATCTTCGATTAATGTGCGGTCGCATTTGATGCCGAGGTTCCGCCATCTATTGATAAAATCGTCATTGACTCCCCTTTCTTGGGTTTAGTGCTTGCCGGATCGGCTATGTTTATTTTGTCGACACCATGACAAATCGCGCCCGAACGAGTCCGCCATCTCGTCCCAGTCCCGATGTCGTTGTTTTCTAATGAATAATACCATTGGAAAGCGGTTCCCACCAAGCTTCGAGGGAATTGTCTTAACAACAAGCGCATCATTGCCGCCCGTGTTGCCGCACGAGGCTACAAAATGGGCCGTGTGTTGTTCGGGGTTCGTGTCTTTATTGCCTTCCCCGAGAAGGTCCTGAAGCGGGGATCACATACCCTTTAGGATATTCTTCTAAATCGTATATGGCGGGGTATGGATGTCCACACGTTTTTAACGGGAGGGATAGCGTATCCACCTCCGCCTATTTGCATTTCTTCGGGCAATCATGGCTTGAATCTCTTTCCGGGATATTCCCGTTGGTTCACCCTCCACTTCTATTGTTCTATGTGGATGGGGTTTAGAATTGACGGGTTGTTTTCCCTTATGATTGCTTTTGGTACCGTGGACCCCTTCTTCGACGGGAGCTACCACTTTGAAATTGGCGTCTTGTGATTCTTGTAAGGATTTGACCGCCTTAATCAATTCTTCGTTTCGCTTTAGCATGGTAGCGATTAGCTCCGTTGCCTAATCAGCTCTTCGTCCCGTGCCTCGATGTGGCCTTTTAGTATTTCAATTTCATCGATAGGCATTTCGGGACGTGTTTCAACGTCATCTTCATTGTCAAAGAGATCGGGTTTTCGTTGTGTCTTCCCCTTCCCTCGCTATTACCTTCGGGGTTGACTCTCTTGGGTGGTCTCCTTTTCTACCATTATTTTTGTTGGTATTGGTGACGTGAGCTTGATTAAAGGGGACCGGTCATCCGGGTCATATTCACCTCAAAGCATCGTGTCCGGATCGCATCGTAGCTTATGCCGATGGTGTTGACCGAGAAGTGCTCTTCATAGCGAGCGGTTCTTCTCTTCTTCTTTGTTTGGTCGGGTGCGGTTATTTTCGGGTTGTTGAGTGGTATTTTCGAGCCTAATCGGTGAATACACTCTTCCGACCTAGACGGCTGAACACGCTCTCGGGCTGAGCGTTAGATCTGCCGGCCTTGCTGGGCTGGGCTTGAGATTGGGGTTTTGTTGGCTGGGAACCCTTTGGGACCCACACCTGCTGGGTGCTAGGTGTTGCCTTTGGTGTAAACCTCCTCGGGTGCGGAGTGGAGACAATGGCTTGCGGCCGAGCCATGTCTTGAGAGATTGGACGGAGCGGGAGACGTATTGTCTCGACCTAGCGTTCTTGACGCTCTTCCTCGCTTGAGGGCCCCGTGAGCCTTGTAGATGGCTTGCAGGGGTTTGAGACTTGTCCCCGGCGCGCCGAGGCCTTTGAGTTGGGCGAGGTGTGGGCTTAGGCACCTCCCATGCCCGGCGCGGAGCCGGGCCCGTGGCCGAGTTCTTGGCCACTATTCGAGAGAGCCGTGAATTTGTTAGAGACCGGATAGCCGGCCTAGCCACCACTGAGTTTTCAGTATGCATCCGTGGCCCTCTTCCCGGACGCTTGAGAGTTGTGGGTAGTTTGGGTTGCGCCTTTGGGGTCGTCCTCTTGGACGGTCGCCTTCTCCTCTTTGGGGAGGTAGTAGGAGAGGCCATTACGTTGTTGGAGATGCCCTTGGGAGTCGGGGTGATCGAGTCCTCCTCCTCGTCCGGGATGGAGATCGGACGGTTGCGGGAGTGAAGGCGGCCACCGGAGCCGGGCCGTAGATGGTGAGTTCTTGTGGGATGGTCCCGAAGAACATGAATAGTTTGCCCTCCGGGCTCTGTGGAGTGACGGTGTAGGGAGCGAGGTTGAAGTTTCCAAAGTATGCCATTTCGCAAAAACAAAAATACTTGAAAATTATTAGTCATTTTAGCACATAGAAGACCACTTGTATCTCTTAACTATTCTATTTGCCTCTCTCTTTCGAGAGATAAGAGGAGAAGTCCCACCGGGCTATCCGTGCGGTCCCCGCCGCCATTGGGCGATGGGTTCGCGGAAGAAGGACACGGAGATCCCTCCAGATATGCATCCAAATCTTATATTCCCGAGTTTATTTTGATAGTCCCACCGGCGTGCGTGATCTGTGCGACCCTTTTTCGCGCGCTCCGCACCGCCGCCGGGCGATGGGTTGCGGAAGAAGGACACGGAGATCCCTCCCGAGCGTGCATCGCCGGGTGTCGGCCGATTCTCGCCGTTTAGAGATTATTTGGATGCACATTCGTGGGGTTTTTAGTGATTGTGAGTTCTTGTAGATTCCGGTGGGCGCAAGCCCCCACCGTTAATTACCCCGGGCTACTAACCTCGAGGCACCCTCGGATCTTTGAAAGAGAGAAGCAAATAGTATAGTTAAAAGATGGTCAAATGGTCGTCTAATTTCATAAAAAGGGGTCTACGGAAGATGAACCTACAAACTATGGAAGAGATCGGTTCAATCTATGGAAGACAAACCTACAAACAGATCGGTTTTGTCTATGGAAGACGAACCTACAAACAGATCGGTTCGCCATGCCACCTCGAGATGTAACCTTACCTACGGACAGTTAATCTCTTTAGAGGGCTTGAGGTGAGTCTACATACGTAACGACTCGACCTCCGTTGATCTAGAAGATAAACCTACAAACAGATCGGTTCAATCTTAACTAGTCAACAACCAATCACACAAAATACAACTCGAAGCGCGAGCCGGTTGATCTTGAGGTTGGTGAATCGGAGAAGGGTGGATATGGCCCACGTGTTTCTTCTCACCGATCTTCTAGATCATGAATTCGAAGCACTAAGCCGATTCATAAACCTAGGAAACACAATTGCACACAATGTCAAACCCGAAGCGCCGAGCCGCTCAACATTGAGGCATGTGTTAGTGAAGGAACCTACCTACGTAACGGTTCACATTCACTGTTTTGTGGATGAATCTACCTACAGAACGATTCAATCTCACAGTCTCGGGAAATGAACCAGGAGACAAACTTATCGACGGATGAGTTCAGTCTTGCTAGCTCAAATGGTCATGAATTACTTGTTCATGACACCGAGTCATTAAGATGTCACTTCTCTCGGACATCGTAATGTTCTTCTTCTTCAAAGTCGACATATCTCTCCATGCTGATGTCGTAGCTTTGGTCATTCTTCGCCGAGCGTCAAGATGTTCTTGTCTCGACTAATCATTCTACATGTTGCATTACTTGTGCAAAATTACTATGTTGCCCTACACCCCTTGTGTGAGCGTATTCAATCATGAGTTACTTGCTCATGGGTAGCGAGTCATTAAGATGTCACCTCTCTAGGACATCATAATGTTCTTCTTCTTCGAGTCGACATATATCTCCATGTTAGTATCGTAGCTCGGTTATTCTTCATTAAGCGTCAAGATGTTCTTGTCTCGACATATTCACTCATGTTGCTATCAAAGCCTTATTCATCTCACGTCAAGATGTTCTGTCTCGACGTATCTTATTATTCTTTATCAAGTGTCAAGATGTTCTTGTCTCGACGTATCTTCTCATGTTGCTATCAAAGCCTTATTCATTCTACGTCAAGATGTTCTTGTCTCAACGTATCTTATTATTCTTTATCAAGCGTCAAGGTATTCTTGTCTCGACATATCTTCTCGTATTGTTATTAAAGCCTTAATCATCTCACGTCAAGATGTTCTTGTCTCAACGTATCTTCTCGTATTGCTATTAAAGCCTTAATCATCTCACGTCAAGATGTTCTTGTCTCAACGTATCTTCTCGTGTTGTCATTGCAACCTTATTTATCCTCGTCAAGATGTTCTCGTCTTGACTAATCGTTCTAAATGTTATATCATGTGTGCAAATATTCTTATGTGGCTCTACACTCCTTATGTGAGCATATTTATTCATTTCTAAAATGCACAAAGTCTATTATATAATATCTTCCATTATTATTTTATATTATAAAGATGCATTTATTTATTTATTATTATTATTATTATTATTATTATTATTATTATATTCTTATTATTATTATTATTATTTTTTATTATTATTATTTTTATTTCTTAAACTCTATTTATCTATGTAGAAAATTATTTACAAAAATAATAGGAAAAGGGGTAGCTATTAATTAGAGTTTCATTTATATTTTTGGGATTTTTATAATAGCTAAAATAGTAGAATTTTATTTTTATTATTTCTAAACTCTATTTATTTTGTAGAAAATCACTTACAAAATACTAGAAAATAAAATGGCTATGATTTTTATTTGTATTTTTAAAATGTTTATAATAGCCAAAGTAATAGAATTTTATTATTATATTCTATTATGTTGAAACATTATTCATTATGTAGGAATTATTTACAAATCAAAAGATAGCTAGCTATATTATTTTTTTATTATTATTATTTTTTTTTATTTTTAAGATCTATAATAGCTAAAAAGAAATCATTATTAATATTCTATCTTATTTATTATACTATTCATTATTATTATTATTTTTTTTTATTATTCTTATTTATTATCTATAGAAAAATATAAGATTTTTATTATTATTATTATTATTAGTTGAAAATAGTCATAAGAGATGAAATTCATTATATTTTTATTACAACTATTATTTTTATTGCATTTTATTCATCAAAAATATTTTTATTGTATATTTGTATAGAAATAACAAAAGAAATGCAATTCATTTTATTATAAAACTATATTATCATTCTTTATTATAGAAGAAAATGTATTTACTATCTATTATCATGGTAGTATATATTTTTGTATATTTTGTGCTATTTATTTTTATTATTCTTTTTACAGAAAATATCAACATAATATCTATTATTATTTTATTTTTTTTTATTTATCAAAGAATATAGCTAATCTCATTATTTATTATGGCATATTACTATTGTCATTATTATTTCATGAAAAATCACTTGAAAAATCAGTAAAATATATCTAATTATTATTCATGATTTTATTTGAATTTTTGGAATTTTTATAGTATTTAAAATGACAAGTCAAAGCTAAGTCAAATATATCAATATATGTAATATCTTTTGCTTTTAAATTGTTTCAACATGATTATATTTTTAAAACTGGAATATTATCATATAGAAAAATAGTATGAAAAATAAGAAAATTTTAGAAACAGATTTGAGTTAATTTGGAGTTTAGGAGAGCCTCCAAATGATTTATTTACTATTTATTATTTTCATTTCTGTTATTAATTGACTATTGGGCCTAATTATCTGGGCCGGGATTTAATTTCATTTACTTTTAACAGTTGGGCCCAGTTCTCTCTTTTAATCTTTGCAAGTCGGGTTCAATCATCATTTTTTTTATTTTCTTTACTGATGGGCCGGTTAACGCTTGTTATCATATTGGGTCACCCTTATTTGCGATTCCAATCTGGGCCGTTGAATGGTTGTCTAGATCCGTGCAGGTGAGATAAGCCACTTTGTTTCAATCTTCAACCCAAGCATCTATGCGATTCGTTGGATTGCTTCAGGATTAGTGCAGGCACGCCGAGATTGGTGTTCTCGTTTCAACAGTCATGTTGAGTGATCGCTCTGACTTTCTTCTTCATCGTGCTTTGAGATTCACGCACGGAGGTGTCGCCGGTGATTGGAGACGCCGATGGCAGATCAGACGACGGGGTTAGCATCGCCTTGACACCCTCGTTCTTTTGGGGTGCTAGATTGAAGATCTGTGCGGTAGAAGCGCTGCGCCACCTGTACCGATTCTCACCTTGGTACCAATTTGGTACCAGCCACACTTGTATCAACGAATTGATGAATTAAATCCGTGTTAACGCTAAATTCTTAACTTGTAATGTGATCTTTTCTTGTTGACCTTGCTAATTCTTTGCCTTTCATCTGAATTCTTGAAGTTAAGTGATAGATCTCAACAGATATTCAATAATCTGTTCATTCTTCTCCTTTTACTCGCATTTGTCTCGCCTAAAGGCTCTCCGCTTATATCTCCGGGCCGGTGGCTCACGAGACATGCTAGGAACTTCTTTGCATTAACCTCTAATCAATGTTCAAACAATACAAATTTCAAGGGGATAGATAAGGTTAGTAAAGAAAATTGAAATGAAATTCAAAAATCACTCAAATTCACAACTTCCAATAGCACTCCTTGGTCGATTTTACATTTATCTCTACTAAAGGCTCACCAGGTATCCCTGGGCCGTGGCTCACGAGATATGTACACCAAGCTTTCGATTGACCGAAGAAAGAAAAGGGGTGTGAAAAGAAAGAAAACATCAAGAACAAGTGATAACTACTAGAATCAATGCAAATTAACAATCTTGAATCAAACCTGATCTTGTTTTCCAAGAGACAAAATAAAGGAATTCAATCTTGCTTGAATGTTACAAGGATGTTGGCCTCTCTTCTTAGAGCAGTATTTACCTCTCTACTATTTTTGTTGCTCTCCCTTATCTCTCTTTGCATTCACACGATCAATTGCTTGAGGGTGTGTGTGCAGGTGTATTTTCTTGCCAAAGATGCCAGCTAGAAAGAAATGGAACTAAGGGTTATTGTTAATGAGAAAAATGTGTGCTGCCTTGATCACTTCATCCCCCTTTTTTTTTTTTTTGTGTTAAGGACTTATATAGGGGCCAGTTGAGAGCTTAACTGCCAAATTGTGTTTTCTTTTGCACAATTTGTGTTTTCTCGAGTCCATGGATCGTTGAGGTGGCAAGATCCTAGCCTTTGTTCACTCAATTGAATGGTTGAGATCACTCCTGAGTTGTGTTTGTTGCTGTCATGGATTAAGTTTCGGATTAGCAACTGGGCAGTGTGATTACAACTCACTCTCATTTGTTCTTCCTTTCCAAACACCGAAATAATCAACCCTTGGTACTGGTCTTCGGTTCTGTGCACTGGTTCTAGCAAGAAGTCATGCAACCAGTAACTGTTTTATGCCAGCAACAACTCCAACTGCATCGTGGGGCCCACATAGTGCCTCCTAAACCGTCAATTTGTCCAATTACTCGCCAAATCACCCTATTGAATTTTATACCCGAATTACTTCTCCTCTGATGCGAGTGATGTACAGTGCACCATCTTCAAAATAAATTGCTTCAATGGATTCTACTTGCCAAGGGCTTTCCAACGGTATATTATTTGCAATTTTTCGTTACCGTTTGAGTGCTTTTCCATTTTCGGGTTTGATTTTGCTGAAAAATCGTGTTCTGCAGGGGAAGAACAGCCAGTAGGGAAGAAGGGCAGCATTTTCTGACTTTGTAGGGCCCAATGGCAGCGACATGAACGAAGGGGGAAGGATAGCACAGTCTGGTGGACTCGGCACGTGTGATCCGGCCCCACACGTCGGGTTTAATGAGACACACAAATGGTGCGCCGAGCTCGTGTGACTTTTCTTTCTTTCAAAGATTCTCTCCAGCGCCAAAATGAACACCTCTTCATTTGGCAGCCCCAACTTGTACCTAGCAAGGTCTGTGGCTCCAAATTACACCCTTAAAGATCCTTGATTAAATCTCAACCCTCTGATTGATCTAATTCTTTTTCCAATTTACTTTTAATAGATCCCTTTATCCAAAAATCATGAAATTTTCACCAAAAATCCCTAAATTCATGATAATCATCCCTGTAATTTTTAATTCCATTTTTACCCCTGTCTCTCTGAATTAAAAATTATTTTATCCATAAAACCCTATTTCTTCCTCCATATCAATCCCAGATTTCATTTGTAGCTCAGTGTCTCTGCCAATTATCTCTCTCTTGCAGAAACCACCCTAACTAAATACCAATTAGACTTATATTGATATTCATTAGGGCTTGATCGATCAAATGTTGATTACATGTCAACAATTGATACAAATCTAGACTTGATCGATGGTTGCTCTCGACTTTGGCACTGATCGTCTTGTGAAATTGACTTTCAATCCCTTAACATGAGGGTGACTTGTTCAAAGAACTGACTACTTATCAGTAATTGACACAAATCAAAGCATGGTTAGGTGGTTGCTCACAGCTTTGGCACCAGGTCAGCCTTGAAAGCAAAATCACATTTGAAATTTCTCATGATTGGTTGTATCAAAATACTGGCTTGGCATTGATACTATTCCATGTAGTACAGGGATTGTACTGCTTCAGCTCATAGGGTTTGATCTTGGCTTTCTCTCTTGTATTTCTTCCTTCAACCTTTCAGGGGTAAACATAAACACAAAATTATGAAATTAATTATCATTGTTCATATGTTTCATTATATAAAGAGCAAGGAACTGCATACGGGGTAGGCGTGCCCCCGATCGTTTCTTTGATGATCAAATTAAAGGATTATTCTCGATTAAGGGATAATTAAAGCTTTCAATATGATGCAGGAAGCTAAAAGAAAGCCCTTGCAATTAGTGCCAATGGTTCTAATTACCCAACTTGTAATTTTACTCTTGCAGTTGCAGTTCAAAAGTACCGAAGCTGTGAGCATCTCTCTGTCTCTGCTGGGGTCCCTTGATCGGTACGGTGAAGTTCTCATCCCTTAACCTTTTGGCATTGGCACCATGTTAAAAATAAAACTAATTAGGATTATAATTAATTAGTTTTGAATTCGTGAAGGTATTTTCATCATTGACTAATTAGAAAATATACTATCTAACATCTCTATTTAATTAATTAGAGAAACATTATACATTTTCTTGTATAGACAACAATGTTGTATAGGGTTTAGTAGAGTAATTAGTATAACAGTAACATTTATTACCATTACTTTTCTTCTTTTTTCCATTGAGAGAGCAACATATAAAAGACCATATATTTTCCTTAAAATCAGAATAATAGAAATTATTCATCATACTTATCTCACAAGCTAACTGATTACAAATTCTAACATGGTATCAGAGTAGGTTTAAATTTTTGATTTTCGCAACAATTATCTGGTATTATCAGTAACTTCGATCCATAATAGTCCTCAAGACCAACTGTATAAGTGACTGATACAGAGCTACAACCCTAGTGAGGAGTCCTGTACCGGCATCAGCACAGAGTCGAAAAGCCAAAACAACAAAACTGAGTAGCCAAAGGAGCTGCAGCAGCTCACAAATCAATCAAGCATACAACTGCCACTATTAGAACCAGCAAAATACCAAAAATAAAAAAGGCAAGCAAGTTGTATTTGTTCATACCAGCACAACATCAAAATTATCAGCATAACACCAAATTATCAGAAAAATACCAGAAACACTGAGTTATAACAAAAAAATTACAAAAGGAATATTCTCCTTCCCTGATCCAAATCAAAGCCAAACAACTCAAATATTCACAGCTCTAAGGCCAAACACAAATTTTAACTCTTCACAAAAATTGACTAATGTATCTCTAAATGACAAAAACTATATTCCATAAGCAAAGACAACCAAAGTAACTCTTAAAGGCAAAGGGTTGCTCGGGTATGTAAATGGGAGTATAGTAAGACCAAACGAGGGAGTAAGAGCTCAAAATGAATGGAATATGGTGGATAGTTAAGCAATGAATCTCATTTCAAATTCTTTAAAGTCTCAATTATCAGAAACTTTCTACTATAAAACAGCTTTAGAGTTATGACAAGTTATTAAGAATCAATTCAGCAATAAAAACAACCATTCTCAGATTTACCATCTCAAAAGAGAAATCGCCCAAATTTCACAAGAAACTAAAATTGTACCCTAATTGATTAGACACGTAAGATCCAAATATGAAGAACTGAATTATATAGACCTCCACCCAGTGACCCTTCAATGCTCCAAGAAAGAGAAGAAACTGACGAATGTATACCTTTCTTGCGGCTCTTGACCTAAGTTATGAGGCAGTTAGGGCACAAGTGCTACTGTCAAGCGAGAAACTCATATTTGATGCTGTAACAACCCTCATTCGGCAAGAAGCAATAAGACGAGTTGCCATGGGTCCTTCTGGCTCGAACCCAAAGTCCAAAGCCTCAGGCCTTCGCCATCCAGTGCTCCAATACTAGAAAAGGCAAGACAAAGAGGGAAGTTGAGAGGTGTGCTCATTGCAAAAAGAAGGGCACTCATCCGATAAATGTTGGGTATTGTATCCCCATCTCAGACCTAGGCATAATGATCGCAACCAAAGAAGCAGCTTGTAAAAAGAGAAAACCCTAGAATCGAAGGTGGGGAGAGAAAGGGTCTGATGCTATCAAAGGAGTCAAGCGAGAGGGAGATGAATCAACACGCATACAATACAGATAGGGATCGGCTTAATCACCTGGAGGCTATGCTGGCGACTCTACTAGACCAACAACTGGGCCAAGGTACAAGTGGTAAGCCCATTCCACTTATAAAAAAGTCTAGTTTCAATTCAACCAACCCATTATTTAAGTTAAGTAGCAATAATAATTATGTGATTAATAAATAAATTAGCAAATGTCTAATTTTAAAACCCGTTGTTAACAACAAGCATCTAGACTGTACAAAATGGGTGCTCGATTCCGGAGCCACTGATCATATGACAGAGAATCATGCTTTATTAAAAAATATATCGTACTATAAATGGAACTCAATATTTTATGGTTGCAAACAATGAGAAAATTAAAATTGAGGGATGGAGTATGATTAGCATTTTTGAAATAAAAAATTATTCAACATGTATTTTATGTGGAAAAATATTTGGTTAATCTTTTATCCATTAGTAAGCTTTCTAGAGATTTGAATTGTGAAATATTTTTTCTAGAAAAACATGTAATTTTTCAGGACCTAATTACCAAGGAGAAGATTGGTGAAGGGCATTTAGAAAATGGATTAAATTTTTTGGATAGCAACAAGTCTATTTTTCATAATAGAAAAAATGACAATTTAAATGAACTTTGACACAAGCGTGGGACACTCGCCTGACAAGATATTAAGATTAATGTTTAATTTTTCTAAATATTATTGTAGTAAGTGTGAGACTTGTAAATTTGCAAAACTTACAAAGCTCTATTTTTATAATTCTAATTCTAAAAGTAATAAAATATTTGATCTTGTTCATTCCGATGTATGGGGGCCCGCTCCCGTAACCTCGTACAATAATTTTAGATATTTCATTATTTTCATTGATGATTTTTCAAAAATTACATGGTTATATCTTATGAAAAATAAAAGTGAGGTCTTTACTCACTTTCAAATGTTTGTAAATTTTGTGGAGACACAATATAATAAAAAATAAATAAAGTTCTTAGAACGGATAATGGAACGAAATTCATTAATCATTTTTTTTTCTAAATTTACTAACTCAAAGGGATCCATCAAACCACGTGTGTTTACACATCGCAACAAAATGGAATATCCGAGAGGAAAAATCATCACTTACTTGAAATGATAAGAACTCTCTTATTTTAAAATAACATTTGTAGAATTTTTTGGTCGAGAATCCGTTCTCTAAGCGGTCTATTTAATTAATAGATTGCTTAGTGTTACGTTGAGTTTTAAAAGTCCACTTAAAGTTCGTTATGGTAGGAAAATTAATTTAGATCACTTAAAATTATTTGGTTATATATATTTTTTTATAAAAATAGATTAGATAAATTAGATTTTACTTCAATAAAAATCATATTTTTAGGATATTCCACTCAAAAAAAATATAAATGTTATGATATAAAAAATAAAAAACTCCATATTTCAAGAAATATTTTCTTTAAATATATTATGAAATTAAATTTTATATTTTTTAAAATTAATTTGCTATTTTTTTAATGAATAATTCTCAGTTCAAATCATTTTTTCCCAATCTGAAAAATAACAAATCAATTTTAAAATATAAAATTTAATTTGTTAATATATTTTTATATGAAAATTAGATTGAACGATTCAGATCGGTCGTATTTAACTTAAAATTAACCTTTTTTAAAAATAATAGAGGAAATGTATAATGATTATCACCCATCAAACAATTTTATTTTACCTTGTGCTCCTAATCAAGAAGGAAGAGAGGTATTTATAGAAAATCATGTAGGAAATCAAGGAAATGAAGATCATAAATCAGCACATGAAAAGTCCGAAGAAGATGAAAGTATAGATGAAACTCAAGAAGAAGAAGTATCGCTAAGGGGATCAAGTCGACAAACTCAACCTTCAACGAGATTAAAAGACTTTGTCACGTATTCGGTATAATATCCAATTCAAAATTATGTTTCTTATGATAACATTACCAATGATCACTATATATTCTTAAATTCCCTATCACAACCCGAAGAACCAAAGATTTTTGAGATAATAAAACTTGACCCAAAATGATGTAAAGTAATGGATAAGGAGCTCCATGCTTTAGAAAAAAAAAACTAAACATGAAAAATATGTTTTCTACTAAAAACTAAGAAACCGATTGGTTGTAAGTGGGTATATAAAATTAAATATCATAATGATTGTAATATACTAAAAATATATATATTTATTTAATTTGGACTATTTTATAAATTTAAATATATCAAGAGTTTATATGTAAAAAAATGGAAGAGGAGCCACGTTAGATGAATTGATTAAACCATCTCTCAGGATAATACCAAAAAAAACACGTTGCATGATATTCTTTTGACACGTTGCTCATGATGTAATTCCTTTATATTTCTCTTTCTCCTGCTTGTTGCGATAAAAAAAATGGACACAGAGAAAAGAAAAAGAATCAGAAATGGAAATAAAAAAAAATAAAGGAACGAAGAACATTGCCTCTTGCTCCTCTTGGTACGTGGCTTCATTGATTTGAGAATTTGATATCTCGGATCATTTAAGGAACGTTATCAATTGAGGTGAGAATCAGAATCAAGTTGAAAATGAATATCATTCTATATGGGATAACCGGATTTCTTTATAACTTGTATTTGATCATTATCCATTATTTAAATTTTTGGCTTGACCTGAATTGTGTTGGTTGACCTTTGACTTGAAATACGGGTCGACGACCTAAATTGTGTGGATTGTCTGGATTGATCTTTGATTTGTGATATGGGTCGATGACCTGAATTATGCGAATTGATTGGATTTTGATCACTATAGTGGATTGAATATTGAAAGAGTGTTGATAATGAAACTGGTCAAATTATGCATGACTATACATGTCGTAAGCTAACTCTTTCGTACTCTGAAAGGGAGAGTCCACACAACCTGAAGGGTTGTGAGTGGAAGATGGCTCTGCGGAGTCTCATTTACTAGCGAATTTATGGGATATCTCTCACTTATCATGATGGACACAGTGTGTGATCTTCATGTGTTTATGCATAATTGTTCAAAATATATGGTTTAATAAATAAGAATGAATTATTATTATTTGAATGCTTTGAATAGAACTGTATTATTTTGTATACATGTTATAGAGAAGTTGCGTTGTTAAATAACTGATTACCGAGCTTTGTAAGCTGACTCTGTTTTATTTCTTTAATAATCATTAAAGAAACAATTCTCATGAGACCTTTGCATCGGTCACAAAAATGAACATCGTAAGGATTTTATTGTCAATTACGATAAATAACGGTTGGAACCTTCACCAAATGGATGTAAAAAATATTTTTTTCAAGGAACACTTGAAGAAGAGGTGTATATGAACCTTCCAACGGACCATAGAAAAAAAATATTTCTAATCTTATTTGTAGGTTAAAAAATCAATTTATAGGCTAAAGCAATCTTCAAAAACATGATATGGCAAGCTTAGTCATTTTTTAATTTTTTATAATTTTAAAATTAGTGGTGCCGATTCAACCTTATTTACCAAGCACAATTTCAATGGTATAATCGTAGTATTAGTCTATGTTGATGACTTGATCATAACTGATGATAATCAAATGAAAATTAATGTGAAAAGAGGCGTCAAATAAAAATTTGTGATTTAAGCAAATTAAAATATTTTTTGTGATAGAAATAGCTCATCCTTTTAAGAGGCTATTTATATCTCAAAAAAAATACGTATTTGATTTGTTTAAAGAAATCAGAAAGTTAGGGTGTAAGCCGGTATTGACTCAAATATAAAATTAAATATCAAGGACGATGAGCCATTGGAAGATGTACACCACTTTTGAAGGCTCATAGAAAAATTAATCTATTTGACCGTCACTCAACCGGACATGTCATTTGTTATAAGTCAAATAAGCAAATTTATGCATTCACCAAGAATAACACATTTAGATGTCGTTAATAGGATATTAAGGTATCTAAAGGAAAATCCTGATAAGGGAATTTGAATGAAAATAAATAGCACTAATGTTATATGTGGCTATTCCGACGCAGATTGAGCGGGAACCTTTGATAGAAAATCAATTACTGATTTTTACACATTTGTGAGCGGAAACTTAGTCACATGCAAAAGCAAGAAGCAAAATGTCATGGCTTGATCGAGCGTGGAAGCGGAGTATTGAGCAATGACATCCATCGTGAGTGAATTAACGTAGATTAAGCAAATACTAATCGATTTGAACATAAAGACCAAAGAACCAATAAAAATATTTTATGATAATCAAACGACAAGACACATTGAGACTAATCCCGTCTTTCACGAGTGAACCAAGTATATCGAAGTTGATTGTCACTTTATTAGAGAAAAAATACAATCAAAGGAGATCGAAACTCCATTTGTCAAGAGTGATGACCAATTGACCGACAAACTCACAAAGGGATTAAGCGTCAAGGCATTTGAAAAAATTTCATACAAACTAGGATTATACGATCTATACAATCTTAGCTTGAGATGAAGTGTTAAAAATAAAAATAATTAGGGTTATAATTAGCCTCGGACATATGAGGGTATTTTCGTTATTGGCTAATTAGAAAAAAATATACCATCCAACCTCTCTATTTAATTAATTAGAGAAAAGTTACACATTTTTTTGTATAGGCAACAGTGTTATATAGACACAGTAGAATAATTAGTATAACGGTAACATTTATTACCGTTACTTTTCTTTTCTTTTTTTTTTCGTTGGCCAAGCTACAACGGCTGTCTTTGATTGGTCCATAGGAAACACAACGTGCAACATCGCATAAACTAACCAATCCACATACACATGCAAAAGCAGCTATAGTGTTTGTTTGAACTCGAGTACTGGCCAGGGATATATCAGCAATTGCTCTGGTGGTTATCAAGGTAACTGGTAATCCTTACCTCCAAGGACTTATAGGCTGCCAAGGTCTCTCTATCTCTTTCTCATAAAATAAATTATAAATGATTTGATTAATTCTATATAATATGCAATAGATATCAAGCTAGCTAGCTTATGCTAATAACAAAGCATGCATATATATAAATATATACATTTGTGTAGACACTGATGAGTGGGCCACAAAAAATCCTTGCTCCAAGCCAAGCAGGTGCCACAATCTCCCCGGAACGTACCAGTGATCGTCCTGCCGGTTGGCGCAATGAGCATAATGATAACCGAAATCCATGCCAACTCAACTTGACTCTTGTTATAGGTACTTCCAATTACTTTTCCGGGATCCATTAGCAGCTTTTCTTCAAACTTTTTATTTGTATATATAGTTAGAAGTGCTGGGACAGAGAGTCAGAGAGTACGCGGCTTTCATGTTATAATTAATGTGAGATGGAGAAATAAACATTTGCATCACGGAAAGAAAAATAGCCATTTTCTGAAAGTTGTTCTCACTTTCCAGCAAAGAAAAGTTAACTCACAACCAACTAATTGGTTGTCTCAGCTAAGCAACCAAATCAAAGCTGCAGTAGAGAAAATGGCTCAAACCAGTCCAGTAAGAGTACAAGGTGGTTACACCTGGTTTACAAGTTAGAACCCAACAAGAAACAGTGCAAGATACACTTTGCAGAATTTTATCGAACAATTTGTGGGCACAAGCGACACAATCAATGAATGCAACCACAGTTGATAATTTCATTGGAGTGAAACCTTAGAATTTAATTCTGAACAAGACACAAAAAACAAAATTCTTGCAACACAAAATTAATCTAATTCTCAGAAATTTAGATTAGCAATAAGAAGAAAATATGGAGAATATTACATCAAATAAACATACAAGAGTACAGAAGTACTGAATTGAGAAGCATCCGCTGCAACCAAATAGTCTCCAGCGGGCAATTGTAGTGGGATTGAATTTTGGCATTTCGTTTCTTCCCTATCTAATAACCATCTTCCTTTTATCGAAACCATATAGAATTTTTTTCCCCCTCTATATGGCAACTGGCAAGGCATAGAGTAACATGCTCCAGGTGGAAAACGGGTCGAGATTGTTCCTTTATTTCGTTCTATTAAATTGCAAAAACTGGTGGCTTAAGAACCTGAATGCAGCCCATCTGTCCATGACAGCCCAAGACTAATTTAGGCCTAATTACATAAATACATCAGAGAATAGGAGAGATCTAATAAATAGCTAGAGGTGACAATCGGGCGGGTTCGGGTTCGGGTTGGACGGGTCGGGTCAGTTTGACTTTTTAGAAGAAATTGGGTTGGACCGGGTCGGGTCAGGGTCGGGTCGGGTCAATTTATATGTTGTGTTTTTTCAGATCGTTGATAGATTTCGATTGGATTAAAGGCCATTTGATCTCGGGTCGGGTCGGGTCGGGTTGAGTTCGGATCGGGTTGGATCAGTTTGACTTTCTTAAAAAATTGAATCGGGTCGGGTTCGGATCAGGTTCAGATTCAGACGGGTCGGACGGGTTTCTCGGGTCGGGTCGAGTTCTGCCACCTCAGCTTTCTTATTTTAGCTTCGTACCCAACATTTTTTTTTTTGCATTGAAATTACAACTTGATTTGTACAATTTGTCTGAGTATGAACCTGAACCTGATCAGTGTGAGTTGTCCGATCTTTATACTATGTTAGATGTAAGATTAGCAAATTGACCCTACAAAAGTTTTAAAAATCTTACAACAACAAAGTTTTTAATCTCAAATAATTGAGATATGCTACAAATACAATTTAATTCAAAATCATAAAGATCAGAGATCTCAAATATCAAAAATCAATGATAGTAGTGTATGATAGTAATGATGATGATAATAATACGATATATTATTATTATAGTAGTAGTAGTAGTAATAGTAGTAGTAATATAATAGTACTAATAAAAATAATACATCCATAATAATAATAGTCTTAATAACAATAGTCATTAATAAATTTATACTATAAATTATATTTCTAAATTCTAAAATCCTAAATTCTAAATCCTAAAAATCTAAAACTAAAAATCTAAGAATCTTAAATTTATAACTATACATTTTAATTATTTGATGTGAGAGGTAGAAACCAATAAGAATATATTACTTTTTAATTAGGAAAAAAAAAGTCGAACCCTCTAATTTAAAAAAAAATGTATGTAGTTCTAATGTTTTTATAAATTAATATATTTTACTTAGATATAATTAGTCTAAATCAATTATAAAGATTCTTAAATTTTTAAATAAGAATCAATTCATTATTTAGTAAAAATGATTTACAAAATACAACAATTTGTTTCTTTTCTGAATAAGATTGTACCTTGGGCAGCTATTTATAATAAAAAATAATAATAGTTGATGTTTAATGTATTTAATGTAAAAAAATTAGATCTTTTTATTAATGCATGATAAAAAAACAAACGAAATGAAAAGGAAAAATAATTTTGGCCAAAATATGAATTGTTCATCATCATAAATATTTGATCCTCATTGTCAATATAAAAAAAAGGTAAAACTGAAAATCTCATACAATTTTATGCTACTTGAGAAAAAAAAAAGGAAAAGTAATATTTTATGAATCGAAAGTACTTAAAGTTTTTTGAGGGCTTAAAATCAACAAACTAAAATTGAAATCGAGATATAATCCAAACAAATAACAGTGCGTTTTACCAAAGTAGCACATCATGAACGCTTTATTTTGCTGAAATAGTTTATGAATGCAGCCGTCATCATTTTATTTAGGATGCCAAAAGAATGTCAATATTGTAGGGCTGTCAATGACTATGAGTAAGATTTTTTTTTCATTAGATGATCGGGTATGGATATGGGTAAAAAAAAAATTTCATTAACTTATCGGGTATGAATATGGATAAGGAGTTCATTATTCATTGGGTAAATTATATAAATATATATAATTAAATATATATAAATATAATTATTTTATATTTTTAACAAATATATATATATATATAGTTAAATTATATAAATATATATATATATATATATATTTAAATTATATATATATTAATTAGTATATTTTTTATAACAATTGACATGAAAAAATTATATGATTTTTGTTATATCTAAAAAGTTAATTATTGTTGTACTTTATTAGTATATTTATTTAATACTATTTATTTGTCTAAATCATACAATTTTTTTCATCGATTTTTTTATTTTTAAGCATTATCTACTGTTACTCATTCGTTATCTAATTTTTTTAACGGATAATGGTAGAGTACGGATAAAAAAATTTAATGGATATAGGTAGTGTATGAATAAAGAAAATTTTAATGAATATGAACAAAAATATCTCCACCCATATACTCTACCCTACCCATTTGACAACCTACGATATTCCGCTCCGATCAATAAATTCGCCAGAAGTAGGGTGCATTTGACCCGATCAACACTACCAAAAAAAAAATGAATTTATTATTTAAAAAGTTAGGTGAGAGTTGAATTTTAAACAACCTGACAATTATAGTTTGATTAAATTTTGTGAAAATATTGAGTAAAATCCAACCAACTGTTATATGTTATATTTTTAAATAATTTACTTTTGTCTAACTCAAATAATAATATCATTATAGAAATAATATAATATGTTTCTTAATTTTTAATTGACACTTTTTTATTTCTTTTTTTGTGAGTATGTTTGGTATTTTGTTGTATTTACTTAATTTTACTTGTACTTTTTATATAATAAATTTCTTAGAATAAAATTCAATGAATCCGTAAAACCCAACCAACCTATTCCGTTTAATGTATTATTATTAATAATAAATTAATTACGGACTAAAATTAAGCGATTAACTAATTATCCAACTGAAAAAACCGTTAATTTTATTGTCCACGTTCACGAAGATGTGCTAATGACCACCCTAAGGAAGGTACCCTAAGTTTTAACATCTAAGGTCATAAGTCCTAAAACTCGTCAACACAAGTCTTAATATATAATGTACGAAGTGATATTTTTAACTTAAAATTTATATTAGAACAACCATTAGGACATGAACAAGTTTATATTGTAAATTATTAATGTCTTAAAATTGAATGTTCCAAATCTTAAGATAAAAAATACTCAATCTTAATATCTAATATAAGAAATAATATTTTAAACTCTAAATTTATATTATGGCGTCCATCAGGATATGGGCAAAGTCTGTATACATAATCCTCCAACTCTTAAAATCGATCGTTCAAAGTTTTAACACTACAAAAACCATATCTTAATACCTAAAATTTAATGTTTTTTTAGACGGTCATCAATTTTTATGGTAAGTCTATATACCTATATCAATGTCTTGAGACCGAACGTTCCAAGTCATAAAATGAAAAACTAGACATCTTAATATCTAATATAAGAAATGATATTTTGAACTTTAAATTTATGTTAGAATGTTCAAAAATTATAAATTTAAAATCTCAATTTCATTATAAGTCTTAAAAGTATAACAAACTAATCTTAATATCGTAAATTAAAATTCTTAATACCACAAATAAAAAAGTTTAATAACACATATTATAAGTCTTAAAAATATACCAAATAAGTCTTTCATCATAAATAATGTTTCTTAATATCAGAAATAATAAGTCTTAATATCACAAATAATGATTCTTAATATCAAAAATAACATGTCTTAATATCAGAAATAATAAATCTTAATACCATAAATGATAATTTATCCAAGTAGCATTTCATTTTTCATTTCCTAACAGAAAAAAATCAGTTTATCAGTATTCATCATAGCAAATTACTAAAATTTTTAAGTCTCAATATCCATTATCTTAAGTCTTTATATCCATTAAGATAAGTCTTTATATCTCAGGGTATTATTGAAGTTTATAAGAATTAGTAATATTTATATTTCAATGGTACAATTTGTGTGTGTGGCCATGTATTTGTGTGTGCAGAAATGAAGATGATCTTAAAATAAAATGACTGCTGGGAGAACAGTCTAAATTAGGACCGTCTAAATACAATAATAATTTCATAATCACTTAGCCCCTTGTTCTATGATACATCTAATTTCTCATCCCCTCCAAATAGACTTGGATGGTTAAGAGAGAACCTGACAATATCGAAAAGGATAAAAAAGAAATTAAAATGATGTTTTCTGAACAAAAGATTTAAACTTTCAGAGAGATGTCATTAAAGACTGACGAATTAGATGGATAACCTCCCTATAATATGAGAAAAGCTTGCATTGGAGATCCTGAAATAAAAAATAATAGAACACAACAACAACAACAACAAAACTTTTAATTCCAAATAAATTGGGTAGGCTAGAAATGAAACCCAATCGAAAAGCATAAGATCAAAGATCTCAAATATCAGTGATAATAATGAATATGATGAAAGAAAAAGAAAATAAATAAATAAAATAATAATAAAAATAATAAATAAATAAAGATGATAATGATAATGCTGATGATAATATGCCAATAGTAATAGCAATAACAATAATAATAATAATACAATAAGCCTCTATTATAAAATCTATTTCTAAATCTTAAAATTCTATTTTAAAACCTAATTCTAAATTCTAAATCCTAAAATCTTATTTCTAAACCTCTATTTCTAAAATCTATTTCTAAATTCTAAAATCCTAAAAATTTAAAAACATGAAGTCTATAACTCTATTATTATACGCTAACTCCTAAATCATAGTTCAGGTACATGAATCTTCATCTTCTAAGCACTCATATCCAAAACAAGCTCTTTGGATATATTACATTTTTTCAAATATCTTTTTATTGCTTCCTCTCATGTCAGTCTCGGTCGACTTTTTCTCTTCTTATATTTTCAGGACGACTTAGAATACCGTTGCGTACTGGTGCTTCATGAGACATTCGTTGGATATGACCAAACCATCGCAAACGATGTTGGACTAATTTCTCTTGAATTGGTGCTACCCCAAGTTTGTCCCTAATATCATCATTTCTGATTCGATCTTTCCTTGTGTGGCCACATATCCAACGCAACATCCGCATTTCAACTACACTCATCTTCTGGACGTGTTGTCCTTTTGTAGCCCAATATTCTGTGTTATACATCATCGCAGGTCTAATCGTCGTCTTATAGAATTTTTCTTTTAGTTTGTTTGAAACCTTTTTGTCACAAAGAACATCAGATGTTTATCTCCATTTTACCCATTCAACTCTTATTCTTTGACTAACATCTTTATTGATCTCTTCTTCACTCTGCAACATCGATTCCAAATACTGAAATATGTCATTCATAAGTACTACTCGTTCATCCAAACATTTTGCTATATGCTGATGCATAAAACATTCAAGGCGTCATGTTCTACATCTAGATCAAGCCAATATAAATTTCATTGACATGTATATCTTAAATTATACAATCCAATTTCAATGTACAATTTTGGAACGGTGAGAGAGCTTATGTTAAGTGTTTCCAAGATGCATAAGGTCCTCTTGAGAAGAAAGTCACCTGAGAGGAGACATAAGGAAAATCTCACATAGCATGTGCTTATGTACAAGGCAGTCAAAATGTTGACAAACAAAATTTATGCTTTAAAGGTGTTGAGAAGGGCATTAGCATCAAGTCTGGCACAATTATTGACCCTGGCGAGACGGTTCTGACATGTGCCCATATAGTAATGGATTTAAATAACGACAAAAGTCTATAGCAAAGGAAATGTATGTATAGTTTGTACTTGTATTATCCGGCTTGTTTGTAAGTTAATCAAGAAACACGCCTTGCTCAAGATGTTTGCTCAACTGTAGAAGCTTTGTGGGGAGCAGTTTGGACCACTGATTTCAGCACAAGCCATTGCATCATTGTGTGCAGTTTTGTTTTAAAATTAAAAAAAAATAGTGCCTAAGAAAATTAATCTACTTACTGGTTAGATGTGTTATATTCTTATATATTTTTTTTAGAAATTTTAACGCTGGCCTCTGTCTGTACCTACATCTGTCAAATTACATTCAAAATAGTATTAGCACTTTAGTCCCTCGAATTAATTCCACAACAAAATCAGAGAGAGCATTAAATTTCATGTCTAATGCATTCAGCTACAAACTGACAAAAAGTGCATATAGTTTGACCAAATCAATCCAAACTGTAAGACTAATTTTGATAAAAAAGATGTTAGAGATACGAATGGATGGAAAAAGAAAATTGCAGATGTAACAAATTTTCTTCAGAATTATAGATTGGACTCCAAATCCATTTTAATACCATATTGGCCTTATAACGAGATAGAGATATGAAAATAATGAGAACGAGGTGGTGGAAGCTCAAAGGGGACGTTTCTCAGGTGTTTAAGAATGAAGTTATTGCAGAAAGATCGTGAAACGAAGGTGAGGATGCGGATAATAAACGTGTTATAAACCATTGAAGGTGGCTATAGAAGTGTTTGGAGTGTGGCTATAGAAGTGTTTGAAGTAACTAGAGAAAATAAACGTGAACCTAAAGACACTTGGTGGTGGAATGATGAAGTACAAAAGGCTATCAATGAGAAGAGAGAATGTTATAAACGTTTACATCACAACAAGAGTGATGAAAACATACAGAAGTACAAAGAAACTAGAAGAAACGTAAAGAAAGCTGTGAGCAAGGGGTCAGGCATAAACGGAGTTGTATCGGAAATTAGATACGAAAGAGGATGAAAATGATGTCTACAAGATGGTTAAACTTCGAGAAAGGAAGACAAGAGACTTCCACCAAGTTAAATATATTAAGGATGAGGTTGATAGACTTTTGGTGAAAGATGAGGAGATTAAGAACAGATGGAGAGCATACTTCGACAAGCTATTCAACGATGAGAGTGAAAAAACCGTGATCGAGTTGGACGACTCAATTGACACCAATAGGAGATTTGTTCGGAGAATTCAAGAGTCTGAGGTGAAAGAAGCTTTAAAAAAGATGAAAACAGGTAAGGCATTAGGACCGGATGACATCTCGATTGAGGTATGGAGATATCTTGGAGATATAGCAATAGTGTGGCTCACTAAACTATTTAATACCATTTTTCGGTCCAATAAGATGCCTGATGAGTGGAGAAGAAGTATATTAGTACCAATCTTCAAGAATAAAGGAGATATTCAAAGTTGTACTAATTATAGAGGAATTAAGCTCATGAGTCATACCACGAAGCTTTGGAAGAGAGTGAACGAGTACCGTTTAAGAAAATTGACAACTGTCTCTAAAAATCAGTTTGGTTTTATGCCTGAGAGGTCTACTATGGAGGCGATTTTCTTGATAAGATAACTTATGGAGAGACATCGAGAACAGAAGAAGGACCTACATATGATATTTATTGATTTAGAGAAAGCGTATGATAAAATTCCGAGAAATATCATGTGGTGGGCGCTCAAAAGGAAACTAGTCCCAACAAAGTACGTTACCCTTATTAAGGATATGTACACAAATGATATGACTTGTGTCAGAGCATGTGACGGCGAGTCCGATACATTTCCTATTAAAATAGGATTACATCAAGGGTCAGCATTTAGTCCATATATTTTCACCTTAGTGATGGATGAGATCACAAAGGACATACAAGAAGATATTCCTTGGTGTATGCTCTTTGCTGATGATGTGGTGCTGATTGACGAGAGCAGAATTAGAGTCAATCAGAAACTAGAGTTGTGGAGACAAACTTTAGAATCGAAAGGTTTTAGACTTAGTAGGACAAAAACTGAATATATGAGGCGTCAGTTCAGCGGGAAAAACTTAAATGACAGAGATGTTAGTTTGGATGGACGAGTAGTACTCATGAATGACACATTTCGGTATTTGGGATCGATGTTGCAGAGTGAAAGAGAGATCGATGAAGATGTGAGTCATAGAATAAAAGCTGGATGGATAAAATGGAGACAAGTATCTGGTGTTCTTTGTGACAAGAAGGTCCCAAACAAACTAAAATGCGAGTTCTACAGGATGGTGATTAGACCCGCGATGATGTATGATACAGAATGTTGGGCTACAAAAGGACAACACGTCCAGAAGATGAGTGTAGTTGAAATGCGGATGTTGCGTTGGATATGTAGCCACACAAGGAAAAATTGAATCAGAAATGATGATATTAGGGACAAACTTGGGGTAGCACAAATTCAAGATAAACTAGTCCAACATCGTTTGCGATGGTTTGGTCATATCCAACGAATGTCTCCTGAAGCACCAATACACAACGATATTCTAAGTCGTCCTGAAAATACAAGAAGAGAAAGAGGTCGACCGAGACTGACATGGGAGGAAGCAATAAAAAGAGATTTGAAGAAATGGAATATATCCAAAGAGCTTGCTTTGGATAGGAGTACGTGGAAGATAGCGATTCATGTACATGAACCGTGATTTAGGAGTTAGAGTCTAATGGTAGAGTTATAGACTTTATATTCTTAGATTTTTTAGGATTTTAGGATTTATAATTTAGAAATAGATTTCAGAAATAGAGGTTTAGATAGAATTTTAGGATTTAGAATTTGAAATTAGGTTTTAAAATAGAATTTTATGATTGAGAAATAGATTTTATAATAGAGCTTTATTGTACTATTATTATTATTGTTATTATTGCTACTATTATTAGCATATTATCATTATCATCTTTATTTATATATTATTATTATTATTATTATTATTATTTTATTTATTTTCTTTTTCTTCCATCATATTCATTATTATCACTGATATTTAAGATCTTTGATCTTATGTTTTCCGATTGAGTTTCATTTCTAGCCTATCCTAATTTATTTGGAATTAAAAACTTTGTTGTTGTTGTTGTATTGGCCTTATAAATCCTAAATATACCAGATCCCCTTAAAATATCTCCAATTCATCCAAGCAACAACACGAAGGACCAGATCCAGCATGGCATACACCTATCATGGCCGAAGATAAGGAGTCTCAAATACAAAAAGCAAGAAAGAAGTGAAAATCACCATGAAAGGAGGAGGTAAGTTTAAAAAAAAAAGAGAGAGAACCTCTTGCTTAGATAACCCTAGATCCACGATTTTCTCCTCTTTTCACTCCCTCATTCTCTTGACAGAGATGACGATGGCGAAGTCAAGAGACTAAGGTAGTATATCGCCAGATAGTACCATCGACGCAAGTATTATCTTTGCAAGAAGATAAGTAAAGGAGAATCGAGAGAAAAAGATGAGAAAGCTAAATCAGAAAAGAGAGAATGTATTAGAGGAAGAGAGAGAAGATCGGAAAATTTGGAAAGAATTTGACAGAAGTGTTCACATGTTTTAATTTCTTGGTTGCATAAATAAACAACAAAAGTTTTAAATTTTCCTGTTTATTGTTTATGACTATATTATATGTTTAGCTTGGTTCTATGAACAAAGAGCTTGAGTACAAACACTCGATGCTATAAACAAAAAAGTGAAAGGAAATAAAAAGTGCTAAAATAGACAGCCAACAAAAGATGTGATATGATAACCGATCTGATTGCTTAGGTCACCCTAAAAAATTATATCCACCTCACAACTTCAATCCACTATGTTGGATTAGAATTTCTTGAAGATCTCTGTAATCTTGAAGATACAAGTAAAATTGAACTTATTTTAAAACCGGCAAAACAATTCCCTAAAAAATAGCACCAGTGGCATTTTGTTGTTTTTTCTCTTCGGTATACACTCTTTTTTTCCTTTAGGAAAATGTTTAAAATGACTTGCTTCAAAATGAAGTTGAACTAAGGCTTCTAGCATTGAATCTACCAGTGTAAGAGGGAAAACATTACAACAAATGAATAAACACACTCTCTGTACCAGTATCAATGCATGAGACACTCTCCAATGTATTGATGTGTAAAATTTATATACTGCTCCCATTGACTCTTGTACCGTGTGATGGCCAGCTTTAGCCATGGTTTCATACTTCCACTATAATGCAGTACTGCCGCACTTTCTATCAACCTATAATCAATCTCCATATCAAACCCTAACCCCAAAACATGCCATCTCCGATCAAGTGGCTCAACCAGTCCATAAAATGCCACTAGCCCCACAGGTAATGTACCAGTGCGCCACAGAGTCTGCTCAGCATTCTGCTCCTCCCAATTATGGTATCGTGCGGTTACATCATTTTTCTTCCAAGCAATCAAATCAAATACATTTACCCCAAAAGCCCACCCGCACGACTGGGGATCAAATTTTGAGCTAATTAGCGGGTTTGAGAAATTCAAGTATCTGTAATACCGGTGGTATGCATCCAAGCATGTCTCCACTGCCCCAATTACGTTGCCATGCAATTCAACTGAGAATAATGGTGTTAGATCTTTCTGCACGACCACATCATCATCTAGAAATACAACCTTTTCCAAATTGGGGACAATCTGAGGGATGTAAAATCTTAAATGGTTCAAAAGGGAGATATGTTTTGGGTTGTGAAATTTAGATTCCCTAGCCTGATCCCCCGACCCAGATGAGAAATAATATTCCCTAGATTTTAGATCGGATATCCTTTTAACAATTGGAGAATACGAGGCATTCAACCAAGAGAACTCATCTATGCTACGCACTTCCACTGTGCACCCCTTAAAGTCATTCAACACAAACCATGTTGCCATGACAGGGTAGTTGATACCATCTGTAACGATATGGAAAACAAGTTGTCGTGGGTGATCTGCATTGGAAACAGTGGAGTTCACTACAACTGCAGTAGCTAGCACATTATCTGAGAAAACACAAAAGTGATATAGGTTGTTATCCACTAGCCTCGGTGAATTCCTTTGCTCCTCTACGCGCCTCTTGATCTCAGGGTTACCATACCACTCCTCGGTGAGCCTAATCCCAAGACAATGCAACCCTTTTGGCATGGATTCAGATGCAATGTGACCAAACTCAGCTGCCTGGGTTATGGCTGCCTTGGCACGCTCTTCCAATGCATTAGCGTGGCTTTTTAGAGTAACAATGGATGTGCTTATGTCATAATGAGAATCTTGGGCCTTGTAGAGTAATTGTGCTAATCGGGTGATTACTGGATCAGCTTCCTCTTGTGTTATGTGTTCTCCTTTGATGGCTGCTTGGGAGAGGAGGCGCTGGCAGTTGCGAATTTGGGTGGATAGCTCCCAGGCAAGCTTGAGGTTGCCGTGCTCCTTTGAGATTACAATGTAGGCCTTGGCGAGTGTCATTTGGTCAGACAGTTGGCGTGCGTATGAGCTGCTGCTGAGGAGTTCTTGGGTTAGGTTTAGATTGCTTTCATGGTGCACCTTCTCAGTTACTGGAGTCTTTTCCTGGAATAAAATGTGATAAACAAATTAAGTAGAATTCTGATATTCTTACATAAAAAACCTGGTTAGAATTCTGATATTCTTAAATAATGTGATACACATTATTTTCAAGTTTAGTGTGATGCAGTCAATTGGCCTGCTTTCTACAAAAAGAAAGGAAAAATGAATAGAATAACATAGTTCGCAACATCTTAATAGGTTGCGAAATAATAATTTTGTCGAAATGAGTTCAATTTAAGATCGGCTTATAAAGGCAATGAAGTTAAAGATTCAGAGATTTATAAGGAGACAGGAGATAGCTATAAAATCAACTAAAAACTCAGCTCTCTATATTGCAACAGTAATCCAATACCAGTCTGTAGTCTGTACCATACAGAATCGAAACCATGATAGTCAATTGCAAAGGACATAAAATTTCCAAGTCAAAGATCAATCAAGTCAATTCCATATAACTCTTTGTCAAACTCCAAGAACACACATTCATAAAAAAAATTGACCACCTCTTATGTTATCCATTCAACATGCGTTTGTTGCACGTTCTTGCAAGTCAGATATCATAATCACCTTATTAATGAGAAAACAGAATTTACTGAGAACATTAACCAAACAAAATTCAGTAATATCCATAAAACAGAAAACACGTCACCCTTTTCCTTTCCTCTCCTCTCTGACAGGATCAACTAACCAAGAAAAGTTGACAATAAACCACGCAACCAATCCTCGTATTTTGTACCTCCTAACATATTGATCTACGAATTAGTAAGTAGTAAATCACCTTCTGAACAGATGACCATTATTTAGACAAAAGATCAATAAGAATTAAAGTAGAGCACCATCAGTACCTCCTCACCAACTCTGACATTTCACCTAATTCTTTTCTCAGGATCCTCAGATATAGCCCTATGGAGATAACCCTTTGTTGGGTCGTTCCATGACTAGATGCGTCCCACAACACATATTTACACATTGAAAGAGATACGGAGAACCAGAAATAACTCACCTATATCAACTTTATCAAATTATTGTATATATTAATGGCACCAAAAATTTGGTTTTGAAGGCATTCAAAAATTCCCAAATCCACTTATCATCCAATTATTTTGTTTTTAGGTTATTGCCCACCCATATTACTAGCACTGCATTCGTAACAGCAAAGCAAAACGATTTCATTCCGACCAATAGTTACCAAAAATAAAGAGCAATATATCATTAAAAAAATAAAAAGAATAAACTAAATAGCGAGGGAAACGAAAATGAAACTTTTAGTAAGGATTTCCTGCGAAACCTACGAAAGATCCCTACTTCGTATGAAAGGAACAATCAGTAAGCATATCCTGGTGCTTCCAATTTGAGCGTACAATAATTGCTTATGCCCTGAATTCCCTTGTTTGATGCATTTTTTAGTGATCAATTATGTACACAGGGCCACAAATTGAAATGCTAAAACTTTCAAGGGTCATCAACATAAAAATTCAAGAATTCAAGTCGAATTTCCACTATCTGGAAATCTGGATCAACAAAAAAAAACATATATCTGTAGCTCACCCGAATGGACGGCTGTGATTGAACCTGATGGAAATGATGAACAACGAATAGCATCAATCCAGCGAGGAGAAAGATCCCGAGAAGCCACCAGATCCAGTCAATCAGCCTCCTTCTAGCCGGCCGTCTGTACTCCGCCGGCCGCCTCCTCATCTCCCCAATCCAATCCTTGTGATAATTCGCAAAAAAATCTAGTTGGATACTCAAATCAGATGCTAGCAAAATCCCATCGAACAGGACGAACTATCCTTCTGCTTCAAGTGAAATTCCCTCCTTTTACACGGAATCTAAGCTTCCGCGCCGATGTCGCTCCCTCTATTGCCCCAATCAAATGCCGCTTGGTCTCCTATTCGATGTTTCCAAAAGGAAATCTCGGCTTGGAGAAGAGCTGCGATGGAGAATAGGGGCAGGGAGCTGAGATAATAGCAAAAAAGCTCTGGTTGGATCAGTGTTTTGTCCAGGGAAGATGGGATGGGATGAAGCGAGGGAGGGAGAGATCTATGACTATCAGCACATAGGTGACGTAAAGGGGAAGATCAAATTAGACAGCATGCTTTTTCTTGTGTTGTGCTCCTCCCCGCGATCACTGACAAAGAGGTCCCGCTTTTCAGTCGTTACTGGGTCGGGTTGGAATTTTGATCCGGGCTTTAAGATTTCTCAAATTTTTATAGTTTGACTCGAAGTAGGGTGCCAATTATTGACCGATTCCATATAATTTAAAAATAAATGGTTGAATATGAATTTAATATTTTTGACTTGAAACAAGTTGGATCGGGTTCGGATTAACTTGATCTAACTCGATTAATTATGTTTTTTTAAATAATTTTATGATTTAGTACTAATTAAATCTTAAATATGTATTAATTATACACTAATTAAAATTAACTATAAATTAATTCATATTTCATTACTTAACATTATATAAAAATAATTAATAAATATTTAATTATTTTACACGGATCAGGTCGGGTCGACCTGTAAACCAGTCGAGTCGGGTGTGGGTCAAAAATTTGTAACTTGAATGTAATCAGGTCGGGTCAAAAAAATAATAAAATAATAATGACCAGATCCGAACCCTACCCGATTCATTGACACCCCTAACTCAATGTCAAAGAATAGAACAAATACAGTTTCAGAATGCTTTCCACGTGGATTGATCTCACTGGATCCCTTCTCGATCCCAAAAAACTCATTGTTGGATTATAATAATGTATCGAATATAAAGTCGTTAGCTAATTAAATATCAAATAAAAAATCAATAATTTATTATATATTTTTATCTAATAAAAATATATCAAAATAATATTTTTATATTAAAAATAATAAAAATAAAACTCAAAATAGTCAAATTGATAAAGAAATTTTTTTTATGATGCCTCATATTTTAAAATATTTATATAATTATTTTATTATTTATATCATTAAATAATTTTCTCACTAAAAATAATTAAATAATTACAAATTAAAAATTAAATTTATAAAATTAAATAATAAAAATTTGATCTAAAAATATTATTTTATAAAATTCATGAAGTCAGTTGACCTTGCAACACTTTACGTTTGTCCCTAGTTAGATCGCTGTCAAAATTTTAACTCTCTTTAAAGTGTGTAGCGAGTAAATGCGCCTTAAACATGAGTCACTACACGGAGCACTTGAAAATGCGATAACAGAGAAACAGAAACATTTTATGTTGTAGTAATTTTAGTATGAGAAAAGTTTCTTATACCTCAAGCTTTGTACCCCAAGTGGTTAACTATTATAATCGTCATCGAACATTTAAAGCAATTCAAAATTCTTTTTAAAATTTACAATAATGTTCCTCTCTTCCTCCGTCTTTTCTGATCTGACAATTTCCTCTCTTCCTCCTCTAGCGATCTCGCTTTCCTCTCTTTCAGAGTCGTGCTTCCTTTGCAAAACCCTAAAATGAATACGTACTGAATTACGATATGAAATCCCCACGTTTTCACAATTCTAACTAGTATTTTGTGTTTTCTTCTGTGATATCATCTTTCTCTTTCCTGTTTGGTGGATTTGATCTTACGAACGGGTAACGAAGGAAGTGGAGATCGACAAGACAGTTTTAGCTTACCTGAGAAAGAAAGAGTTCGAGCTCACTGAACTAGTGCTTCATGAGGAGCACAATAGACTCTCCTCTGATGCATCTCTCTCTAGGTATTTTATTATGGACCCTATTCAAATTTTAAGATCGAAGTAATTTTAGTTATTAAGTCATTTTACACAATATCACACTGAGGAATCCTCAACCACTCATTTGTTTCCAGTACACACATTTTTCCCTATCCAATTTCATTCATGAAGTCTCTTATGACAAGATGAGAATTAATACCGGTCAACCATACAATCATTCCATATGACACTAACACCTTTTTCCTTAGAATGTCATCTCTTCACTGTCACATCTTTATGAGAAACTTTCCCCATTGTAAATCTTGTCCTCACTTCTATGCCATCTCTCTGGAACTTCTCTTTGGCAAATGATGCTATCCTATTGTCAAACCTTTTAATTGTAGAAAAAAATGATGATAAATTGCATCAATTCAAATTAATTAGAGAGTTGTTATTGTAGCTCACATAGTCAAAATATGTTGTGTAGATTGAATGACAGAAATGGTGATGAGGTCACTTAGGTGAGCGTACAACTCAGCAGATCTTTTGTAACAAAATCATGTAATTTAACGACAAACTCAACACCCCTTGGACTTCACCAACAATGACAAAATGAAGGCATTTTATTTTCTCTGTTTCATTAAAGTAGGGAAGGCTTGTTCTCTCAAAGCTTTCAATTACAATATGTCGGATCTTCTAAGCATCTTCTATTTCATGTACCCCGTTCTCTTTGAAGTTCCAGTATGAAGACTTGAGACTGCAGGTATAAAGACATCAGACTAAAAGTGATTTATATTGAAAATACTAAAAATATTTAGATGTTAGACTACAACTATGTAGACTTATGAGTAGAAGTATTAAGACTTCATAATTTAAGTATTGAGACTTACTTTTTTTGTGATAAATACATATGTTAAAGAGGCTTAATCTTCACTTTTTTTTGGTGCAGAACAAAAAGAGACTCAATCTTCTAGTAAGAAGATTATGAAAACTCCTGCAAACCCTCTTGAGAAGAGGAATCTGTCTTACAACACTAAGACCTCAAAGGATGTGAAAGCTCCAGCCAAGAAACAAAATAAAAAGGATGAAGATAGTGAATTTGATGGCAATTAAAAGACGCTATCAAGTTTTAGTCTTTAGCTTACTCATAAGGAGGACAGGACGACACCAAAAAATCTTAAAAATAAAAGAAATAAAACCTCAAAATCTGTTGAATGTCTTGATGATAGTGATGATAATTTTGAATGACCTACTATTAATGATGAACGGGTTAAGAAACATATTAGTTATGAGAAATAGAAGTACATCATGGCTGCAATTACTCTCTCATCTCAAGTACCCTTCAACTTTAATGTTGAAGGTTGGACATTTAAAAAAAACATTTTTTGTGATCCAGAAGAAGGAGAATTGATGGACAAGCCTGCATTATCGTTAAAAAGGTGGAATTACAAAGGTCATATGGAAGTTAGTGACATGATCACGATAATGCTCGATAGCTGGATTTTACATCTATTTGAGGGAAAATTCTAGAAAAAATACCTTCGTACAATAATAAAGAAGAGATTTTCTTGCAAATTCAAGAGCATTGCAGAACTTTTACTTGAGAAATATATTTCTGCAGAGGTATGAAGTACTTCTTATTCACATTTGAAGAGTTCTAATGTTAGATATTAAGATTTGCATGATTGAATAATATTTATTTTGTTTTTTTTTTCACAATGCAGATTGTTGAGATTGTTTTGTACATAATGCAAAAGGATACTCCAGTTGAGAACACTTTGTTCTTTATCAGTCCTTATAATGTTGTAAGTTATTTTTGAACAATTAAGATTTCAAGTGTTTTAATATTAAGCTTGTGTTTCCACTATTTTTAAGTCTTAATATTTATTTTGTTGTAATGCAGTCAAAGACTTACAATATAATTTTTTTTTTACTTTCAAAGTGAATAGCCATATTTGTTTAGCGATCAATTTGATTTTGTCAGATGATTGTTTGTACCTTTGTGTAAATGTGGGCATTGGATACTTGCTATTGCCGACTTATCAAAAGTAAAAATCCATTTGTACAACTCACTGGGATATTCAAACATTCGTTGTTACATATTGCATGCTGCCACTATTGAATGATTGAAATATTTCCTACGTGGAGATTAGGTGAGTGCATTTAATTCATCTTTAAGATATTTTTTAAATTATGTTGCACATTAAGATTTACATAGATGTGTTTAAAATTTATTTGATAAATATTAAGACTTAGAAAATATAATTTTAAGATGTTGTTCATTTAGAATAGTGCAGTAGTATATTATGTTGCACATTGAGACTTACATATATGCATATAAAGACTTGTAGTGATAAATATTAAGAATTTGAATATGAATTTTTTTTTGTTAGTATGAGTATTGATAAATTGACTTCTATTTGTTATTAGCAAATGACAAATGGATTGAGGCTCCAACCAGTTGGATGAATTGTCCAATACAAAAGAAATCCTATGACTGCGTAATTTTTTTTTTTGCGTTATGTTTTTAACATCATCACTGGAAGCCCCATGATTTTTTCACAGATTATTCATTTTCTTAAAGTCTCAATGTCTCATCATATATTTTTATCAGTTTTTTAATTTTTTTTATTGACTAAACATAATTTAAAAATATTATTTGTTTATTTTGTAAGATAATATAAGAAATGAGCGTCTCATTCTGGATTTTAGAGACTTGTTATGCCAGTTATTAAGACTTGTTATTTTTAGTATTAAGACTCATTTTTTGTGATGAAATTAGGATTTCTAATTTGTGTTATTTAGCTATGATAGTGAGAATTATAATATTTGGTTTAAGATGTGTTCGTTCTAGTATTGATACTTGTTATTCTATGATGAAATTTAGACTTATTATGTGTGCGATTTATATTTGCAATTTTTTATTTTTTGTGATGTCATCTTTCTAGTTTTAAGACTTAGAACAGTTAGTTATAAGAGATTGAGAATTATATATATATATATATATATATAGAGTGGAGATACCGTGAGCTTAAGCTCACGGAGGCCTTCCGTGAGCTTAACTCAAAAAATATATTAAATCATCTCGAAATTTTAATTTATCATTCTCATTAAATTCTTTATATGAAAATCTCATGGGATGCAAAAATTTGGAGCGTTTTGAGCTTTTTAAGTCGTGGTTTTTCATTTTTAAAAATCAGCTCTAAAAATAATAATAATATATTCAATACTTGAACATCATTTTAAAAAAAATAAAAACGGTGACTTAAAAAGCTCAAAACGCTCCAAATTTTTGTATCCCACAAGATTTTTATATAAAGAATTTAATGAGAATGATAAATTAAAATTTTGAGATGATTTAATATATTTTTTGAGTTAAGCTCACGGTATCTCCACTATATATATATATATATATATATATATATATATATATACTATCAAAAATCTTGATGACTGCTCAAATATGAATTCAAAATCCTGGAGGACCAAGTTCTGCAATCCTGATGGGCTCGATAATTTAAATTTAAAGTTTAAAATATCACTTCATGTAAAAGGTATTAAGTGTTGATTCATAAATAATAAGACTTGTAACCTTAGATTTTAAGACTTGATAACTTAGGCGATCAACATATTTTTTAGTCCAATATATCACTTCGGGTAATAGGTAGTCAGAAGTTGTGTCTGAAGTATTAAGACTTGTAACGTAAATTGTTAAGATTTGAGAACCGCTCATAGAGCAGTTAGTTTCATTTTCGTGAACGTAGTCAATGGTTTTTTTAGTTAAAAATATCACATCGTATATTAGGTATTAAGACATTGTATTTGCAGTATTAAGATTTATAACGTAAATCGTTAAGACTTAGGTACCGTCCGTAGGGCGGCCAGTTTTTATTTTCGTGAACTTGGTTAACATATTTTTTAGTTCAAAATATTACATTATATATTAGATACTAAGACTTTGTGTATGAAGTATTAAGAATTTTAATCAAAAGTGTTAAGACTTGACTACCGCCCATAGGGCGGTCATCAGTTTTTATATTTGAGAATGTGATCAATGGGGGTCAAAGTTCTTTTCAGTTAGGGTACAAATCAGAGTATAGATCTGAGATACAATTAGTTAACTTTTTTTAGTATGACGTTGATGTAATTATTTTCTCCTAATTAACACCATCGCGGCAAAATCAAATATCAACGCCTACGGCCTGCATCTAGATTCTAGAGCTGCTTTCAGAGGCCTGAAATAAGTAAATACATGTAATAACAGGTTCCTCGGGAGTTGGGACAGGATATGGTTACTGATTACATTAAGTAAAATGAATAAAAAAGGTTATAATTCTCAGAAAGCATATCAAACATGAATGACCATACAAAGATATTCAATTACTGGTATTACGCTAGATATAATATCATTCATTAATTTTGTACTTGCACTTCTGTTGCCTTAGAACAGGGCCAGGTGAGGGGATGTGAACGGAGGGAAGAATTAAAAACCTATTTGGTCCATATTCGACGAAATGGAGGGAAAAGAAAAAAAAATCACCTCCTCAGAATTTTTTTCTTAGAAAACCTTAAACAATAACTAATTTACGCTAATAATCACGCACTCAATTTATTTTCATAAATGACCATGGTAAGGGCGCAACTCGGGCTCACGCCCTTCGAAGTGTATTTTTCATGCCCGACAGCTGACCGCATCTAATCAAGATTGAAGGACGCAAATCCAGCTCACACCCTTCGGTTCAAACTTAAAGGGCGCAAGTCCGGTTAACACATAGATATTTCCGTGAGCTTTCTGGATTGTATTTAAACGTCCCGATCAAAATTTTCTATTAAAAGTTATAAATATTTAAATATCAGATTTTCAGCTTATCAACACATTTAAAAAATTTTCAGCCCACTACTCATTACAATAATACAAGTATTTGAATAATAATTATTATATATATAAATAATGAAACGAGTCCAAATGGTTCAAAAAATAATTAATAGCTAACTTGTCACTAATGATTTTTTTTAATTTTAAATTAAAAATATAAATGTAATTTTAATTATAATTTTAAATGCAATTTTAACTAATTTGAACTATTTACATATATAAATAACTAAAATTATATTTAAATTTTTAATTAAAAGTATAAATATAATTTTAATTATTTGTTATATATAATGAGTAGTGGGCTGAAGAATTTTTAAATTTATGCTAATGAGCTAAAAATTTAATCTTTAAACATTTATAATTTTTGATATGAAACTCTGATTGGGACGTTTAATTACAATTCGGAAAACTCGCGGATAGATCTAAGTGTTAGATCAACTAAAGGGTGTGAGCTAGGCTTGCGCCCTTCAACTTTGAACTGAATGACGTGAGCTAAGTTTGTGTCCTTCAATCTTGGTTAGACACGGTCAGCTGTCGGGCACGAAAAATATACTTTGAAGGGTGTGAGCCCGGGTTACACCCTTGCCATGGCCATATGTGAAAATAAGTTGAGTGTGTGATCATTAGCGTAAATTAGTTACTGTTTAAGGTTATTTAAGCAAAAAATCCACCTCCTTTGCCATTCAAATAAATTATAATTTCCCCTCCATATTGGAGTGTAGAGGGGAAAAAACTTTAACGTATTTTCTAACCCTTGTCTTCCTGTTCCATCCCCCTCCCTCCATTCTGAATTATTTTGATGAGTCTCTTCTATCCTCAAAAACAAAATGCTGGTATTATTGGTTAAGTCACGGATTGAACCGGCTAAGATTTAATTTTTTTTTGTTACATATATAGTAATAAGACATTTCAAACGTTAGAACAACTAGTCAAATTTAATCACGCTACGGTTAAAACTCAGACTTCGTCTCAATAAAATAGTTATCGAATAAATAATTAAAATATAATAATGATGACGATGATACTTCTATAATTAAGTACATGAAATATATAAACGATAATACAAAAATATTTGATCACATTTTTAAGAGTTAAATTTCATATAAGTATATTTTATTCATCTACTTTAAATGAGGAAAAAAACTATATATGAATCATTGGATTTAAGGAGATGAAAGAATTAAAGAAAAACAATCATAAAGAAAAATAATGTTGTGACATGTTTAAAATGTTTGAAAGTTTAACTCTCTTTATGAATTAAGAATTATAAATTGCTCAAAACTATTTAATTCATCACTAATAAATGATATTAGTAAAATTATTCATAAACCAACTCTCACATTGAATTCGGATCCGGAAATTATTTTCCATACTGCAAATGGCATAGTTCATGGAAAAAAACAAACGAGTGTCCGGAATAAATGATTGGTTGATACTTGATAGATCCAAGCGTAATATTTATATTCCATTAGCCTTTACTTTAGATCCACTCACATGGGCCCTTACTTAATAGGGCCTAAAGTTCTTTTGACTTTTCATACAGGACTAACTGTGTACCATAGCTGGCCCAATAACCCTTGAACGAATCGAAAGATCATCAAAGAAAGTTGACCTGTGAAAAGACAACTGACAAGTGAAACAATTCTACGCAATATTCCAACGACAAACAATTAATACCATAAAAAAATGTCAATTATTGTTTCCATGATGTAGTGTATTAGAGAGGAGGGTCGGGTGTTTAAACCCAGCCGATTTAACGGATTAGGATGGATTATCGGATTAGATGGGTTGGATTAAGAAGGATAGGTTTTAAGAGGGTGCGGTCACGATCCGTCTTAAAATTATGTGTTGGATGGGTCGATGAAACGGGTTGGATTAGTGATGGGTTAGATTTGATTGGGTCAAAAAAATCAACAGATTTTTAAATTTTTGTAAAACTTAAAAATAAATTTAAAAAAATAAAAAATTAACTAAAAAAATCAAATAACGCAAAGTATTTAATCATACTAAACCACCTTAGATAAAAAATGTCCAAAATTACCAACTACAAAAGTGGGAGTTGCAAAATTTTAAATTACAATGTAAAAAATAAAAACATTAAAGGCTTATGCGTTGCAGCGTAATAATTAGCTGGAGCACCATAAGATTCTTTAATCCAAAAAAGTTCACTTGCCAAAGCTGTCGTTTGATTGGTCTACAGGCGCTGGATCAATATAACCAAACGGTATATGCGTTGCAGCTAGTGTTTTGCCGGCGGGTACCGCGGGAACCGGCCGGGTACACCCGCGGCGGGTAGGGCGAGCACGACGGGTAGACATTTTTTTTTTCAAAACCGTACCCTATCCGTCTCATACTCGTGCTTGTCACGGGAACACGGGTACCACGGGTACGGGTACAAGATTTTTTTGCTGTTTTTAAAATCAAATTTAAAATGAACGTTTAAAAATCAAATAATTTAAAATGAACGTTTAAAATATAAATAAAAAATATCTTAAATCAATTAATTTAAAATAGTAAAATATAAATAAACGGATAAACGGGTTTCAGGCGTTTAAAATGAACGGGTTAACGGGTTTCGGGGGGAATGTTTTTGAATTTTGAAAATTTTGGCGGGGCACGGGTGGGCGGGTAGGCAGGTACGGGTAGATGGGTACGGATACGACGAGTTTTTCTGAAAAAATACTGACCGGCCTATCTCATCATGCCGTGCCGTGTACCACTTTATACCCGGGCACGGGTAGGCGGGTACGGATTGTACCCGATGGATATAAGCAAACCTCTAGGATTTTGAAGGGGCTGGATTTTAATCGGGTATTTTTTGGAATCGATCGACCGTAACTCATACAAGGATCATGATTAGATGATTTTTGGGTTAACGGGGTTTTGACCTCGGATCGAATCGGAACGGGTTGTAACTCCGAATTTCCTAGTTCGGATTTGACCCGTTCGAAGTGTTTACAACTCTATTATGATGACATAATGTAATAATGTGTCGTGTTTGAATTTAGTGCAAGAGGGAAAGAACATGCTGGTAGCCATTGGCTGGGAATTTGAATTTAAAAAAGAGGCTGTGAAATAAAAGGGCCGACATGTGCACTAAAGGATAAAGGCCTATTAGTGAGGGAAGAAGATGGGCCTAAGAGATTGGAGTTAACAACTCATATTGAGTAACCGTTGGTGTGGCGCAGCGACACAAAAGATCAGAAGAATAAGACAAAACTGTTAGAGTTTGTTATCGCCAGTGTCAGAGCTGTTGTTATCATTTATTTACTTTTAATCTTTATAGTAAAAATAATGGATTAAATAGGTGATGTGTGTCTCTGTTGTAAGTTGTTGATTAATTAGAACTCTGAACCTGATCTTTTCTATCTCTTTTCTCTTACTCTCAAACACTGTTATTATTCAAATATCCCATAAATTCATCTTTTCCTCAAATTATTTCTGTTCTTTGTTAATTAAATCGATTCTAGCTACATCTTACTTATAATTGATCTACTCAGATCATTACAATTGGTATTAGAGCCCTCAGATCACATCTGGGGTGATTTACTGACGAATCAATCCTTGCGGTACTGGTTCTTCCTCGGTATCGATCTTGTCGCCATGGTGACTAAGGCCGATTTTGACAAATCGATGGCTAAGCTTCGCCCTCATATGTTGGAGTTAGTAGAATCTCAACGCAATACCGACCTCCGTTTACAATAAGAAGCGAAGCGCACTAATCTGCGTTTTTTAGCGACGGAGGAGCAGGCCCAGCTTTGCGAATCTCAGCATCCAGATCCTCAGGTTGTTCAATCTATGTTACAGCAGGTCTTGGGTACTCATGATCGCCTTCTGAACATCCCCAGAGATGAAATGCACTCTCAGCTACAAACTCAGTTCGCTACTCTCCGAGCTGAGCTTAATCCTAGAAAACGGTCATCATCGTCGATACCATCAGAACACATAATTTCTCAATTTTGTCCACCTCTGATCCCTGATCCAGTGCACACCACCTCAGAGGATCATGATTTTATTAAGAGAGAAGAGAAATTCCACTTACCAAGAGTAGATTGCCCAGACTTCAATGGGGTCAATCTTATTGAGTGGTTACACAAGTGCAACTCATTCTTTGAGATGCATCAGGTATCTCTTGTGTACCGTACCCACCTAGCCACTATATAGTTTCATGATTTAGCAAGTGAATGGCATGATAGTTATTTTGTTAACCACGATCCACCGGAGTGGGATGAATTTGTGCGCCTAGTTAATTCTCGATTTAAAAGAGCACTTTCCAAAATATACCCTTGATGAGCTTAAGGGATTGAACCAGACTGGTACTGTGGAGGAATATTGGAACCAATTTGAAAAACTCAAATCTGGGATGTTAATAGGAGGGAGATAATTCTCTGAAAGAGATTTTATAGATGTGTTTTTGAGTGGGCTTAAGGGAGAAATTAAGCCATTTGCAATGACCTTTAAATCTTATACCTTAGGAGCAGCACTTGAATATGCTTGGTATATGGAAAGTGTTATAGATTGTCAGTTCAGAAAATAAAAGAATACTATAAGATTCACTCCAAATACTTCTAGTGCTCATTATAAGAGTACCAATGATAGGACTTATTCTTCCTCTACAACACCTGCCAAATCAAATCTCTTTGCCAATGTAACTAAACAACCATTGATTGAGCTAAGAAAAGCACATGGCCAATGTTTCAAATGTGGTGAGAGATATTTCTCTGGACACCAATGCAAAGTCAAACTACAAATGTTGATGGGTCAATCTAAGTTGGATGAGGAGAGGTGTTATAGGGAGGAAGATGCAGCCAAGGAGAAACTCATTGAATTACATACCGAGGAAGTTATGGTGTCAATGCATGCCACCTCTAACACCCAGGTGAACAATACCATGAAATTTAAAGGGACTATTACCTAGGTTTCTGTGTTTGCTTTGATTGATAGTGGAAGCACCCATAGTTTTGTGAACCCAGCTGTGTTACAGGGACAATCCTATCATATTGTTAATACTAACCCTATGGTGGTAATGGTAGCAAATGAAAATAAAATGGTGATAGATTCAAAGTGTGAAGCACTACTGTTTTCTATTAAAACCATGAGTTTAAGCATGATTTAAGGTTATTATCAGTTAAAGGCTATGATGTAATTTTGGGACTTGATTGGTTATCCAAATTGGACCACATGAGAATCAGCAAAAGTGGGTTGAGTTCCAAAAAGGTGAGGAATTAGTTAAGCTACAAGCTCCTGTTGATAATCCTGAACTGCAAGTGATGGAGGCTGTGGAATAAACACATGAGTGGAAACACCAGTTAGAATTGGTCCTAGCTCAAGTTTGGTTATGTGAGGCTCAACCAATGCAAGGTGAAGGAATACCAGCAGAAATTGAACCAGTTTTGCATAACTATGCCACTGTATTTGAAGGCAGTACCAGCTTACCCCTTAGTAGAGAAGTTGAACATACTATCCCTCTGCTGCCACAGTCTAAACCAGTTAATTTGAGACCATATAGGTATTTCATTATCAGAAACTAGAGTTGGAGAATATAATTGAGAAATTATTGAAAAGTTCAGCTATTAGACCATCATGTGGCCCTTTTGTGTCTCCAGCTTTGCTGGTAAAGAAGAAAGATGAGACATGGAGGCTGTGTATTGACTAAAGACAGTTGAATGCCATGACAGTAAAGAACAAATACCCCATTCCCATTATAGATGATCTATTGGATGAGCCTCATGGGGCTAGAATCTTTTCTAAGGTGGATTTGAGGTCAGGTTACCAACAAATCAGGATGAATACTGGAGATATACACAAAACAACCTTCAGAACTCATCAAGGTCATTTTGAATACTTGGTAATGCCATTTGATCTAACAAATCCACCAGCCACCTTTCAGGCAAATGAACCAAAATTTTCAACCTTATTTGAGGCATTTTGTACTAGTATTTTTCAATGATATTCTAATTTATAGCCCTGACTTGCCATCCCATCAGCAGCACCTCACAATGGTTTTTGAAAAGTTATTGGAAAATAACCTCAGTGTAAAAACGAGTAAGTGTGAGTTTGGGGTAAAGTAGATTGAATATTTGGGCCATTTGATTTCTGGAGATAGAGTTGCCACTGACCCTGAAAAGGTAAAGGCCATGGAAGAATGGCCAACACCCAAATCAGTAAGGGAACTCAGAGGGTTCCTAGGTCTAACAAGTTATTATAGAAAATTCATTAAGCATTATGGGTCAATTATCAAATCTTTGACAGAGTTATTAAAGAAAAATGGATTCCATTGGAACCAAAAAGCAGAAGTGGCCTTCTTAGCATTGAAGGAAGCCATGTGTAAGGCTCCTGTGTTAGCAATGCCTAACTTTAATGAGCCATTCACCATTGAAACAGATGCATCAGATGGGGGAATGGGTGCAATGGGTGCAGCTATGATGCAATCACAAAGGCTTATAGCCTTCCTCAGCAAAGCTCTTGGCCCTAAGAATCAGTCCCTTTCAACTTATAAAAAGGAACTCTTTGCACTATTGACCGCAGTTATCAAATGATGGCATTATTTAGAGGGTAAAACTTTTATTATTAAGACAGATCATATTAGTCTTAAACATCTCTTAGAGTAGCGCCTATCTCATGCCCTTCAACATAAATGGCTGTGCAAATTATTGGGATTGCAATATGTGATTGAGTGCAAAAAGAGAAATGAAAACAAAGCGGCTGACGCCTTATCTAGAAGGCCAGGATTACAAGAAAGGGGAATTAACATGGCAATCACTGAGATTTTGCCTAGTTTGTTGTAGAAACTCAAAATCAGCTACATCAATGATGAATGAGCTCAAAAGATCATGCAACAAGATAAAACAATGGTAAAAAATCTCCACTTGATTACTATTCATGAGGGTATCATTAAATATAAATGGAGAGTGTATGTTGGCAGCAATGAAGATTGAAGGGGTAAAGTGGTAAAGTGCTTCCATGATACTAGTATTGGGGGGCATTCAGGATCCTTGGGAACTTACCAAAGGACAAAAAATATTTCTATTGGCCATGCATGAAGGAGGAAATTATCCAGTGGGTGCAACAATGTGACACATGCCAACTCAATAAGAGTGAGACTGTAGCTACTCTTAGGTTATTGTAGCTACTCAATGAATTTTATGTGCGGTCTTCCAAAGAGTGATGGTAAAGATGTATTATTAGTAATAATTGACAAATTTACTAAATACTGCCATTTGATTCCTCTCTCTCTCACCCTTTTAAGGTCTTAGATGTGGCACAACAGTTCCTGGATACCATATATAGGTTATATGGAGTTCCTACTAAAATTATAACCGATAGAGACCCTCTCTTTACCAACACCTTCCGGAGCGAGCTAATGAAGAAATTAGAGGTTAATTTTAACTTTAGTACATCTTACCACCCTCAAACAGATGATCAAACCGAGAGATTAAATCAGAGTGTGGAAACGTATTTGAGGTGCATGGCTTTTCAGAAACCGAAGGAATGGTTGAAATGGATTCCCTTAGCAGAATGGTGGTATAACACAAATTTTCACACCTCTCTTGGTCTCACTCCTTTTGAAGCATTATATGGTTATACCCCACCTCATTTGAGCTCAACTCCCAAAAGCATTAACCAATATGTTAATGAGTTGTTGGAAGAGAGGCAACAAGCTGCTAGGGTGTTGAAAGAACAACTGGTAAGAGCTCAAGAAAGAATGAAACGATTTGCTGACAAAAGAAGATATGAAAGGAAGTTTCACAATGGTGAGTGGGCGTATTTAAAGCTACAATCATACAGGCAAGTATCTATCCAGGGTAATTCTAAGCACTGCAAACTCAAACCTAAGTACTATGTTCCTTATGAAATTATAGAAAGAATAGGGGTTAGTAGCCTACAAATTGAATTTGCCCAATGGATCTTTGCTGCATCCTATTTTTTATGTGTCACAACTGAAAAAATATAGAGGGAATGTACTAAAAACTACCGTCCCATTGCTAGTGTTCAGCCCAGGGGGGAAATTGAGGCTAGAACTTACAGCCATTTTGGATAGAAGGATAATTAAAAGAAAGAATCAGGCTGTAGTGGAAGTATTTGTGAAATGGTCGAATTTAGATGATGAAGAAGCTACATGGGAGGAATATGAGTCACTGTGTGCACAAATTCCTTATGCAAAGCTTGAGGACAAGCTTAGCTTGAAGGATGGAAAATAGTTATGTTTGAATTTGGCGCAAGAGGGAAAGAACATACTGGTAGCCGTTGGCCGGGAATTTAAATTTAAAAAGGGGGGTTGTGAAATAAAAGGGTCAACATGTGCAATGAAGGATAGATGCATGTTGGCGAGGGAAGAAGATGGGCCTAAGAGATTGGAGTTAACAGTCCATATTGAGTAATTGTTAGTGTGGCGCAGCGACACAGAAGATCAGAAGAATAAGGCAGGACCGTTGGAGTTTGTTATCGCCAGTGTCAGAGCTGTTGTTATCGTTTATTTACTTTTAATCGTTATAGTAAAAATAATAGATTAAATAGGCGACGTGTGCCTCTGTTGTAAGTTATTGATTGATTAGAACTCTGAATCTTATCTTTTCTTCTCTTTTCTCTTTCTATTACTCTCAAACACTATTATTATTCAAATATCCCATAAATTCATCTTTTCCTCAAATTATTTTTATTTTTTGTTAATTAAATCGATTCTAGCTACATCTTATTTATAATTGATCTACTCAGATCATTACATAATGCTTGTGCATGATTAATTGATTATGATCGCTTTTTCTAAGGATGACTTTTGATCGCTGAATCTACTGTGTTGACAGAAAAGAAAAAAAAATCTACCTTCAAAAACAAACCTCTTAGTTAGAGAGAGGCACTAATTGTCTTCTTCCTCGTCATTTTTCTTCTCTGATTTTTTTTTTCTGCCGGTTATTTCTAAAATTTATTTTTCATTATATTTTTTGTCTGTTTTTTTTTGTATGTTCTTCATATTGTTTTAAAATATAATCGCATGACATTTTATGCATAATGCTTGTGCATGATTAATTGATTATGATCGCTTTTTCCAAGGATGGCTTCTGATCGTTGAATCTACTATGTTGACAGAAAAGAAAAAAAAATCTACCTTCAAAAACAAACCTCTTAGTTAGAGAGAGGCGCTAATTGTCTTCTTCCTCGTCATTCTTCTTCTCTGATTTTTTTTCTGTCGATTATTTCTAAAATTTATCTTTTCATTATATTTTGTGTCTCTTTTTTTTGTATGTTCTTCATATTGTTTTAAAATATAATCGCATGACAGTTTATGCAGTTATATGTTTATATGGTGTGATGTCGCATACATAATAGTATGCATCCGTATATTTAATAGTGCACAATATTTTTTTATTTTTTTATCGTATTCAATCTATAAAATTAATTACATGATATATTTCACACGAAGATTCAAAATTATATTAATATCTTATTATATTTTATATTTTATATTAAAATTATTTAAAAAGAAATGAACCATTCAAATATTTTAAATTTTTTAGAATACATATCCATATATCTAATCTGCATATTGAACCGTATATGAACCCGTATATTCTATACGCGCTATGAAGTGGCCAATAACACACATATTAAAATCCACATTTTAAAAACTTGGTTCTTCATTTGAGTTGTTACGCCATGAGATTTATTTCGACTTTGATAAATTCAAATAGTAATTCAATTGAAGTCTTGCAGAGTCCTCAACGAGAAACTCAATCGCAATAACTTTAGAAAGGATTGTGGTGCTTCTTCAAAATTTATCTGTGTATTGAAGTCAAAATTTTTAAAATCATTAAGATAAAAAGCTCGATTTAAAGTTCAAATAATAGTTTGTGTTATTTTGTTTTGATCGAAAATTTTATTCTTCTGTTAATCATCTTTTTTGAATGAAATAAGTTATTAATTGGTCATTATTTAAAAAAAGGATAGCTATATATAGAGTATAAATTTAAAAAAGCCATCTGAGGCGAAAACAAACAAAATATTACCCAGAAACTTGATTTTTAATGTTGTACAAAAAAAATCTTTGATTTATGTTAAAAAAACAAATATAGTATACAATTTTCTTTTAGAAAAATGCTCCACAACTGATTTCTAATGTTCTCATAATTAGCTTGAATGAATGGTAGAAACAAAGAGGGTCTGCAATGATAATTTCTGTAATATTTTCGAGGGGAGGGCAATATATTTCAAGAATTTTTGATAGAGGTGGTAATTGGACCGGCGGGTCGGGTTTAGGTTCGGGCAGATCGGGTTGAGTTAGTTTGACATTCTGAAAGAAATCGGGTTAGATCAGATCAGCCGATCAGGTCAGGGTCGGACCAGAATAGGGGCGGTTCAGGTCATGATAATTTATATGTTGCATTTTTTCTTCAAGATTTTTGATTGATTTCGATTGGATTATAGATCATTTGATCTCAGATCAGATCGAGTTAGTTTGACTTTTCTAAAATATCAGGTTCAGGTTGGGTGGGGTTAGATTCTGCTACCTCTAATTTTTGATAGGATGAAACTGTGCGACCCTTTTTCGCGCGCTCCGCACCGCCGCTGGGCGATGGGATGCGGAAGAAGGACACGGAGATCCCTCCCAAGCGTGCATCTGTTTAGTGCGGTGGTTCTGCCGTTTAGAACGATTTGGATGCACATTTAGGGGTTTTTAGTGATTGTGAGTTCTTGTAGATTCCGGTGGGCGCAAGCCCCCACCGTAATTACCCTGGGCTACTAACCTCGAGGCACCTCTCGGATCTTTAAAAGGGAGAAGCAAATAGTATAGTTAAATGATGGTCAAGTGGTCGTCTGGGTTCACAAAAAGGTCGATCCCGTGGAAGACGAACCTACTACAGATCGGTTCAGTCTTTACCGCCTCGAGAGATAACCTTACTACAGATCAGATTCATCTCTTCGAAGGGGTTCGAGGTGAGTCTACTACAGAACGACTTAACCTCGGTTCATCTAGAAAAGGAACCTACTTCAGAACGGTTCACAGTTGATCTTATGAAAGACGAACCTACTACAGATCGGTTCAGTCTATACCGCCTCGAGAGATAACCTTACTACAGATCAGATTAATCTCTTCAGAGGGGGTTGAGGTGAGTCTACTACAGAACGACTCAACCTCAGTTGATCTAGAAGATAAACCTACTACAGAACGGTTCAATCTTAACTAGTCAACAACCAATCACACAAAATACAACTCGAAGCACTGAGCCGGTTGATCTTGAGGTTGGTAAATCAGGAGAAGGGTGGATTTGGTCCACGTGTTTCTTCTCACCGATCTTCTAGATCATGAATTCGAAGCACTAAGCCGATTCATAAACCTAGGAACACAACTGCGCACAAAGTCAAACCTGAAGCACTAAGCCAGCTTAACATTGAGGCATGTGTTAGTGAAGGAACTTACTACAGAACGGTTCACATTCACTATTTTGTGGATGAATCTACTACAGAACGATTCAATCTCACAATCTCGGGAGATGAACCAGAAGACAAACTTATCGACGGATGAGTTCAGTCTTATTAGCTCAAATGGTCATGAATTACTTGTTCATGACACCGAGTCATTAAGATGTCACTTCTCTCGGACATCGTAATGTTCTTATCTCTTGGAGTCGACATATCTCTTCATGTTGATGTCGCAGCCTTGGTTATTCTTCAACGAGCGTCAAGATGTTCTTGTCCCGACTAATTGTTCTAAATGTTGCATTACTTGTGCAAAATCACTATGTTGCTCTACACCCCTTGTGTGAGCATATTTAGTCATGAGTTATTTGTTCATGGTAATGAGTCATTAAGATGTCACTTCTCTCAGACATCGTAATGTTCTTCTTCCTCTAAGTCGACATATCTCTTCACATTGATGTCGCAGCTTTGGTCATTCTTCAACAAGCGTCGAGACGTTCTTGTCTCGACATATCTCCTCATGTTGCTGTCAAAGCCTTAGTTATTCTTCGTTAAGATGTTCTTGTCTCAACATATCTTCTCATGTTGCTGTTGCAGCCTTGGTTATTCTTCGTCAAGATGTTCTTGTCCCGACTAATCACTCTAAATGTTACATTATGTGTGCAAAAATCATCGTGTTGCTCTACATCCCTTATGTGAGTATATTTGTTCACCTCTAAAATGTAAAAAGGATTATTACATTTTATTGATTTTTTTTATTATTAAGATAATACTTTTCATTATTATCTCTATTATAAAGGTGAATTTATTTTTATTTCTAAACTCTATTTATTTCTGTAGAAGATTATTTACAAAAATAATAGGAAATGGATTAGTTATTAACTAGAATTCTATTTATATTTTTGGGGTTTTATAATAGCTAAAGTAATAGAATTTTATTCTTATTATTTCTAAACTCTATTTATTTTGTAGAAATAATAGAAAATGAATTGGCTATGATTTTATTTGTCTTTTTTTAGGATACTTATAATAGCCAAAGTAATAGAATTTCATTATTATGTTTTTATTATGTTGAAACATTATTTACAAAACAAAAAGATGAATTAGCTATATTATTTTTATTTTTATTTTTAGGATTTATAATAGCTAAAGAAATCATTATTACTATTCTATTCTATTTATAATAATTTTCATTATATTTATTTTTTTTATTATTATTTGTAGAATATAAGATTTTTGTTTTATTATCATTACTATTATTACTTGAAAAAATAGCTACAAAGGATGAAATTCATTATATTCTTTATTACAATTATTATTTTATTTGTATTTTTATTTATTAAGAATATTTTCATTATTAATATTTTTAAGTAGAAAGTAATAGTATTTATCCCATTATTATTGTATTTTTATTCAAATTTTAGAAAATAACCAAAGGGATACAATCCATTTTATTATGTGATTTTATTACTATATTCTTTATTCTAGAATAAAATACATTTATTATTTATCATTATGATTATTTATTTATATATATTTTATTCTTACAGAAAATATTAACATAGTATTTATTTAATATTATTATTTATTCTCAAGAATAGAGTTTATCTTATTATTCCTTATTAAATATTATTACTGTCATTATTATTTTATGAAAAATCACCAGAAAAATCATTAAAATATATCTAATTATTATTTATGATTTTATTTGAATTTTTGGAATTTTTATAATATTTAAAATGACAAGTCAAAGCTAAGTCAAATATGTCAATACATGTAATATCTTTTGCTTTTAAATTATTTTAATATGATAATATTTTTAAAACAGAAATATTATTATATAGAAAAATACTATGAAAAATAAAGAAATTTTAGAAACAAATTTGGGTTAATTTGGAGTTTGGGAGCATTTTCAAATGATTTATTTACTCTTTATTTATAATATTCTGTTATTTAACTTAATGGGCTTAATGGAGTGGGCTAAGATTTAATTTCTTTTAATTATTACTGCTAGGCCCAACTCTATTATTTTCACTGCGGGCCTCTATGAATTGAGCCCAAGTTCATTTTATTCCCTTTTCACTTTTCTCCACTGTTGGGCCCAGGCTGATTTTAATTTTCTTTTCTCTCTTTCCTTTGCGAATTGGGCCCGAGTCATTTTTGTTCTTCACTATTGGGCCAGCTGCAAGCTACCTCGGGCTGCTCCTATTTTACAACTTAGATCTAGGCCATCAAATGAGCATTTAGATTCGTGCTGGTGAGATGAACTACTATGTTCTAATCTCCGGCCCAAGTTTCTTTTGGATGCTTCATGATTCGTGCATTTGTTTTGAGTTTCGTGCTCAAGCGTTTCTGCGATGTCTCTTTCAGGCAGTCTTCAAGATTCGTGCGTAGGTAGCCTTCCGATGATCAGGGCTTCTGATCGGAGATCCGTCAACGGCTTTAGCATCGCCTGAGTCTGATAAGTACAACGACGCCTTCACCGTGTTCATCAATAAGGTGGGTGTCTGATTAGGCCGGTACCATTTTGCTCGTCGGTACCAATTCGGTACTGATGAGTTTCTGATTACTTTCTTTAGCATCTAGACACATAATTGGATTGATTTTCTCTGAATTTTGTAATGTCAATCTCAATCTCTATGTTACATCTATCAATTCCAAGTGAGGCATTGATTAAGAATGTTTTTATGTTTTTCTTTCAATAACAGTGCTAAGTGTCAGTTTGCGATTCTTTAGCAACTTCTCTATGAACTCTATTAATTTCATTGTGATTGCTGACTGCAGTACTCTTTGTCTCTCTTTGTACTGTCCCAATTGTGATTGCCATAGCATTTTTGTGGATTTGACTTGTACCAAGTTCAACTGCTCTCTTCTCTTTTTTTTTTTTTTTTTTTTTTTTTTTAGAGCATAACCTCTAACCTTGGCTGGCCAAGAAGCTTAATCAAATCACTAGCTGAGACTAGGAGGCATATAGTGCCTACTACTAGTCGATTGTGAAGGTAGGAGTACTATAAGCACTTCGACTACTTTGTATTAGCCCAATTTCTTTATATAAATCTTATGAATAATGCTTCAGAAAAGAAAAGATAGAAGAAAATAGTAGAAAGAAGGAGGTAAGCAAGATAGTAAATCAAGGAATGCAAGAAAAAAAAAGAATTCATATTTTCACTAATAGAATAGCAATAATCTTCTCAAGGAATTACATTCTAAAAATATAAAGGTACTTAGCTCAATATAAATGGCAGAGGATAAGCTTGTAGAGTTCTAATTCAATCTAATTGAGAGATTCAAATGAATCTTCTATCAATTGATCAAATTGTCTTCTTCAGGATCTTGATTATTCTCTCATTATTTCTTTGTTGCTGCCATTGGATCCCTTGGTAGGAGTTTTGTTAATCTCAATAAACTTTCTGATCTAGAGAGGGAGAGAAAGAAAAGCAGTGGAGTGGAGATCAAGAATTGGATTGTGTGTGTGTGATTACTGCCTCCTCCCCCTTGTTCAATTGATATTCTAATGCTTATATAGGGTTCACCTAGGGCTCAATTGTGTTTCCCCTCGCACAAACTGTGTTTCTTTGATCCCACGGATCGCTGACATGGCATAATTCCAGCCCTTCATTCAATGATTCAATGGTGTGGATTGATTTCATTTGTGTTTGTTGCAGGCAGTTCTTAAGGTTTGGATTGCCAACTGTAGCATTGTGATCATAACTCAGTTCTTCCCTGCTCCCACTTCTTCAAACGCTAAGTGAATTAATCCAATTTCATTGCTTTCGGTTTTGTACACCAACTCCACTATGAAAAACATGTAAAAGGGAGATAATTTGTGCCAGTAACTGCCTCAACCGCATCGTGGGACCCACTTGAATCTCCCTGAACCGCCAATTTATTTGATTGTTCCCCAGATCACTCAATTGAACCTCACACCCGATTTCTTTTCCTTTGAATGCGAGTGATGTACAACACATAAAACTGGAAATAAATCATTCTAGAATGTTCTCCTCACTGAGAGCTTTCCAACGATATATAGTTTGCAAATTTTCGTTACCGATTGAGCCATTTTCCATTTCTGATCGTTTTCTGTCACACAAACTCGAACAGGCAGAGAAGAACTCTCATGGGAGAAGGGAGATGAACTCCTGCCTCTGTGGGACCCGTCGGCAGTGAAAGAAATGAGGAGGGAAATGTGATGTAGTTCGGGTAAACACGGTGCGCAAAAAACGGCCCCACTTGTCATATTTAATGAGATACAAAGAGAGTGAACCGGGTTCATGCAAGTTTCCCTTTAATTCAAAAGCCCTCTTCAGCGCCATGCAAGTGCTTCCTTTGTTTAGCATCCCCAATCTGTACACAGAAACTCTTGGCTCCCCAAGTTGCACCCATGAGCACCTTCCAACCAATCAGGGAATTTCCTTTCAATCTGAATTTTTTCATGAATTTTTTAAAATATCTCTCTTTCTCCAAAATTCATGAAATTTTCACCAAAAATCCCTAAATTCATGATGATCATCTTTGTATTTTTTAATTCCCATTTTACCCCTGTATCCTTGTATAAAAAATTTCTTTGCTCAGAAAACCCTATTTTCTTCTCAATTAATCCCAATTTCTCAGTTGTAGCTCAGTGTCTCTGCCAAATAAATTCTCTTTGCAGAAACCACCCTAACTAAATACCAATTAGACTTATATTGATATTCATTAGGGTTTGATCTGATCAACAGTTGATTATTTGTCAACAATTGATACAAATCTAGACTTGATCAGATGGTTGCTCCCAGCTTTAGCACCTGATCAGTCTTGTGAAATTGACTTTCAATCCCTTAACATGAGGGTAATTTGGTCAAAGAGCTGACTACTTATCAGCAATTGACACAAATTAAAGCATGGTTAGGTGGTTGCTCACAGCTTTGGCACCTGGTCAGCCTTGAAAGCAAAATCATATTGAGATTTCTCATGATTGGTTGTATCAAAATACTGGCTTGGTATTGACACTATTCCATGTAGTACATGGATTGTACTGCTTTAGCTCTTAGGGTTTGATCTTGACTTTTCTCTTATATTTCTTCCTTCGACTTTTCAGGGGTAAACAGAAACGTAACATCTTCCTCTATAATTTTACTATTTGATCCATCTTTCTTTATTCTTTTAAGGGTTTATTTTTGACAAATTAAGAATAAATTTGGAAGAGTAATATTTTTGAATGGAAGAGCGAAAATATGATAATTGTGATACTAACAATGATGATGATGATGATAAATAATAATAATATAATCATAATATAATAATATAATCATAATCATAATAAATAATAATAATAAAAGTACCTCATTTCCTTACATCTCTTCTCCCTCTTTTAAAAAAAATACCTCATTTCCTTACCTCTCTTCTCCCTCTTTTCAAAATAATCTCTCCATCACTCCTTTAAAGTGTGTTTTTCTACCTTTTCATCACTCTCCATACTAATTATTAGTTTTATAATATAATAATATAATCATAATCATAATCATATAATATAACATAATCAAATAATTATTGTTATTTTATAATAGTTAAACCGATATTTCTCCTATAGCTTAGAATATCGATTTAGCACTCATCTCCTTAGTCTAAAATTTATTTGACAAATCTATTTATCATAATAACAATGTTACTCCTACTTTTTACCATTCCAAGTAATGCCAAATGATCAAACCCTTAGTTTTGTATCACTCTTTTGCCGTTGTATGTCGACAAAAACTTATTTCTTGAATCAACATCGAAAATACTCACAAGACAAGGGGGGTTTTAAGGGGGGCAATTGCCTCTCATTGACTAATAAAAATATATTGTGTAATATGTTTTTGCTTCCCTCCCCCACCATCTTCAATATGATCATTTTATTTTTAAATATCTCAAAAATTTATTAAAAATAGAGGAAATAAGAAATAAAGATAATTTAACAATTAATATATATTTAAATTATGGATACCAAAATTAATATAAAATAAATATAAAATTGAGAGGGAAGTTGATATTGAGAATTGAGAGAAATTTAAGAAGAAAAGGAAATAAAAATTAAAGTAATTGCACTCCTTTATTATATAGTATTTCATGTAACAATCAGAATTGAGAGAAAATTATAACTTCAACACAAACGAGCATACATATAGTAACATTATTTGAAGAATAGTTCAATCTGATGATTAATGTTATTTCTGAAAATTCAACAAGAAATCTGAACCATTACAAAATCAATACACTTAGATGTTTAATAAGGAGTAGACATAAATAATAAATGAGTTATATTTCGATGTATGTCATGAATGCTATATAGATATCATGAGGCTATGCGTAGTTGGTATATTTGAATCCATTAGGAATAATAAAATAGTTATTGTTTTTTAAATAAAAACAACAAACTTATATCTAATTTTTTTTACTATTCATAACAATACTAGAGTACTATTCTATTGTTCCCACCAAAAGATGGAATAGTACAATTTTCTTGTGAAACTTCCAAAAGTATACCCTATTCCTACCTCTAAAAAACACATTATCTGATCAAGAAGATAATGTCATTAATAAAGTATATCATCTTCCCACCAAAAGATGGAATAGTACCATTTTGTTGTCGCACGCGTGGAGTACGCGGTTTGTCGGATTTTAAATTTTATATTACCCTTACGCTATTTGGTTCGGCCGCAAGCGCACGACCTACGTTGGTATAGTAAGAGGTTGATCCGCAGGGAAGGATGTAATCACTGAGTTTACACTGCTCGAGTCTCTAGATTTAAAAATAAATAAAAATAGGGGGTTTGTTATGGTTTTTGTTGATAAATGCAAAACTAATTAAACAGAAAATAGTAACTAAATATTTTTATGTTTTGGTTTTTATAAAATAATAGTTCTTAGAGATACATGTCAGTTCCACTCGGATCTGGACCATACGACCCGTATGCACATGCATACAGTCGGTATGTACACAAACAAGTCACGATTATTCCTAAAGACCGGTTTTTTCTCTGGTTGCGCGAACCCTAACCGGCCACTACCTCCTGGTCAACGAATCTCAACTGTCGCTTCTTGGTCCGCAAGTTAGCGTATGGTCGGACGGAATTCCTCAGTTCCTTAAACCTCATCTGTCGCTTCTTGGCTTAGATTACTTAGATTGAGTGCACGGTTTCCTATACGTACACTCAGATCTCTCGATCTGAGCGGAGGTTCAACCTTTTGGGTACAATTCAGTCTATCCTTTCGGGTCTCAGACCTACCTACTGTACTTAGAAAGAACCCTTTGACAAACTACCGAACCTTGTATGGTACGAGAGCCTAGCCTCAACTCAAGACCTAATCCTAGTAGTTGGACAAACAGATCAGACAAACAATTGACAATAGTACACATCATAACAATCACAACCATTGATTCAAAGAAATCTTTTTATAAATATTCATGATCCAAGTTTTACATCCCATATCCCTAAAAACTAAAGTACTCAGCCGCTCATTGTGGCATATAAAAATATAATAAAGATATAGAGAGTTAAGGCAAAAGATATCCTACAAAATATATCTAAATAACATAGAATAAAATAAAAAGAGATAATCAAACTCTGGATGTTGCCCTGTGCCAGTCTTCTGCTTCGTTCCTTGCCTCCTCTCGGGACTCCGGGCCTCCGATGTTTCGGACTGCCTTTGAGATTGGCCGGTGGCTAGGGTTTGTGGAGACAGAGTGGGAGAGATGAAAGAGAGGTGGATATGATGGCCAAAATAAAGCTCTCCTACCCTAGGCTGCTGGGTGGAATATATAAGAGGGGGATCAGCCAAGTTGGAAGGGAATCGCTGCATTAAATTGCTACATTAAATCGCTGCCATCTTTGGAGATCTTTTCCAGATAGAGATCATACGACCCATATGCAGGTGTATACAGGTCCTATGCTCTATGTAGATGCGGCATGCGACTTCAGTTGGTCATGTGGTCCGTCGGTTGGCGTTAAAACTCAGTCCAGGACCCGATTCTGCAGCTTTTTGACTTGATATCACTTAAATAAGCAACATGTCAGAATAGAATCAAATCTAAAAAATAAACATACATATCCAATAAAATAAAATATGAAATTGGGATTTTTAATATATTTTTAGGCACGATCAGGGTTAAAATATGTATATGAATGCATGATATCACATTTAAAACTAAGAATAAGAATTATCAATTACATGGAGATAAATATAAGTATTGCAAAAAAAAAAAAAAAAAAAGAGTTGAGATATAATGCTATGTCTATAAATCATTCAGTACTATGAATTATTTTTGTATTTTTAATGTTTAAATAGCTGATCTAAATCACTCAACATTATTTTCATATAAACATTTGCCACATCAAATTTTATATGTTTTTTATTCTATTTTTACTATTTTGTTATGAACCATCCGAAAAATGAGTTTTCCAACTATATAAATATAGTAAAAAAAAATCTAAAATTTGGTTAAGAAGTAAATTGTCTATGAAAATCACATTGAGTGGTTCATATTGATTATTTGAATTATAAAATTAAGAAAATTAATATATAGTAGAGAGCAATCCGTAACTATACATAGTACCATTGTCCAACCCTATATATTAACATTATATTGTGTTGGAATTGAATAACCGGTTCTTTAATTGAGAAAAGACAAGGTTTCTTTTAGTGCAATTTAGACTCCTTAATTTGGAGATGGACTGAATTTTCTGCCATTATATAGCATTTTTGAATATCAGTTATATGCATAACAAAGTTTGGCATAAAATATTCTACACACCACTTATATAGTACTTTTTTGTTCTTTTATCTGCCTCAAGACTAATACAATAGAATTACGTTTAACGGTAGCTTCGCCATTCTTAATTCCATAAATATTTTTATATGTGCACTATTTTCTTCTATTTTTTAATTAGCATTTTCCTCAATAATATTTTTATTTCTTCAAATAATGTAAAATAACACTAATTTGTGTACTATTTGGATAGAATCAATTTTCAATTATTTTGCTTCTACTATTTTACTATTCGAATAACACTGCTTTCATATATCTTTTATTTATTAAACGGACCCCATAATAATAGATAGTATTTTGCCCGTGCGTTGCTATGGTGGTGTCTTTTAAAAATTTATATTTTGTTGAGAAAATAAACGAAATAAAAATGAAGATAATTTCGCAATCAATATAAATTCCAATCATAATTGATAGTAATCTGAGAAAAAAAGGAAATAAATTATAGCAATTATACTCCAAAATTATGCAGCATTTCATATAACAATCAATATTGAGAGGAAATTATAACTTCAACACAAATGACCATAGAGATAGTAACATTATTTCATGAATAACTCAATCCAATGACTGATATAACTCTAAATATTCAACAAAAAAATCTAGACCATCGTAGGATTAGAACACTTACGTGCTTAATAAGGAGTAGAGATAGATATAGAGATAGAGATGCAATAAATTACTTTATCATATATGAAATATTTTTTCCCTGTGATGATATAGTCCATTTATTACATATGTATTTTTACAAAATATAATATTATAAAATTGTTAAAAAACTTAAAATAGATATATAAAGACAATTTTATACAAAAAAATACCATACTAACTTTTATTTGTAAGCCAATAATAAATGAAACTGTACGGAATTTTAATTTTTAAGAACAATTTCTTTAATGCTGATATTCATTTATTTATCTATTTATTATTATTGTTGTTTTAAATTGGCCTCTGCTTAAAGTTTGTTCTAGCTTCGAAAAATTATCGTTGACAATATATGACACGACTCGAGTAGGATATATTATATTAGACACGCTATAATGGAGTCATTATTTTATTTGGACAAATTATATTTGGAATGTGGAGGCCTTGCTTGAGTTAGATAATATGTCAGACAATTTTAGTCATGCCACAATTACAATATATATTGAATTACCCAAAAAACATAGAATGTAACGGTCATTAAATAATACAAGACACGACAGGATTAAAAAACACGTGAAATTTCTGGAAAACTTTTCCAATTGAAGAGCTGATGTCTCAACAACTTATGTCATGTCAGTTAGTTGGGTCAAACTAACAAATAAGATAATAATGCGTTCTTGTGTTGTTAATGGGTCAAATTGGGTTGAATTTGAATCAATCATTATTATTTTATTATTTTTTTAATCCGATCCGATCCGATTCGACCGACTTATTTAAATTCCGTACAGAGAAAGAGCTGCGTTCCTAGTCTAATATTTGTATTATTTGGTATAGAGAAAGAGCTGGCTGAATGGTATATTCTGAATTCTTAATTACATACTTGTTCGGCAAAAACAGCTCACTTCTGGCACCATATGAGTTGCTCTTTGTAGTTCTTGTCACGGATAATTAACCTTCAAGGTTTTTGTTTTGACATCTGATTCTGAACATTTAATATAGATAATGATCTTATCTTCTTCTTTTTTATTTTATTTTAGCAATTGGTGGTAATGATTTTCCAATAGTTCATTTATCTTTATTTGAATATTTTTATAAATTTTAATAATTTCCTATTTTCAATATTAATTTATATTATTGATAAAAATTTAACTAGCAATACTTGCTATTTTATATATAATAGATAATTTTTTTTTCATTTTAATTAGAGTGAGACTATAGTGCATTGCAATGTATAGATGCACCTGTGCATTACTTTAAAATCTTAAATTATAAGTAAAATATGATCTATCTGAACTGCTCAATATGATCTCCATATCAAACTCTACTAGCTAGCCAAATTTTATATTTTTATAAATTAATTTGTTATCTTTTTGAATGAGGAGAAAATTGCTTGATTTAAAAATTATGGATCGTCAAATGATGATGATTTTCTCCTTAACAAAGAAAACTAAAAAAAATATAAAACTTGACTAACTAGTAGAGTTTGCTATGGATATCATATTAAACGGTTCAGATCGATCATATTTTACTTAAAATTTAAAATTTTAAGATAACACACTGAATGTATCACTACATTGTAATGTACCATAATCTTACTCTTTTAATTATTTAAAAAAATCTATTCTATAAAGGGGAATGAAAACAAAGGACAACAAATTTTAATAGCACGTATATATGTAATGCATTTTGAGCATTTAATCAAATGTTTAAAATTTTAAAAATATTTACTAGCTTCCGACAAATTCAAGTATCATAAATTAAAGTAGCTTTTAGATATTTTTCTATAAACATTGTAGGATATTATAATTATTTCTTATTTAAATCATTAAATAAAATATATAGAGCTTATAGGACTGGGAGAGGAACTCGTTTTGAACTTATAATTATTTCATAAAAAAATGCAAATGATTGTAGATCATTAAAAAAAATATATTGTTCTATAATTATTTCTTACTAAAATCACTGTAAGCAAATGCAAATTATTGTAACCTACGAACTAGCTCGTTTTGAACTTATAATAAAGAAAATGTTCCTAGATTTTGAACAAAGTGCCGAGTTAGTTATGGGCACATACCTCTTTGAAGACCACATTTACCGACTACATTAAATGGGTGCGACACCTGTCACATTAGAAAGATATTTAAATACTTTACAGTTAGTGTGTATATCGAGACATGAAATAAGAAAACTTTTTCAATGGAAGGAATTCTCAAAATTCTATTAACATTCAGTTATCAAGAGAGAATATTTGCAATGCTTCATATAAACCTTTCGCTCTCCTCAAAACCAGCCGAATTAGTTTGCCCTGGAAAAATTCCGTCTCCGAATTGAATGAAGGAGAGAATGGGTCTGGGCCGATGGGCCTAGCACGAGAGGATGAGAGAGTGTAGAACAAGATCTATCACTTATTCACAATGCGTCCGTTTCACACTTCATAGAATAATAAAAAGTAGTAATATAATAACTATTTTGATGAATTAATTTATCAAATAAATTTTGAACTAAATAAAAAAATGAGAAAGTGCTAATTTAGTATACCAAACTATAGATGGTATACCAAATTTGTTCTTGTCGGAATAACAATTATTGTTTGATTATGTTGTATTATATTATAATTATGATTTATTATTATACTATTTAGTATTATTATATTACTATGATTATGAATATATTATTATTATTGTGGTTATGATTTTATTATTATATTATAATTATGATTATTACTATCATAATTATATTTAATATTATAATTATATTATTATTATTATTATATTATTATTATTATTATTATTATTATTATTATATATATTATATTATGATTATGGTTATATTATTATTATCATGATAATAATTGATTATGTTGTATTATATTATTATATTCTAAATATAGTTATGATTATATGATTATATTGTTATGATTATTATTTTATTATTATATCATGGATTATTATATTATTAGTATTATTATTATTATTATTATTATTTTACCATTATTGTTATTACCATAATTATCTTTATTTTAATTATTTTGATTAATAATTGCTAAATAATATTTTTTCTCTTCCGAATAGTCAAAAATACAACTCTTCTACCACTCTTCCTAAATGATACTATTCTATCACTTTTTCCAAAATTATCACTCTTTCAAGACTATTTCTTAATTTGTCAAACGACCCTAGGCCACTCCTACAGTTTTGCTTTTCGCTGAAGTTTGTTTTGTTTAGGTAGAAGTTATATTAGCTGATTAGATATGATGAAGAAGAGCATGAGCCCAGACTTTAATTATTCATAGAGGTGATAATCGAGTTGGTCGTTTTGGGTCAAGTTTGTGTTTGTTCAAATCAGATAAGTTTGATTAAAAATATTGTTAGGTCACGGGTCGGGTTCGGGTCGACTCGATCTAACTCGGGTTGAGTTTCGAGTTGAATGTTTTTTGGGTCTTGGGTCATTTCGGTTTTAGTCGGATTGGATTTTGGGTTCTTATTAGCTCAGATCATCTAGGGTTTCGGGTCATTCGGGTTCGGGTTGAGTTTCATATCATCAGATATCATGTAGTCTTGGATTTCGTGTTGTCTCGGGTTAGGCCGAATCGGATCTGGTTCTATTTTTGTCATGTTTTATTTAGAGTAGGGTTGACTTTTGGGTCATCAGATTTTAAAACTTTTTTTTTTCATAAATTCATTTTAGTCAATTTTATTTTTAGATTTTTAATTATATTTTGATCAATTTGACTTTTCAAATAATATAAATATAATTAATTAGTTTGGACCAAATCAGATAAGTTTTAGATCCTCATATTTCATTCATTTTATTAACAAACTGAAGATAAGTTAATTCCGCTAATTTTGACAAACGCTTGCTTAACCCTACGATCTCTAAATCCGATCCAAATATGGATCGATTTTGGTCTCCTCTAACCCATTAATAAACTTATAATATTTTGAAGTATTTTTTTTTTCAATTCAAAGTTGGATCGTCTGTTCTCGGATCATTTTGGGTTTTGAGTAGTTCGGGTTCGACTCGGATCGAATTTCAGATTGTTTGATATCGAGTCGTCTTGATTTCAGATCAAGTCAGATTTTTAAGACACTGATCTCGAATTGTCTCGAATTTCAGATCGGATCAGTTATTTTCTCTGCGCAAATATTGTATTAGAATGGGTTGAATTCAACGCTAAGCACGGCTGGTGCATCACTGCATCAATATATATAAAGTCTACTAAGTATACAACCCCTATGGGTGCTTCTCTCTCCAATTCTTTTAGCCTCAATCTTTGTCTCCACTATCCACTCTCCATTATATTTATAGACTATACATGTACCATTGCACATAAAACTTGTCTTAATTAAGTTGGTTTGTGCGCTATTTTTGTGGTTTTATTAACTGGTCCTTTTTAAATAATACTTATATTAATTTAAGCCCCAAGTAAGTCAGTAGTAATTTTTTTATCGACTTCAATAATTATGGTTTGAGCTCATATATAATTATTACATATATTGATGTTAGCATTTAATATGGTGAAAGTTTGGTTCCGCCATTAATAGAGCTTCTTTTGACATTAAATATTGTAATCTATTAATTCACTAGAGAAAATGATGCATGTGTTTTATACAAGGGTGGGATGCTTGACAATCAATTATTTTGATAATTTTGATAACTAATTTTCTATAAATTCATAAAAAATCTAAAAATGGAAAAACTTTACAAACATATATTATTAATCTTATGGATTGGTCTGTTTACCCTTGAATTATCTTTCAAGAGCAGAGTATGTAATATTAAAATTAATAATAGAAAAAAGGGATAAATAAAGCTAAAAGGGGAGATAGATAGAGAAGAGTAAAAGGAGGGGCACTAGTTAGAAAATGTCGCTGTTGGAATCTTAAATTTCGGATCAAATTCATTAGTCTCACATGAAAATTCAAACAAAGATTCAAGGGTATAAATACCCCACTATCGCCCTCTCATTCGAGTGGGTGACTCTCAGGAGATCCAGGAGAGAGTGATCTCCTGATGTGTCATCCACGTGATTGTTTTGTTTGATAAGTGGGACCCACACTCCAGTGACAGAGACAAAGGAGAAAATAAGAAATCAAAAGAAAAGCCCAAAATAAACCCAAATTACTGAAATAATAAAATTTCAATACATCAAGGAAGATGTCATGCTAGAAAGCCAATATTTTGATACAAATGAACATAGAAAAATTTAATGTGTTTTTTTAACATGGATTGAAAGTTAATTTCATATAGGTTGATCAAATGCCAAATATGAACAACATTTGATTAAACTAATATTTTAATCAAAAGGTTGACATGTAATCAACTCTTGATCAAAATGATGCTCAGTTAGGGTCAATGTGAGGAGATTATATTTTTGGCATAAGCATGGAACCATAATATTGAGAAATTGGAATTAATACAGAAGAAAGAAAGGGTTTTTATGACAAAGAAATTTTTGACACAAAGGGACAAGGGCAAGATATGAATTAAAAATTGTAGATATGACCATCACGAATTTAGAAAATTTTGGTGAAAATTTTATAATTTTTGGATGAGTGGAGCTATAAAAATAAATTCAGAAAAAAAAATTAATGTGATCAAAGGCTGAGATTATATCAAGATCCCTTTTATGTACAAACTGGAGAAAAAGCAACTGGGTACAACTTGGGAATAGGAAAACTTGAAACTTAAAAAAAAAATCAGCAGAGAACAAGAATGCCATATGGCAAACACTGATTGGGCCACTTCGGCAAGCTAATGCCACGTGACATCCAGCATTGTTCCACGTCAGCAGGAGTGGCCCAACATTCATAAAATCAGCTGGATGGTGGGCCCCACTCATGACACGTGGCGACAAACCTTTAGTCCACATCAGCAGAACAAGAACAGGTGTCAGAACCTCGTTGATACATGCTGACAAGTCAGAATTACATGGCAATTCATGATTGGACCTTGTCATCAAGTGAATGCCACATGGCATCTCGCTATTTGATCCAGTATGGACACATGGCATTCAAGTGGCAAATCGACATAGGACTTGCACAATATTATTGGCACATGGCACTTAGCTATTGGTGCCATGTCAGCATATGATTCATGATAGTTAAACAGATCAAAATTAAGAGATACACTTGGCTGCTTTCTATTTGTGCCAAATCAGCACCAGTCAGAGTTCATGTGTGAATGGCATACAACTAATACCATGCACCTAGCCCATCCAAATCATACAATTTATTCAATAAAAGGAGAGACTATCGCGATGAGAGAAGGAAACAAATCTGGTGTATGAGCATCAGCCCTCTATCTAGACCCTTCCCCTTTTTATGGATCATGTACACCGAGTCCAGCCAAATCCGAGGAAGATCCTCCCGCCACCTTTCTTCCCTCATTCTTCTTCTTATCGCCTTCTGACTCTATCAAAGCTCGTATCTTCCTTTCCCTTGACGCCTTACCATAAGTGAAGACCTTTTAGGAATAAAGACATTAGATGATGAGCAAAAAGATTGCGTCAGGTCAATTATAAGAGAAAAGATCGAGGAAAGGAATTACCGAGAGACGAAATGAGAGAAGAAGTTCTAAAGATCAAATTGCACACCAAAGAAGTTTTCTTAGATCAAGGTGATGTTATTAAGAAGAAATTACTAAGATAATTGGATTGGGAAGTGCGAATTCCGCTAGAAGAGTGGGGAATGCGAGTTCTGCCAGAAAATGGGAAACGAGATGGAAAGCTCAATCGCGATGAAATTAAGGTTTAAATCTGAGGAAGATGGATTTTAAATAAGGCCTGAAGGTGCCAAGGCCCACTTGTTAGTCAAAAGAAGAGTTTGGAAGCTTCCAAAGCTAATACTGACTAATATCGTTGACAATAACTAACTGATATGCAGTTAGGGCTTAATTCCGTGATTAGACATGGAACATTGTGATTAGACATGGAACATTGTGAGCTAACTATATTATGAGAGGGCCATCAAATTATAAATAATTATATGAACAACAAAATACTAACAAAAAACAGAGATATTTTTTAATAGAAAACGTACTCTTCTCAGGCCATTTTGTGGTCCAAATTGAAACCCAAAATAAATTTTAATACTTCATAATATTTTTTCAATTTTGTAGGGGGGGCCATGGCCCAAATCATTAAGGAAGAGCTCCGCCACTGAGTGCATACACCCGGAATGAAGTGGAGACGCACGCTCAATAACAGAAAAGAAAGCACAAGTGAATCCAAACCACAGGTGCCATGCATATGAAGGGTGGAGATGGATCCATGCTGGCGAAGGACTGTCATATGCTTATATAAACCCTCATGATCAAAATAAAGAGGGAGAAGGAAGAGGATTTTTCATAGATTTCAAGCTTTCTTTATTCCTAGCAAAAAGAGACAGCAAAAGCAGAAGAGAGGAGATTAATTGTGATTAGTATTAGGTAAGTATTCTCATACAATGCTCATTTTAAAATCAAGATACGGACATAAAGTACAAGATATTTTATACTTCGTGAAGCACACCAAAGCCTCGTTCCTATCTAACAATTCAAAAAAATAATTAAGGGTTCGAATGATCCTCTGACATTCATTACTTATATAGTATAGATTCTATTGATTCTTACACACACTCTCTATATATATAAAGAGAGAGAGAGAGAGGGGATAGGTTGACAATGGATTATTTTGATAACTTTGATAATGAATTAAAAAAAATAGAAAAAAAAACATCTTAAAAATGAATTTTTTTTATAGATGTGTTCTTTATCTATGGATTAATGTTCATTCAAATTTCATTCAATTTCATTATTGTTTTATAGTTCATCAAAGACCGTTAAATTGAAACCGTTATAAATTACATTAAAATTTGATGGTCTTCGATGAACTATCAAACGATAATGAAATTAGATGAAATTAAATTGAACATCAATCCATAAGTAGAAGAACACATCTATAAACATTTTTCTATTTTTAAGATTTTTTTCTATTTTTTAGAGATTCATTGTCAAGGTTGTCAAAATAATCCATTGTTATAGTGCTTTACAAAACAAAAAACTCATATTACTTTGGGGTGAGATTTAATATTCTAAGGTCACAAATGATCAATCTAAGTTGCTAAATAATTTTTTAATATCAAAATATTATGGAATATTAAATTTCATGATTATTTGAGCATTTTAGCTATTTTTTAAATTATTTTTAAAATCATACTTGAAATATGCTATTTTCTTATATAAAATAAAACTGATTTTAAAAATAATTTAAAAAATATCTATAAATCTTAAAAAATCATGAAATTTAATATCCCACAAGATTTTGACATGAAAAAAATATTGAGCAGCTTAGATTGACCATTTGAGACTTCGGGATATTAAATCTCACCCCAAAACAATATAGATTTTTTGCTTTGCAAAGCACCATAACACAAATTTGATAATATGCGCTTCATCCAGCTCTGTATTCGAAAATTATCCATAAATACATCATTCACATTTGAATAATAATTATTCATATATGTATATATTTTGTATCCATAAAAAATAATACGGATATTGATATAAATTTTATCCGTATCCAAAATAAAAAATATATTATAAAATTTTATTTATAAAATAGTATTAATTATTAAAAATTTTATTTTATATAATATTATTATCATAAATATTAAAAAATATATGCATTGCAAATACTTATTATTAATATAAATATTTTATTTTTATTATATATGCATAGTTATTAGTAATATATATTAATTTTTTTTCATATGTAACATAAAATCCATATCTATTGATATATATCTCATATCCATATTTGTTTAAAACAAATTTGATTTTTAATTTTGATATTTATTTAATATCCATAACTGTATATGTATCTATCAAATAGAAAACAAATACAAATATAATTTCACCATTGTCCATTATAAATCCATTTAATATACAGCCCTATATATCCTTCAATTTGTTGATACTTTTTATTTACATCAAACCTTTTATTTTCATTTTTAGAAAAAAGACATTTATATCCTGGAAATTAAGTAAAAGATAATATTTATTTGTTGTTCTAAATTAAAATAAAAAAATTCATTTACAAAAGAAGCACCCATATTGCATCTAGAAATAAGCGATTAGCTCGTTCTCGGTTCATTAGTTTAATGATCGGAACTGATTCATTAAGTTAACAAGCTAACCCCAGCTGGTTTGTTAAAATTCATTCAATAGTTAATAATATTTTATATTAAAATAGTCAATAACAATATATTTCACACAAATTTGATATAATAATTTAGTAAATATCATATTATAAATTATTTACTATATTAAAATTTAATAAAATAATATAAATAATAGATATTAATAATTTATCAAACTAAAAAAATCTAGCGAGCCGAGTAAGTCTAAATTCAAACTTGAGCGAGTTAATACGAGTAGATTATGAGCTAATACGAGCAAGTCTTGAGGCGTGATTTTTTTTTTTTTACAACCCTACTAACATTCAAGCAAAAATATTTCAAGTATCTTTTTTTACTCTTCTTGCTGCACCAATGAATGAAGCTGTTGTACTCATAGTCACAATATTCACGATTTATTTATGAATAATTCATCAGTTTAATATACAATATATTTTTTTTATCAAAAAATATTTTATTCAAAAATTATTTGGCAAAAAACATATCATATATTTTATATGAAATTTTATAGTTTTAATATTTTTAATATATTATCATTATAATATATATTTTATTCATATTATATGAAACAAACTATTTCTAAATTATACCTGTATTATACTGAACGTCAATTTTTTTGATCTCGCCGAATGTTTTCCGAATCAGAACTTATTACTATGATTGTACTGAAATGAATCTGTACGATTGGATTGGAGAGCTCTACCCCCCGTTCCTTTCTGTTTTTGATTTGTTTGATAATCTCAAAGATGAAACGAAAAATGATTAAGAATATTTGCCCACTCCGGACCCTCTCCAATCACCCGCTTCGATCCGCTTCCATTATCCACTTCATTTGAGAGAAGATAGAGAAGAAGTTCGTTGTTGAGACAGCAAGAGAAGATAATAGAAATTTTGATCAAATTTGATGGAATTTTATGTTATTTCGAGCTAAAAAAAATGCTCAAATTCGGAGCTCATTTAATTGTGACGCCTGCTGGTTGGGGGAGAGAGAGAGTCTGTAACTAGAATATCAGTACTTATTAGCAACTTTACAGCGATTTTTAGTTAAAAACCGCTGTAAATGGGTTTACAACGGTTGTTAAAAGTAAACCGCTACTAAGTTTACAGCGGTTGTTAGCTAAAAACCACTGTAAAATCATTTGGTGGTTTTTAGCTAACAACTGCTGTAAACTTAGCAATGGTTTTTTTTAACAACGCCGTAAACCATTTACAGCGGTTTTTAACCGAAAACTTATTGTAAATGAAATGCGCCGTACAAAAGGGGTATTTTGGCGTAGTAGATATTACAAGTGTTAATCACGTACATAAAATGAACAATGTACATAAAAAAAAAAATTCACATCTGATATTGCAAGTGCATAAAAAATGATGCAACTTTTACTTTTTTTATTTTTTATTTTTGTTCAAGTGATTTGTAATATTCATTTTTATTTTTTATTTTTGTGCAACATCAGATGACATTTGAGTTCTATAAACTTTGATACTCAATCATATATTTGTAATACTTATTTTTTTTTCTATTTTGACGTTTTGAATTTATATAAAAATGTATGGTTGAGTTAAATTAATCATTGTCAGTTGATTCGAACCTTTTTCTTTTCTCTGTTTAGATATTATGTTATTCTTGAAGTGAGAATAGTGAAGTCAGTAGTACGTCATATATTAACATATTCATATTGCATCCTAGACCAAAAATTTTCATGTTAAAGTTCTATAAAATAGAAGCCCCAACGCTACTGTTGACTAGTAACTAATTAAAGCAGCAAATAAGAATCAGAAAAAGAACAATGAAAATACATGGACCTGTTGCACTCTTTCAAAACGGCGATGAACACTGATTTGACAAAAGCACGGTGACTTACATTCAAAATCTATATCTATCAATACTATTATATAAAACAGTTAAAAATTGAACGGATCCATTTTTTATTATTTCCTTCAATATTTTTTATATCCTAAAATACCACTCATCTAATGATTTACATTAATTTAGACTAATCAGATGAACACGATAACTTTCATTATTTTGTATTCCTCTCCATTTCTTTGTCATATAAAAGGAAGAGAATTATAGGTCAAAAGAAATCATATGAGATTTTATCTGATATAGTATATGTAATTGATCTTGCATTTATTGATCTTTTCGATATTAAAATGATTTACATATTATCATATGATATTTTTTTATATTTAAATAAAAAATTGTTGTAATGCACGGGTACATAACTAGAGACTGGAAATGTGCGGTTTTTATCATTTCCTTCAAATTTTTGTATTGACTAAGACACCCTCATCATACGGTTCATATTTGTTTTGATTAATTCGATGATCGTAATTACATCCAGTTTTATTTAATCCTCTCCATTTCGTTTAAGCAATAGTGAGCGCTCTTTTTCGGTCACGTAATGTCTCTCTCTACATCTCAAACCGTCGTTGTCTGCTTCACCTCCTCTCTCGAGACAAAATACCTCGCTGTCTCTCCTTCACCTTCTCTCTCGACAAAATAGAATAAAAAAAAAGAAACCCTCACGCTTGACAAATGGAAGGAGATTCAGAGATGACTTGATCTCTCCTTGAGCCACCGCGACCAGGCTCGCGCTGTGAGTGAGCACCACCGTGGCCCAACTCCATCTCTCTCAAATCCCACTGCGACTAGGCTTCATTTTTTCCGCTCTCCCCATTGAACTCATCGCGCTCTCCTCCTCTCTCTCAACATAAATAGAACACAGGCCTGTCGCCTCACTATCTCTCTCTCGAGAAAAAAAATTGAAAACTCAGAGCGGCCGCAACCATCTTCCTCTCTCTCCCACGCCTAAGTTGCCACGCCATGCACACCGCATCAAATCTCTGACAGGGAACTTCTATCCTCACACGCATGCCTCTCTTAATCGATACTTTCTGTTATCTTGCTTTGTATGCTTAGTTTTTTCACTGAACAACTTTCTATTTGATGTTTCTGTTCAATTTTTCAGTCCATAGGCAGATCTTGGAAAGCTAGCACCCCAATTGCATCAATCAATATCTATCTCCTTCAGTAAGTATCCGTCTCTCTCTTTCTCTAATTTTGGGTTTTAAATTGTATATAATAATAAAGAATACTATTATATTATAGGGTACAAAGTAATATCTGACATTATGGGTTACACTACAACACTTCTTTTTTTACTGAAATGATTTGTTAATTTTATTTGATAGATTCTGTGATGAAAAAAAAATTTAAACACTGGTAAAATACTGTTATCTACCACAGGAAGTATCTATCAGAAAAAAAATATAACTTTGGAATAATAAAAGCATATGTGGAATATCAAATCAACATTCATTGATAGGTTCCTTGAGCTCAATGATTAAAAAAAAAGAGCATCATAATCTCGGCAACTCGACAAATTATGAGTAGTCTACTTTTATATAATTTACAGTAGAAGCATGATTTGTTTTTTTAATTCATATATTTATTCTAATTTAGGAAAACTTTTCATAAATTATAAATTATTATATCAACTTAAAGGCATATGGTCCAAACTGTTATTTGATTGTGCCAGAAACTATTAAAAATCACGTGGAGGGTTGGGTTGTTCCATATATTTGAAGGCTAATGCTCAAATGTATGGTGATAGGGTTGCAGTGGTTGGTCTGTATCACGATCCTCCTTCAAAACCAACTTACAAACAGGTAATGGAATTCCCAGTGTTTTAGTACTTTAGAAACAACCGCACACATGTGAATCTAAAAATATGATAATGTCCTTTCCGATAATGAGGAAATTTTATGCATTCGTATGGGACCAGTATCATTTTCTACTTGTACATTTTGAAAACCTATATGTCATATCAATCTATTTCAAGATATTCTAGTCAATTTACAGTTGGATCAGAAAATTTTGAATTTTGCTGAAGGACCAAGGCAAATAGGGACCCTACCAGAGGAAAAGTTCTCTTTGTGCTCTATATCTAATTTGCAGATTCATTCCAATTTTGTAATCTATATTGATTTTCATTGATTATATTTGATTTCTTGTTTAAAGTTGAGTATATTACAAAAGTTTGAAGATCATCAAAAAAGATGGGAATAATATGTTGATATGTATATATTTTTCCCTATCATAATATTACAAGAAAAAAAATATTTGTATTTGGGTTTTAAATTTTAGAATTTGATGTTTCTTCTTTTTTTTTTTTTTTTTACATTGTAATTATGCGTGGTTTAAAAAAAATAAAATGTTTCCATAAAAGAATAATGGAATAATAAATGCTACCTAAAATAGCAATAATTGACATAATCTTATGGGCTATGGCAATACATATGAAATTTTCTGTTGTAATCTTCTTGTTTGGAAGTAGCAAAATCTTGATGAGATTTATTGCAATGCCATTTAAGATATTTATTTAAAATTGATACTATTTGATTTGATGGAGGTAATCTTTTGATTTTGAAATGAACAAAAAACAGGGTGAAATTTTTTTGCATTATATATGTGACATTCATTGCCTTAATGATGGGCATTAAAAACACAAATCTTAACTGTATATATGTGACATTCTGTTGTCTGTTTGTTTGAATTTAAATTAAGGACCTACTAATTAACCCATAAAAGTTTACAATTGCATGTTGATTGATCAAAATTCAGGAACTAAGAGCAGGGGAATAAGATGAGATGCTACTTTTGAAAGGAGCTAGCGGTGCATTCAGTCAGGTGTTCTCACTACACTTATGGGAGTTACCAGAGCAGGTAAAACAACTCTAATGGATGTTCTAACCAGAAAGATGGGTGGGTACATAAAAAGGAAGCATTATCATTTCTGGCTACCAAAAAAAGAAAGAAATCTTTGATCGTATTTCAAGATACTGTGAACATAATGACATACATTCACCAAATGTGACAGTTCATGAGTCTCTAATATATTCTGCTTGGCTTCAGCTGCCTAAAGAGATAAGACTCCAAGGTGAGAGATGTAAGTCTCAATTCTTTGTTCCATTTTACAATCACATTTTTAAAAGTGAAATTGATCTTATTTTATATGAATGGTAAATAAAGAATGACAACATTGCTCTAATTTGTAATTATGATTGCCCGTCAATCATTTTTTTTTTCTATTTTCAGATCATGGAGCCTTGTGTTTTGGCAAAAAGCTGTTAAAAAATATATTTTTGTCAGTGTTTAATCCTCTTCTTGGTTAACAGATCCAACCAACCAATGCATCGTTCATGTTATCCGATTAGAGGCTTGGAACTTCTTTGTACTTTTCTTGATTTCAATTGGTTCATTACATTTTCAACCTGTAAATAAATATTTTTAATTTTAGACAATATTAAAATTTTATATGACTATTTATAACGTCTTTTCACTTATTAATATTTATTATTTTTAATCAAGCTTTTAAAAAACGGAGTTAAAACTCAGTTTAAACCGTTAAAACGGATTTGGGGCACTCTCTCGTTAAGTTTTTTGAAAAAAACGTTTTTAACGGATTTTATGTGATTTAACGGTTTTAATTTCAGTTTAACCGTTTAAAACCGTTTTATTTGGGAGCAGTTAAAACCGTTTTATTTTTGAGTAGTTTATGTAAGGCCCAAACTGATTTAATCATTATGTAAAATATTTTTTTGTCAATTATTTTGCAGTAAATAACTTCAATTGTCGCAGTTGCCAAATTAATTTTCTGATCACATAATTTCTTACGCGCAAATCAATATAGTTGTTTTGTCATTATGTTGGACTGAACATTGCATTAGAGAGCCCCAACAAAATTGCTATTAGAGATTTTGTCCAAGAGGGGAAGCAAAATGACATAATTAATCGAAGCACCAACATCACTGTCTTACTGACATCCACATCGTCTATTCATCTGATCTATAGCATATGGAAAATATTTGTTGATCAATGTAAAGTTGTAAACTCACCGTCCTATATATACATTTAAAAATTAGAAAAGTGACATATATTGACAGTGTACATATTTGAAATAATGACATTTAATAACTAAGATATTTAAGAACTTAAGTAATATTATAATTATTACTTAATTTAGTTATATGTTAAGTGAGAATGCATTTCTTAGTTTTTTTAAATATCAATTAATATTTAATAGGTAAAAAATGATTGACCGTTTTATAATTTAACGGCCGTATAAAACCGTTAAAACCGTTAAACGTTAAATGATCACTTCACCGTTAAGGGCCGTTAAACGTTTTTTAAAAGCTTGTTTTTAATATATATTTTTTATTATATACTGTATCAGTATTAACGGCAGACGCTTTTATATATTTCATTTACATTTTAAAATTATTATTATATTTATAAAATATATAATTTGAATTGATAAAAATGATCGCCGCAACATACGGGTGCACTGCTAGTATAATTAAAAAGCTACGTGGTAAAGATAAATTGCTGGCACGTGACACCTGTTATCCTCTTTATATGGGGAGCGATGGACTACCTTCTAGTGAGTACCATTGGATTCTGTACACTAAATCTCGATCGTTCAGATGCTTTCGTATAGATCTTATAGATCTTGATACTCGAGAGTTCAAGCGGTGACGGAATCTAACAGGAAAGACCGAAGTAGGAGCCTACGCGGCATTTTCTAATAAAATAAAATAAAATAAAATAAAGGGGACCAAAGAAGGATGGCATGAAATTTTGCCTTTCACCTACGTGCTTAAATAGTTTCTTTTTTGCCTTTTCGTCAGGTAAACTGTTGATTTAATAAAATGGAAAATATGAAATGTCTTCAACATTGTCCCATGATCCCATCAATGTAATCCCTAAAAAGTTATGGTGTGTGAGATCCGCATACTATAATGGTGGGGTAAATTATGAATATTATGCTGGCATGGTAATCCGTCTCAGTCATCTTTGCCAGTTTGCTCTTAATAATTTAATATAATGCAACATGCGGATCCGTATATATATTATTACAAATTGAAAATTACAGTTCTATTATTGTTCAATTCGGATAGATAAACTAAAACGGAAGGACGGGATAGTGCGATTTAGATTTTACGATTTTTTAAGTATTTGGTCCATTCATTTTAATCCAAGAGTCTATATTGAAATAATAAGATTTTATATGACTAGCTATATACCCGCGCGTTGCAGAAGAATTTTTTATTTAAACATTAAAATATTATAAGATAAAAAAATTCACATTTATCTAATATTAAATTATAAATTCACCAAATTATAGAGAAAACATATAATAAAGACTATATTTAATCTTGGATGAGATTTTTGCACAATATGAGTTAATGATTCATGATTTTTATGGAAAGAAAAGTAAATTATTCTAACATATATTATCACCATTAATTCCTTACCAAATATGCACAAAGTTGCTAAATAAAAAACAAAAATTATGGAAATAATAGTATATAAGGGAAAGAAATGGAGAGAAAGAGGGGATCAATGGACGCGATCACATACGTTCGATCAACCAACAATAAATATTATCCGTCTAATTGAGGGATAAAATGGGTATAATAAAAATTTACAATGACAAAAAATGGACCCTCCAATTCTTAGATGTTTTATATAATAGTATAGATATGTGGATAACAAAAGTGATTTGTAATAAAGCCATTTCAATCAATGGGCTTGAGTCCTTGGAAATCCCAGCTCGCTTTCTCAGTGTAGCATGCATGATTAAGGTTGACCTGCTCCCCATTGACAGTTTTAAACCTAATTTTTATATTAGAACTAGATTCCAAAGACAGCTACTCAGCCGGACAGTTCATGTGTCAGATTATAGATAAGTTCATGCAAGACGGGCCAACCAAACGCTTGCTGTGAAAGTTTTGTTGGTTTCTCATGGCTATGCTCTGAGGTACAGATTAAACATATTATTATACATGTTTTTTCTCCTTTTTATTCTCTTAGGAGTGACCTGACGAACAAAATACAACATAAATTGCATCGCAGTTGTTTTGATATGTAAGAGATTCCGATCAATTGGTTGAAATTCTAAAAATGAGCTTTAAAACTGCAGTATTGATTGATTTAAAAAAAATGCATATGTAGAAAGATCTCTCCCCCCGCTCACATCAGTACCATGCACGCAAATGATGTACATACACAATCTATTTTTTGATTCCGTTGCTCTTATTCAAAGAACCAGAAATAAAACTGTCTGATTACTAAAGGCCACTATCAAGTAGAACTTAAATTTACTTGAATATGAACTATCAACCTCATTTCATGAGAACGATGCACAAATTTGCAAAAGCATCAATAGTATATGATTATACACAACTTAATGCAGTTCATCTTACAAGCATATTAGCTCAAAAAATTCTTCAGTGATCCAATAATAATATATGGTACTTCTAGCATAACTGGTCCACTCGGGCTTTGAACAAAAAACCAGCACCAATGATAAAATAATATCAGCAACCATTAATTTCACCCATAAATGATGAAAAAAAGGGCCGAAAAAACACCTCGATCTGGATATGGTTATGCTTGCTAATACCATGAAACAATGCTGAAATAGATAATATTACTTTTGAAGGAAAACTATAAATCACTGGAATTTAGCCATGACTGGCCACCTGAAGGGCGATTTAACATCCATGGAGGCAAACTCGAAGTATTTGATTGGGATGGAGTTGGTGCTGGTGAAGTTTCAAGGTCTAATCCAGGTTGGCTGCATTTTTGGGGGAAAAATGAGAATGTTGAGGATATTTGTGAAAATAATAGAAACATAAATTGTTATAAACATGTATTTTCAATATTGGGTTGGTACTTTCTACAGTTTTCATCATTTTTTTGTATGAATTTGGTAAAGATTTGAATAAGAATGCAAAATGCTGATTCATCGAATGGGAGATTTGATATCAAGTTAATAAAGTTTGCTACTCTGTCGCAAGTATCAAGTATGCATGAAACACAATTTACATAATTTTACTGGCATAAAATTTTCAAAATTTTAATGCAATTTTGAAAAAAAAACCCCTCAGATACAAAAATTATTAAATAAGGTGACTTTTATGTGAAATCTTTCTGATCCTGATGAGCTTAACAGGAGTAAAATCAAAGAAGTAACAAAAAAGACTACCCGATGTTAAGAGTTATTAGCGTGTCTGTAACCCTAACAGAAGATGTTGGTGAAGGTTTTGCTTGAACATTAGATTGTGAGCCAGGCAAAATTAGCTGCGCAGGAATTTTCTTTTCCTTCTCTTTTACAAGTAGTTCCTGTTAAGATTAACAAATAAATAAGCTGATCTTGTTTAGAAGGCTAGTCTTTATATCTTATGAAGTTCCTGCATTGTATATCTACAGAGGAAATCACAATTTTCAGAATGCTACACCAAAATTTTGAAATTAGTAAGACTTCACCTTTTGAAGCGATGAGTTTTCCTCCTTTAGCAGATTTTCCTGCGCAGTCAAAATGAAATGAATTTGGAAATGATGATCCTTAGTAAATTATTAGTTAAGGAGGACATTGGTAACAATGTTAGTACTTAGCATCTCGCCTCCATCAGCCAAAATTGAGTGCATTACTAAGAATTTTCTTGGGGAAATATTGTTTTGTTTTTACTTTGTTATTTGTTAATCATTTAACAGTTTTCAATTTGATTTTTTGCAATTATTGCACCTAAGTATTACCGGACAATACATCATTTCCATATCTGTCCAACAATAACATATATGTTACATATAAAAGTTTATCAGTGTATAACTTGCCTTCTGTTGAAGCTCAGCTATACAATTGTTGTAAACTTGGCTCTGCATCAATGATTGATCAATTGTATTAATCTTACCGACACCAAAAATAATGATGAATATATCCGTACCTAATTGATTCTTTATGTAATAGCTGATATATATAACTCTCTTAATCACACTGGATTCTTTATGACTTACACAAGCACCAACTATCAACCTGCCAATAAGGCCTCTCTCTTTTTGCCATTCCAGTCCAAGTTGTATGTAAAAATCTACATGCACTTGTGTTCTGCCAGTACATACTCTGCCCGCTGTCAGTCAACCACAGTAACACTAATCCGCCCCTAACTAACAATGGTGCTATTAATGATCAACAGAGTATTAGAGATGCCTATTTGAGGGGCAAGGTGGAAATTTTTATTAGCTACATGAGCAAACTACGAAACATTGTTCCCTTCTCAAAGGTCTATTCAAACAATTGTTGTATGACTTAACCCACATTTGTTAGGTGTTTGTGTTTAATAAATGATAGTGTAGATCTTGAATTGATATCTAACAATTATAAAAATAGTAAAATATTAGGATTCATTCATTATAAAATGTCCGACTACAGATTGAATTGAACAATTAGTTTAGTAGTTTAGTGCAACCTTTTTAGTTCTTATTTGCTTCAAGGAAGCTTCAAGTTGTTGCTCGAGATGTTGAAGATCTTTTGTTGTCAGTGATTCCAATCCCTCTCCCATGAGATGTCTGCATACAAAAAGGTCATCCAATGAATAAGCAACAAATTACACACCAATTTGGTCATCTTTGTTATGTACATTCTATTTTTGCACTTTTTTTCTTAAAAAAATCTTGTGTTCCATGGATCATATCACAATCCAATATTGCATGATCAAACGTTTGTGCTGGAAAACAAAAAAGACCTGACTGGTTTTGGTCTTTTGACACATACCAGTATCAGGCAGATGTTTACTCATTTTGTGATCTTTCTCACCTTTGCCTTTTCTGCAGAGCCTCTATCTTAGACTTTATAACCGCACAATTATTTCTCAAGCTATCCTATAAAAAAAATACACATAGGTGGAAATTTAACAATGTGAACCACAAATGTATGCATGGCATAGGTAGTCGCATAAATGACAAATGAGATGTACTTGAAAAAACGTTACTACTGGAAGGAAACAGAATGATTGTTATAAATTAGTAATTTAGAAACTTAAGTTTCATTGGTTAGTATTATTCATTTTTTGAGAGTAAAATCCAAGCATTGCTCTCTTAGATTTTCTGTAAGAATGTTCAAAACATTATTTTAATTTGATTAATGTAAAGCTTTTAGCAAAGAACTTTTATGGCCCTTGATAAACACTGTACTGTCTGTACATAGAGTACATCATAATATATAATATTATTTCTACATGAAAAAAATATATAATCGCTCTAAAATAATAAACAGTTTCTATCTAATCATCATGTCTGAATTATATTGCAGCGTCCAAATAAAATGATTCTACACAGCAAAGCAGGAGTTCACGTTAGAAAAATAATGGGACCAAAAACGAAGAACTTTTGGCACAAAAAAAAATTTAGGAACAAATTATGGTCCCATAGAGAGTAAGTCCAGAAGAATATAAATTCCTAACTAGCAAAAAATTGAATATGGAACATAAAAACAAGTCATTCTTAGACCATTATGGAGGAAATAGTGATGGGAGACAGGACTCAGTATAGCCAGACAGATGTGCTTCCATTAGTGTTTTACAATCAGTATAAATAATTTTTAACTAACCTCTCACTTTTCACGCGATGTACGGAATATAGATAGAGTGACAAAGCCAGAACAGTTATTAAGGAGGGGCGAACAAATTTATAATATTTTGACATTTATCAAATAATATTTACCATCATAAAATGTATGAATGTATGAAATTTTAATATAAAATATTAAGAAATAAAATATTAAATTCTTACAATTAATCTTTAAGAATATTATTTATTCATAATAGTGAATAAAATTGATTATGAAAATTGTACAAGAGATAAAGACATATAAACATGTTGGAGGTAACAAATATATACATTTTTTTCATTACTTGAATGTACTATTCTTATTAACCATTTAATCAGATATTTCTTTTTAAGTCAACGATATTCTAGAAAATAATAAAAATAAAAATATTACGATAAATATGTATATTTGTAAGATCATTATCCTTATTCTTATCCATAAATTCAAGTCTATTTTACTTTAGAATAAGTTATTCTATTATTAAAGGATATTTATTATTTCAAGGGAATAAAAAATATTAAAAACTTCAGCTTCTATAACCTAAAACAATTACGTGCATCATATCAGTGTACATAAAATTAACAACACTAATTTAATTGCTGCACATTTTCTTTTCATATTACCCAACTAACCTAACATTTTTTTTATGTTGTTTGCTTCCAATTCAAATTAGGTTTGAATAAATCTCACAGAATGGATTTAGCCATTTATATAGCAAGTACCAGATTTACAGAATAGATTTTGTCATTTGTAAAGCAAGTACCTGTGATATAGAATCTGTTTCTGACACTGCCTTTTCAGCAAGGGAGTACCGTTGGAACTTGTCAAGAATATTTTCCATTCTGCACAAAAAGTAGACAGACACAACAAAATTATTGCCAAATATTGTCAATAAAATTGAGTTGCTAGATATATTGTTGGGTGTCTTGTTCTCAATCCTCTTTGTCCTATTTATGATTCTAATAATCATGTTTAGAGCTCTTTGTATTCTATTCGTTTTTCTGTTATTTTTAATAATTGAAGTTTGTAGGGTCTTATTTATAACTTTATAAAGACTCTAATAAACACATAAATGAAAAATGAGACGTATTTGATTCCCGATAAAAACACTCTCTCTTCTCTGATTCGCGACTACTGTAGCATCAAAACCCTAGCTGTACGTCGCCAGCATCGCGATCCTCTTTGAATTGCTGATTGTCCTCTTTGTCTCGATCTTTGTCCTGTTTAGGGTGTTCGAGCTCCTAACTAATAACTGGTATCAGAGTTGAAGGTTTGTGCTTTCGCGATTTCGTTCTGGTGTGTCACTTGGTCGATCCGTTCGTGCATCTCATCGTGTGGCTGCTGTGAGGTGTGAGCCACGTGTGTGAGGTGTGTATTGCGCAAACACCGAGATCCTAAGCCGCGATTAGGCTTGCATCTATCTCATTCTTCATTTGCTGTCGTGTGCTGACAACACCACGCAAGAGCAAGGTCTCCAATTTAATATTTTTGCTCTTAGCCAGTGACTTGGAGTTTCATTTGGAGTCCTGTTTGGAGTTATTATGGTGATTGTTATTTGTTGGTTTGATTGAAATTTGTTAAGCGGTATTGTTTAGTTAAGAATGGAAGAGAGTAACAATGGTACCATGATTAAACTCACCTCGTCTAATTATGGTATTTGAAGGTCTCGTATAGAGGATTTGTTGTATTATAATGATGTCTATGCATCTCTTATGGGTATGAAACCCGGTGATACCTCCGATGAGATTTGGAAAGTCTCAAACCGTAAGACAATAGCCATAATTAAACAATGGATTGATGATTTCGTGTACCACTATATTTTAACCGAAACCAATGCCAAAGCCTTGTGGGAGAAACTTGAGAGTTTGTATGAGCGCAAGACCGCTCAAAATAAAGCCTTATATATTAGAAAATTGATAAACATGAAATACCAAGAGGGGTCCTTGGTGTCGGATCATTTGAGTCGGTTTTAAGATTGTGTAAATTGTTTGTCTACCATGAAAATGGTTTTGGATGAAGAGTTGCAAGCTTTAATTTTGTTGAGTTTTTTACCCGATAGTTGGGAAACTTTGGTGATGTCTTTGAGTAATTCGACACCAAATGGTGTTGTGACCCTAGCCATGGTTAAGGATAGTATGCTCAATGAGGAGTTGAGGCATAAGGAGTTAGAGATCACTAGTGAGTCTTCGGCTCTTATTATCGAAAATCAAAAAATGAGTAATCATAGAAACTCTCATGATGATGACAAACATGATAAATTAAAGAGGAGGTCAAAGTCTAGAAATGAGATCATTTGTTATTATTGCAAGAAACTCGGTCATATGAAAAATGAGTGTCGAAAATTGAAAGCCAAGAATGATGATCTCAAGAGAGATCAATCTAGGGGTAGAGGTAGTGATGATGAGAAGGAACATATCGTCCCCATTGCTTTCGATGGAGAAGTGTTTATTGCTTGTGATGAAAGATTTGTGAACCTTACTTGTCATGATTCCACTTAGATAGTTGACTCACGGTCTCATTCTATATCACATCTAGACATGACTTATTTTATTCCTACAAGGAGGGAGATTATGGTGTTCTGGGAGATAATGGAATTTGTAAAATCTTCGGCATTGGAGATGTGATTGTGGAGACAAGTCTAGGATGCAAGCTTACTCTCAAGAATGTTCGGCATGTACCGGACATGAGACTTCATCTCATTTCGATTGGTGCTCTTGATGATGATGGGTACCAAAGTCACTTCTTTGGAGGAAAATAAAAGTTGTTGAAAGGGATTTTGGTTATTGCTCGCGGAATCAAATCCGGTTCGCTTTATGTGACTTAAGTCAAGATGTGTTGTGAGGTCAATGTGTCGGAATATAAGTCAACCGATTTGTGGCATTTGCGGTTAGGCCACATGAGGGAGAAGGGCATTAAAATTCTCTCCAATAAGAACTATGTGCCAAGTAATGGTACTTCTCTCATCTCTTGTTCACATTGTTTGACGTGCAAACAACATCGTGCACCTTCAAAAGAAATCCGATAAGTAAGAAATCAGGTTTATTAGATTTGGTGCATACCGATCTTTGTTCAATGAGAGATAAAACCATTGTTGGTGCTCTTTATTTTGTGACTTTTGTGGATGATAATTCTAGAAAATTATGGGCATATTCCCTTAAGACAAATGATCAAGTGTTGAATGTGTTCAAGCAATGGATTGTGGGAGTTAAAAGAGAAACCGAAAAGAAGTTGAAGTGTAACCGGTAAGATAACGGAGGAGAATACCGTAGTCCTTTTGAGATATTTTGTAAAACTAATGATATTAAACTTGAGAAAACCGTTTCTAAAACTCCAAAACAAAATGGTATAACCGAACGAATGAAACACACCATTTGTGAGATAATTCGATGCATGCTCTCTCATTCTAAGCTCTCAAAGGCTTTTGGGGGTGAAACTTTGAACACGACGGTTCACTTGATCACCCGTTCTCCTTCACATGCGTTAGATGATGACATACTGAAAAGAGTTTGGAAAAGTAAAGACGTATCTTATGATCACATTAGAGTGTTTGGTTGTAGGGCATTTGTGCACATACCCAATGATGAAAGGTCAAAACTTGATAGCAAAGACCGAATAGTGTATTTTTTTAGGGTATGAAAATGGTGAATTTGGGTATAGGTTGTGGGATTCTATTGAGAAGAAGTTAGTGATGAATCGAGATATGAAGTTCTTTGAGCAAGAAACCATTGAGAATGTGTAAAATCTCGACAAAGCCAAAACCTTTTCAAGAAATTTTATTGATCTAACTCCTATCTCAACCAATAACCTAAATATCGAAACAAATCAGCCAAGTTCAAGTCATTTAACCGAACCAAATGACCCACGAGAGGAGGAGAATGAACCCAAAATTGAAATCCCTTCAAATGAGGTTTCTCAAGTGCAAAAATTGAGGAGGTCAACTTAAGGTAGGCGGGCTAACATAAAGTATTCCACTAATAAATTTATTTTACTTGTAGATGGTAGTGAGTCTGAATGCTTTGAAGAAGTCATTGTGTCCGAGCATAAGGATAAGTGGTTGGAAGCCATGCAAGATGAGATAAAATCTTGCATGCGAACGATACGTTCGAATTGGTGAAATTGCTAAGAGGTAAGAATGTGCTTAAGAACAAATGGGTGTATCGGGTGAAATTCGAAGGTCAAGAGACAAAATCGAGGTACAAAGCTCGGTTAGTTGTGAAGGGATTCGATCAAAAGAAGGGAGTTGATTTTGAAGAAATCTTCTCACCCGTTGTCAAGATGTCATCCATTCGAGTTGTACTCGGTTTGACGGCTAGTTTGGATTTGGAGATTAAACAACTAGATGTCAAGACCGCATTCCTCTATGGTGATTTAGAGGAGGAGCTCTATATGGAGCAACCAGAGAGCTTTGAGAAAAAAGGGCAAGAACACTTAGTATGCAAGTTGAGGAGGAGCCTTTATGGCTTGAAGCAAGCGCCCCGAAATTGGTATAAAATGTTCGAATCTTTTATGTGTGATAATAAGTTTGAGAAAACTAATTCCGATAGTTGTGTTTTAGTGAAAAAGTACTCTAGTGGAGATTTTATTATTCTATTGCTTTATGTTGACGATATGTTGATCGTTGGAAGCGATTTGAAGAACTAAGCTTTCTGAGCCTATATGTTCCACTTGGACATGCTTTCTGAGCCTTTTGATAATATCAATCATAGAAGTTAGTATCGTACGATACGGTACGAGTCATAAGGTGAACGGTACAGATCGTACTCGTGTATTGCAATCTCAGTTAATTGTGAGAATCGTTCCGATACGAAAGCGCGATACATGTATCGTATCGTATTTGCGATATAATTTTGCGATTCTGAATGTTGTGCATCGGGATTAATTTCACTTTTTCCCTCCTTATACTCTGATTGACCTTTTCGTTTACCCCGATCCCAATTTCGCCTTTTCTTCCTTCACCTTTTCGCGCGCAGAGAAAACCTAATCGCCAGCCTCGTCACCATCATCGTGCCAAGAGAGAAGCTCGTCGCGCGCTTAGAGAAGAAGCGACAGCGATCATATCGCGCTGAGAGGAGATAATCGCCGTCGCGCGCGCTGAGAGGAGAGAATCGCCTGTTGCCAAGGTCTGTTATCGTTTTTTTTTTTGAATTTTCGTTGTAATAAATGAGAAGACAGAAGAGACTCTCATTATAATGGGTATCTGACAGCTACTCTACTCTCTAATCGAGCTAAGTGTATATGTCATGGGTGCTTAATTTGTCTGTTAACTACTTAAATTAGTGTATTTGTTTGTTAAATAAGGGATGTTAAGTGTTAAATACTTAAATTAGTCTACTGTTAATTAGTCTACTGTTAATCAAATAAAGGCTGTTAAATTAGTCTACTGTTGTTAAGTTTAAAATAAACTTGCTAAGAAGTTTTCATTAAAAAACGAAAGAGGAAATATAATAGAGGATTGTTTTATATTATCATATTAGAGTAATTGTTTAGAAGTTAACTGAATGTATGATATAATAATACTGAATTATATATTTATTCTTTCATTTTTAGTTTAATTATAATTAAATGGTGATAGACATAGCTTCTTTTGTTAATAACTAGAAATCTAGAACATGACTATAACATATTCTAATTAATATGTTCTTTTGTTAGTTATTAGAACATGACAATAATTTTTTTTGTTAATTAATATATTTTTCTTATTAGTTACTAATTTATTTTAACTTTTTTTGTTATTTTAAAAATAACTTAGCGTATCTTAACGATACGATACGATACAAAATAAAATGATACACGATACATTTTCAATTCAACTTCTATGATATCAATCATTTCAAAATATAAATGGGTAGGAAAGGGATCATTTATCGGTTATTTTGAAAAATTTTAAATTGAAATTTTAAATAAATTCCAAGAAATCTTTGGAACTTACAAAAAATAAAAAAATATATATAGATATGTTGAATTTCATGTAAGTATCATTGAATGTTTTGGTGACTATGATTGTATTTCATTTCTAATCTACCTATTTAAGACTTGAGATTTTATTTTTTTTATTGTTGTTATTGTATACATATTTTAATAGCCCATTAAGAATCATTAAATTAGAACTATTCCAAATAGCCCAAAATTATGTTAGCATTGATTAAACTATCCACAATGCTAAATTGCTCAAAATTTAGAACACTACCGATCTTTAAGTAAAATTATATGTATAAACTTTTTCTTCTTTAACATTTTTTTCAAATTAATTTGAAATCTAATTGTCAAGATTGTTAAAGTTGTTGTTGTAAATAATTTTATTTCCTATTTGGCAAATTTGTAAAATAATTACTAGTGAATTTGACATTTTCTTTTGATATTGAAAAATACACAATATGAAGTCAAAAGAGGAGCATGTAACTTGGAGAAAGTTGCAAGATTTTTGATATCCTGATTAGCAAATAATAAATGTGATAAAATTAATCTTGAGAATGAAAAATCAAATTGGATTACTAGGACATAATTACTGCAACGAATAGTAAGCATCTTTTACCAGAGAATTGATCATTTTAATCAGTTGCAACGGATCTTGTTATAAAAGAAATTGGTCTGTTGTTTTTCTTCACTCTCTGGCTGCGTGATTTTTAGAACTATTCTCAAAGAAAAATTCTAAAGAAAAATTTCTTCACTTCTCTACACCTGTAATAGGTTAGGTCAAAGTAATTGTTGAGAATTTTCTCTATGAGACTAGTTATTTAGAGCTTTTGCTTATTTTTTTTTTTGCCGATGACTGCTCGTTTATTTGATGTAAGAGATCTGAGATTCACCATTATATAAATACTTTGTTTAATGACTTGATGCAACTCAATAGTTGATAGTTGTGGGTTCATGTAAGTCTTGTTATAATAAATTTCATTATATCTTGTGTTCTTTATGTTTACTTTATTTTTTGATATAGAATTATAAAACAGCTCACAGTTTATTATTGTTCTTTATTAGTACTTTTAGAGGAAACATAAGTACCCTTCGTTGCATTAGCAGATCTTCACCAATAAGGGGGGGGGGGGGGCGACATTGTACTTTACAATAATTTGTATAATAAATTAATTATTATTTCTTTACTAATTTTTCAAATTGGAAGGGGTTATGGCGCCCTTTGACCCCAATGAAGCTCCGGTAGTGCTTTGTTGAGTGATCCATCCCAATTATATAGAACATAGAGAGGGGCACAGGTGTGGATCACTTGAAAATGTTTTCCTTTGAATATTTCAACTATCTATAAAAATAAAGTTTAACTTAAAAAATCCAACATTATAGACATGAATGAATGATATATATGATTGACATATCATGTTATGATAAATGATGAGATTTGATGTACATTTAAAAGGTACAGACGTAGAATTTCATGTTCCCGTCCTGTTTACATGTAGATAAATGGTGAGATTGCATTAAAAGTGTTTATGCATACATATAGATAATGACGCACATGCCACATGCCTGTCCTGTGTACAAGAATTGAGATATATAACGTTACCTTAGTGGCTGTAGTATGTCGGTTCCATTCAGAGGATAGATCACACCTTTTGGTGGAATTATCATGTATGAATATTTATTAATTTAGACATTTTCTAGCTAAGTCTATTGTGATTAGAAACATGGAGCACACAGAAAATCTACTTCCTCCTTTCCTTCATGCGCACGAGCAAGTACTCACCTTCAGGGAACCCACCCCACATAGGTAAAAGAGAAGGGCACCCAGTGTCCTTCTTTTGGACAACTCATGAGAATATTGAATTTATTAATTTAGACATTTTCCAACAGAACAAATTTTTAGAGTCAATTCTAATACATCAATCCTAGAGTCATGAACTTCTTGGTGAGCTAGAAATTGGAAGCATTGCAAATTGCATAGAATTTTATTGAATTTTAATGATCCACCATACTTAAGTTGTATATAAAATTTGAAATACTATCAATCTACAAATACAAAAATATATTTTTAATATTTTAAAATTTTAAAATTTTTTGAATTTATTTGAAATCCGTTATCAGAATTGTAAAAATAGCCATCCTCAAGTGTGATTGTTAAGATATGTAATTAGAAAATAAGAAGGAAAATTGAGCCTCAAAAGTCAAAACTAATAGCTTAGTTTCATCATTAGCTCATTTAGAAGAGAAATCCAATTACGCTTCAACTCTAGAAACCTCTTTATTTTCAGTGATAAAAGAAGTACATCTTCTTTCTTTTTCGATTACCTAAAAAAGCAATATCATACTTCTCTGAGTTCAAAAATCAACAGTGCCCCACATACATAAATAAGCGTTAGGTGCACGCTTCTAAGATTGAAAAGAAACTTCATTAATTGAGGTTGTGCAATGTGGATATTAATTTGAGCAACAGTTGAAACTGGCCAAAATGTGAACTCGCCGAGTAAAAATATGTGAAATACACGAAACACGAGAACTAAGTGGCCAAAATCATTGACCTTGAAGGACTAAGGTATTACAGGAAAGAAGAGTTTCCAGTTGTTACTTAATATCATATCCAGTTAAAGCCAACGGTGGTAATGATTTCATAATATCCAATACACGGTTATAAGAAACTCATGCCACTTATTAGTTACACAATCTCATCAAGGGAAGTCGTGCAGCCGATACAAACGAGAGAGTAGTGATAGCCAAATATAGCTTGTCAACAGAAGTGCTCAGTTCCAAGCCTAATCAAACTTCGAAACCAAAAGAAGGAAATGTGAAATGAAAAGACAAAGCTGAGACAAACTGCTACTGAGTGAAAAAGAGACGTGAGATTGATATACGTATAGTAAAGAAAAGGCAATGATATCAAGCCAAACATATTATTTTGGTGTAGAAATTACAATTGGACAGATGTATCGCAATTCGTTGGCCATGAACCAGTTATTCAAGCTTTCAAGGCAAGCCGGAGAGATCAAAAGGGCTTTCTAGAGCCCTAGACTGGGATTATAATGGTGTTTGCTTGAGATATTAGGAGCAGGAAGAACGCAAACGAACACAAACAAAATTCAACACTGATGCACAGTTTGAAATAGCACACACCTATGATGTAATAAATATTGGGGGGCGAGAGAGGTAGACTGAGAGGAAAAGAGTGTCATCATAAATAAAAAAAAAAAAAAGGGTAAAAGGAAAATAAAGCGAAGAAAACAGTGCTCCTTCCCGGTAAGTGTTAAAGGAAAAATCAGTAATCTAGCATGCTATAGAACTATAGGAAATCAGAAATTAATCTCACAAATTTCCATTTTCAGAAATTTACGCTCCAAAATCTAATTTCACTCATGAAAGACGAAATACCCAAAATGATCAATACATATATAAGAAAAATCACAGAATATCCACAATAAAATACACATATATGCATACTTAGAGCAGAATGAACCTAAAAAGATTAATAATTAAAAAAAGAAAGTATACCGGTCATTGGAGGAATACTCGTAAAGCTTCCCCTTGGCAGAGAAGATGATGAGTGCTACGTCAGCATCGCACAAAACCGAAATCTCATGTGCCTTCTTCATCAACCCGTTTCTCCTCTTAGAGAATGTGACCTGGCGGTTTATCTTGTTCTCTATCCTCTTAAGCTGTACCGGTCCTCTCCCCATCCCCTCTTTCAACAATACCTCGAAGAAGAATAATTTAATTGTAGAAGGAGAAAAAGAACGATAAAAGGAGAAATTTTGGTAGAGACACACACGCTGTCTTCGCGGCAGTTCTAGATTTGGAAAGGAAACGAGGGGAGGAGAGGTTAAAAAGATCGGAGCGAGATGATTATACCCTGCACCAAGTCTTGTCTAGTTCCTATACTGATATGTGGGCTCGGGCTGCCTGAAGCAGAGTCTAACATTTAGACCAGGTCTGGTTATGTTTTTGGGGGTGAGGGAAGCAAAAGGCGGTTTTAGATCGACCAAAATGGTGGTTTTATAAAACCAGAGTGGTTTTTTCCAATTGTTGTCGACTTTTGATTGGGTGAATGGAGCCGGGGTTTACGTGGCAAGTTCTGATTGATCGGGAGTCCCTATCTCAGTCGTTACTTATTGTGGGGCTATAGTTCTGGGACTGTGCTGAGCCTGTAGTGTCGTCCGGTCTGCGTCCTGTTGTCCTTCTCATGTTAGAAATACGCTAAAAAGAGGGGGGCCATCTGTCGGGACATTATACATGTTTTCCCATTATTTATCTTTTGAGGCTCGAAAAGGAAATGTCGTCCGTTCTTTTTTGGAGCGGGTTACTACGTAAGGAAATTGATTCCTACTATTTATGGGGGCAGCAGATATTCATTCATCCGTCAACCTTTTACTATGCCTATTTTGTGCACGTTGTGCTTTACAAATCGGACCCTGTTTTATAATTAATTGCATCAACAAAATACACAATTGTTTTCTCTTTCTTCTTTTGAAAGCAATATAAGATGTCAATGGATCGGGTATTCGGGTCGGGTCAGATCGGGTTGAGTTAGATTGAGTTACTATTATTTTATTATTTTTTAAGATGACTCGATCTGATCCATTTAAAACCGGATCATATTTTCATTGACTCAATCCGATACGTATACAATAATTAAGTATTTATTAATTATTTTTTATATTTTAAGCAACTTAATATCAATTAATATATAATTAATCTTAATTAGTGTATATAAATTTTCATTAATATTAAATCACTAAATAAACTCAAAAGAACACAATTAAATGAGCTGAATTGGTTTGACTCGAGAATAATAAAAAAAAACTCGATCCATTTCTCTTAGATCATTTCAAGTCAGATTGACCCATTAGGTCTGTTCAAGAATGAACATCCTACCTTTAGAGTGATCCTTTTGAAATTTAAGTCATTTTCCCACTATCCTAATTCTATTCAGCAAGAAGGAAATGGAAGAAGAGTGAGATTGAATTTATTCCTGATTATATAGAAAGCATTAGTTTTCTGTTCCATCTTTTTATATGAAATTGAGAAATAAAATCTTTGAAATAGATAAGAACTAAAGTCTAAAAAGGAGGAATTTGGTTACAGATTTCTGTTTTCATTTCACTTCTGGTTGAGAAATAAAATCTGAATAGAGAAAATGAGATTTTATCCTCATAGACTCACAGCCCATAGCAAAAATAGAAAACTGTCTTTTACAGTAAATAAATAAACTCGATCTACTTTTACCATTTTTGAAATTTACCGTTATGTACAGGGATATACTAACACCATTATATTTTAGAGATTAACTAATTGTACCTCAGATCTGTATCTCGTTCTGTAGCCCAACTGAAAAAGTCGTTGACTATGTTGATCACGTTCTCGAACATCAACAGACCATCCGTCCGCGGACGATCATCGAAGTCTTAATATCGAAAATCCTAAGTCTTAATACTTGAGAAACAAAGTCTTAATATCAAATATATCAAATCATATTTTAAACTTAAAATTTATATTTGACGACAATCAAGATATAGACAAGTATTTATATATGAACCTTAACGTCTTAAAACTAAATGTCTCAAGTCTAAATAAGAGAAATACGACATCTTAATGTCTAATGTTATAAATTATGTTTTGAACTAAAATTTATATTTGAATGACAATCAGGATATTGACAAGTATTTATACTTGAACTTCATTATATTAAAACTCAATATCTCAAGTCTTAACACGAGAAATATGACGTCTTAATATTTAATATTAAAAATCATATTTTGAACTTAAAATTTATATTTAAGCATCCATTAGGATATGGACAAATTTATATATCTAAATTTTAATATGCTAAAATCGAATGTTTTAGGTCCTAACACACAAAAAATGACATCTTAATATTCAATATTAAAAGTTATAATTTTAAACTTCAAATTTATATTTAAACGGTCAACAAGATATTGAACAAGTTTGTATCCCTAAACTATAATGTCTTAAAATCTAAGTCAACAATAATTATTTACTATCTTGTTTAAATATCAAAGAGAGTTATACAATTGAATTTCTTTCTTAGAGAAGTCGATAACAATAAGGATATAATGTATGCTTTTACACAAAGACAAAAACAACCACCCTATGAAGCAAGCTTTTAAAAAACGGAAAGTTTTAACCGTTTTAACGGTTTTGACAGGATCTAGCGTTAAGTTTTTGAGAAAAAATGGATTAAACGGGTTTTCTATGATTTCACCATTTTATCTCATGTTAAACTCGTTAAAACCGTTAGATTTTTTGAAAAAAAAACGCATTTAACGACTAAAATTCTTTTGTTCCAAATCTTAATATTTAGTGACTATAAATTTATATTTCTTTTTATTTTTGAATATAAATTAATGCCCTAATAAAAATATAAAGCAAAATTATTATATAATAGTTTAGTATAATTTAAGATTTTTAACTTTTAAGTACATAATTAATATTATAATTATTATTATTACTTAATTTAGTTAATTATTAAGCATTAATGATATGAGAATGTATTTTTTAGCCTTTTTAAATATGAATTAGTAGGTAAAAAGTGATTGACCATTTTTTAATTTAACGGTCGTGTAAAACCCTTAATCGTTATCTGATCACCTCACCGTTAAGAGCTGTTAAACATTTTTTAAAAGCTTGCTAGAAAGTCAAACTACTCATTAAACAAACAATGACTCTTCAGAAACTCTCTAGACCGTTGTATGAATGATATCCAAAATCTTAATATTTAACATTTAATATCTTAAGAGTTATAATATAATGTCTTAATACATAATGCTATAAGGCTTTTTTTAGGTTTAAATAATATAAAAATATCGAGTACTTCTTGAATATTATTTAAATTAAATCTTTATATCTAGGGAAAATTAGTCTCATGCCATTCTAACACTTTAAAATTAACAAAATGCCACCTCAAACTTTCAATTCCCTCTAATGCCACTTCAAAACAGATTAAATTAGTTTTTTACCCCTTATGATGTATAAATCTTCAATTCATACTATAAAATATAATAATTTTGGGATGAGACGAAAATATCCTCAAATATCTCAACCTAGTGACTGTTATTATTGGTACTGAAAAAGCAAACCACAATATTCAATATATCTAACTGCTTGGCTGAATAAAAGGCGTAGACTGCAATAGCAATAGAAAGGAAATCTATGGAGCGAACAAGTAAAGCTGGGCTGCCAGAGAGCAAGGCTTATGTGTATCCATGGAGCCAACAACTAAGCGCACAAGCATCAATCGTGGGCTCAGCTAGGGTCTTCCAAAGCAAATCTTGGCTGTAGATAACAAGGTTTACGCAAAACTATCCAAAATGAAACCGACGTAAGGATCAATAAGCCAGTACTTGAGACAATGTCGTTGTTTCCAAAGATAAGTCTTGGTACCATCTGAAGATCTGATCGATATTAGATCCTGTTTGGTACTGGTTTTGGTACTAATTGGTATTGATTATGCAATTGGTACTGATTTTACTATTAAAATAATTTCAATTCAAATTAAAATAATTTAAATCAAAATTAAAAGAATCCCAATTGCTTTTGGTAAGTTCTTAGCACAATTGCTTTTGGTAAATTCTTAGCACAATTGCTTTTGGTATATTTTGTATTTTGGCTGTCTTCTCAGATGTTCCTTTTCTCTTGATGGGATCACACTATCTTCCTAGTTGTTCTTTTTCGATTCTAATAATATAATAAACTGAGGTGAATGTGATTTCTCTCTTCTGACATCTCTCTGCATTAGTTCTATTTTGTCACTTTAACACTAAAAATGTTCATGAGACATCTAGACTTGCCTCCAACGCAGCTTTGTTTGGAGGAGAATCTCGCGGAGGTAAAGGGAGGCATTACATGAGAGATTTCTATCAATTAGCTACTTGAAGGAGAACGAAAGGAATATCGGAGGAGAACAAAATGGATCTGGGTTGGAAGGGGTATGAGAGCGGAAAAAACGGAAATACTAAAAATTATGTACAAATACAGTTTCATTTTGATTAAAATACTATAACAATTATATATTTGTGGCAAAAAACTAAATAAATTAACTTTGGAGTGGTATTAGAGAGTTAAAAGTTTGAGGTGATATTTTGCTAATTTTAATGTTTTAGAGTGGCATGAGGCTAATTTCCCCTTATATCTAATATAACAATTAAGAAATAAAGTCTTAATAAATTTTTTCTAAAATAATATTTTTACGTAATTTATATTTGATATAAAATATTATAAATAAAGTCATAAAATTTAGCATTATAAGTCTTAAGATCATTCATATGATTTCTTAATATATATTAACATAAATCTTACTTTTAACTTTAAATAATATATAATTCAAAAAATATTTATCAAACACTCCTAAAGCCAAATCTCTATACCTAATTGTTCTCATCTTAAAACTTAATAATTAAATTCTTAATACTAATTAATAAGTCATATTTAACTTTAATGAATTTAAAATTTCATAATATTTTCTATATATATATATATATATATATATATTCTTATTATCTTAACTAATGTCTTACAATTGATAAATTTATATTTAATATTTTTTAATATCTTAAGACCTTATAATTTATATTTATAAAAAAATAATCTCAAAAAATAATAAAAATTATTTTTATATCTTATATCATTAAGTCATAATATTGTCAACAATATATAATAGGTATGTAACACAAAATAAAAAAATTAAAATAATTATGATAAAAATAGATTTAATATTTAATGAAAATTATTAATCCATTTAATATGTAATTTAGCTCATTGTGTTCTCCTCGTCGCTAGCTTTCCAATGATATATAGCACAAAAGGTAACTCTCAAAGATGAGGGAGATATCATTGGAGTTTTGGTTCAAACGGGTCAAGTATGGTGCGAGATACTTTCTCCCTTGATTTCTTCCAAATCACTGATCCATTTAATATGTAATTTAGTTCATTGTGTTCTTCTCGTCGCTAGCTTTCCAACGATATATAGCATGAAAGGGTAACTCTCAAAGATGAGGGAGATACCATTGGAGTTTTGATTCAAACGGGTCAAGTACGTGACCCACATTTTTTTCATTTTTCTTTCAAATCTAAATTGAATATCAGTTAGAAAATCGTTAGATTAGTTAAGATAGTTGAGGTATAGAATTTGGGGTATGAAAAAAATTTCTCTATATTTTATTAACCCAACAATTTCAAATATTTTATTTGTGTGGACAATTTTGCCCCTTTTATGTACGGGGATATCCTTAATTAATTTCAACGGAGAAAGGAGAAAAACTTGAAAAGTTTGCAGTATTGACAGGAAGAAAAAGGTGTTAGAATATTTAATATTCTAATATTTAATGTGTGGCCTACTGCTAATAATTATGAGCCAAGTTCATTTATGAATAATTAATTAATTGGTGCATCTAAAAAGTATATCTGGAGTGTGTATCTGAAGAATTCATCTACGTACATCTGTATTTTTGATGGAAAAATTCAGTTGTCCAAAATCACTGTACATGATCCCAGAAGTTGCCTCAGTGTTTATATATACTCAATTCTGTTCATTTGGTCGAATTGAATTCTCTTAATATCTCCTTAATTTGTCCATTAAAAAAATAACAGAAAATAGAGGCTGAGTGGAAAAACACCATAATTCGCCATCATTAGGACTGAGAAAACTTCAGAAGATCAATATTCTTGCATCGCTTCCGTTTAAAGATGTCTGCAATTCAGAATTATAAGTTTTCCAATTATTATTTGTTATTTTATATGAATTACGTTATTTTATGGCCTGTGATTTTTTAACAAAATATATTACGAATAAAACATATTTCCTATCAAAAGGACCAATCTAACTTAGTACTATGAAATCTATTTTGATCTTATGATTTTCAACAAATTCAATAAAAGTAACATTAACGGAGAACAACAAAACTCTATTACCTGATGTTATTCTAATTATTCTTTTAGCTATTTATCTTTAAATCTGTATACACTTGTAACTAAATTGAAAGAACAAGTTATAATTGTGTCTTGCAAAAACTAAAAAAGATGTAAAAATCAATTTACTGATTATTAAGAAGAAAATTTTACAAGCCAAACGCTAAAACTTGAAAAGCCAATCATTGAACGAACGAAAAGAAAAAAAAAATGAAAACAACTGGTTGCTCCATTTTAATTTTAAAAATTGTGATATATTTAAATCTTTCACCTGTGTTGTGTATCACTTTGCAATGAGCATGTAAACCATTAGATCGCTTCGTAATTTTTGTGTAATAAATCTCAAAGTTATCCAACAAATCCGCGGTAGAGAATCAGAATCCCATAAGTTTGGGGGCGGAGATGAAAATCTAGAAATTCCTTCTATTAAGTCAATATCATTTTTACATGTCTTTCTTGATGCATACCATAATAAATTAGACAAAGTTTCAGTTTCAGCTTCGCTGTAGATTCTTGAAACAATTATATATACTAATTACATAGGGTTACGATTTACGACCAAAGAGTAACAGTAAAAAAAACAAGACAATGCTTTAAGTGGTCCAGAGTCTCCAAAGCAAACAGCTGTAGTAATGTGGGATCAATCATGATCCGTGAATATGTTCTTTTCCTTCTTTTTTTTTTTCTTTTTGTTTTATTTTGTTATAAGGTCCGTACGCTTTCATTGAATCAAGTGGGAAGTTGGCATCTTGCAATAAGGGATGGCCGGATGCCGTGTCGCACTGTAATTAACTGATAGTTTTTTTTTTGGCGTGTCGCACTGTATAAATTGTCTGGCACCGAATCACTGTCAATCTGTCATCAAACCAGAAAAAAAAAAAGAGAACGTACACGGTAAAAAAAAAATTACACGGTCATATGCTCACCAAGTTTTTTAACTTTTAAAAAAGAAAAAAAAATCATACTTATTTTTTCTGGGAAGCGAATCTGTAATAAAATTTTGTCATTAAATGAGTTGAATCATTATTTAGTAATTTTTCTTCATTCAGATTAGTTGACCCATTTAAATATTTTTTGTGGGAATCAGATGAACAGCATTTTCCTGCCAACAATAGATTTTGAACAATCTTCACATGATACGTGACATTTATATTTTTACCCAATTAATTAACTCTAACACTGTTAATTTTCTCTATTAATTTACAGTAGGTTCATAAGGGGGCAGCAGATCATTAGCATATAAAGATTGGTCACAATTTATTACTGGAAGGAAAATGATGCCCACAGATAGACAACAGAATCGATTCAATTTTTTTGTGTGTTCCACATTTTACAATGACAAAATATCTGAGTTTAAAATTATTAATCATTCAACTCATTTGTTGACAAGAATTTTGTATGTGAACGGAAGATTCAGTTCTTTTTCCTAAGGTAAAATCTCGTACTCTTTCTATTCTTTTGACACGGTCATAAACTCATATTAATTATTATGCCTCACTTGTCTTTTGTGTCATTTTTATTTTTCAAAATAAGAATATAATAAATCTTATTTTAATAATAAGTATTATTATCAATAAATTTTATTTTTAATATTAGCATGATAAGACACCAGTCGCAGTGTTGTGTTCCTACAAACGCACTACTAAGACTAATGTTTTCATACAAACACGCCGCTAAAACTGACGCGTTCTCACAAACATACTCCTAAAACTGATGTTTTTAATGTGTACATAATTCTCTTAGGTCACTCTTTCATTTATGGTGGTCATTTCATAAGTTCATGTGGGAAGACGTTAGTCTCAATGATACGTTTCCTTAAAAACACCACTGTAATTAGCGTATTTTATAGGAGTGTCGGTCCTAGTGACACCTGTCATGTTTATTATTAAAATTATATTATAATTTAATAATGCTTATATTAAAAAATAAGATTTATTATATTCTTATTTAAAAAAATCACAGAGAAACGAGCTATATATTTTAGGTATTGGAAATTCAGGAGCGGATTAATTACGATTTATTGCTAACAATGAATTAAAATTTTGCGCAATCCAACTATCAGTTGAATTAAAACTCATTTACACTGTTGGGAAAAAAGTTTGAAGTATGAATTGGTGTATGCATAATTTAGTTAATAATGATCATATTAGAAATCAAAACATCACTTTGTGATGTAGACTGTGGTTAAAAATCTAATTAAATATTCAGATATTTAGTGTGTAAATTTAAAGTATATTTTGAATCAAATTATCAAAGGCACAATTCTCATAAGACAGGCGTTCTTCAATGTCGACTCTGACTTTTATCTGAAAAAAATTATCACAATAATAAAAGTTAAAATTTTAAAATGGGACAATTTCTATAATATTAATTTTGCATTCAACAAATTATGCAAAAATAAATAAGTAATATATATGATAATTACACTGTTATTCGCGTGATGATTAATGCAGAGAAATGTCAAATCTTATTTTAAGAGATGTATACAATTAAAAACTTAAATATATCAGACGTACTTCTTGTATGATAAAAAAAGCATAATACAATTTAATCAAGAAACAAATTCGAATAGACAAAAAGTACATACAAAAGAGACCCGAAACTTCACTGCACGTATCACGGACGATGCGGATCTAATTGGGTCGAAACTCGTTTAACAATTGAATGAATCATGTCTGAACTTTTGGTGTTTTGTCAATTGACTCAATTCAAAATGCAGTTGTACAAAAAGCTTGGTGTTTTGTGAATTGACTCGATTCAAAATACAGTTAATTGTAAAAATGCAATTGACTCATAGAAGCTGATTGTTGACACTTAATGGGGGCAATTTTACCTTTTGAAAGTGTTAAACAAATTATTTTCCATCAAAATATTCAACAAAATGTTCTTAAGGGTTCTTTTATCTCCCTTCTTCCTCTTTACTCATATCATCTTCATTTTACCTTCGATCCAAAATAGTTAACAAAAATGATTTTATTTTTTTCCTTCTTTTATACACTCTTTTTTTAATACTGCCAGAGAATAAGAAAACAACAATATCATATTTAGAATGATATTAATCTTGCTTGTTATGGAATAGACTCAATATACTAAGGACTAATTTAAAAAATGTATAATTAAATTATAAGCATATACCAACTAAAATGAAAAATTCTCAGTTCAATTATCTAATGCTCAAGCGACATGAAATATGACAAGGTTGATTTTATTTCTATAGGTAAAAATATAACATTTTCACCAATAAATTGTATAATATGAAATAATGAAACTATACAGATTGTCGATTATATAAGTTTTTTTTTTTAAATTAGAAATATAGGTATCGAGAACAATGATCTACAAATAACACATTATATTATCACAAGTTAAAATTATATGCCAAAAGTTTTCACTTTTCTATTTTATGACATGACATATCACATTAGACTCAAATAACATGATTTTTTTAATATTTAAAAATACAATATGATTATAAATGTTCATATATGAAGATTTAAATCAAAGAAAAATTATTATATGAAATTTTGAGTGTATAAATAAAAATATTTGTGTTAACGCTTTGGAGGAAAGGTAAATGAAAGATAAAATGTGTGGAGAGAAAATAGGAGAGAAAAAGGGTTCATAAGGATATTTTGTTGAACATTTTAAAGGATATGGCAATTCATTTATTTTTTTAAAAGAAGGATAAAAATGTAAAACTAGCCCTTAATTTAGTCTCTTTCATTCATATATTCACTGATTATTGAATCTTTTGATATATTCCTGATCTATTCAAGTGGGAACCAATTCTGATAACCTGGTGCTATATCTGTCAGTGTCCGGTAGGTTTGAAATAGTAAGTGATCAGAGCAATGAATGGTTTGTTATATTCGTCGGGGGAACAATTTGGAAATTAATTTCAGCAGAACGAGGTGTAAAGTCCTCATGTAATGGTCTGATTTCCCCCATCATTTTGGATGCTGTGCATCTCAAAAACATGCTTAAAAACAAGACAGATCATATGCCTTGGGTGGGTCAAGGGAAAGATGAATATTTTGCTGAATAAATTGGTTCAAGTGGGTCAAGGGAAAGGGAAATATTTTGCTGAATAAATTGGTTCAAGTTGGTGAAACCATATTAAGTAGCACATTGGCAGCGATCACCTATAGGCTATAACTAAAGGGGGCGAAATTGTGAATCCGATCCGGTCAGTCAAATAAAAAATTCGACCTGACCGGTTTGCCTCCCTCTAACCGATTCAGCCCATCCTCTTTGCAAAAGCCGAGCCCAACTACGAAAAAGAGTCCTTTCAAACTCGATCTGTTCAAATCCTAAACCTTACGTTCTTTTCAAACTCAGCCTTTTTCAAACCTTATATTTTAACTATATTTAAAAAATAAAAAAATCAGAAAATATTTAAAAAATATTAAAAGTGAAAGAATGTTAATTTTTTAATATTTGCAGCCATAATTTTTGCTTTATTTTTTAATATTTTATGTTATATTTTAGTCATATTTAAAAGTTTTGAACAAATAAATATAATTAAAAAAATGATAAAGTCTCTTTCAAATCCGACCCTTAAAGTTTGAAAGGCTTGATAAAGACTAGCCTCTTAAGGACCGGGTTCATCCCAAAAAAATCTAATCTTTTGAATCTGATCCTCTAAAAAAAATATTTCAAACCTGACTCTTATTTAACCCTCACTTATATACGTTAAGTCCCACCATTCAGAGATCAGACATGATCATTTTGAAGATCACTATACATTGAAAACTCTCTTTCTATTGTTACAACTTGTAACCTTTTGAAATAGATGTGGGCATGGCACACAACAAATCTAGATTGGTGGAAATAGATATCGAGCAAACAATAACTACCTTGGACAACATTAAATTCTTCATATTTCTGGAAATCAATCAACCACCTTCAACAAGCTTTTCAATCATCTACTTAAAATCATAGGATATGATCTCCTATGGGCAAGAAATAGCATCGGATGTTCATAGTGTCTTCCATATATGACTTTCTAACAATGTGTCTATTCCATAATTCCACGATACGACACATTTGGAACATAAAAGAACCACTTAAGTCATCATATTCTCATGACTGACAGCCCATAAAAGAATACTTACAACACATAACCTAAGAAGAAAATGATGATCGCTCACAAAAATATGCTACATATACAGGTCAGAAAAGAAAATAATTAAATATTTATTCACAACATGCAGGTTTGCGTCTCACCTACGAAGTCTCATACAACAATCCTATAATCAACCAACTTGATCACCTACCTTTCAATTTGCTGATGCTATTGAGTTCATATGTGACCCGATAGTTCTCCTGTCATGGAGAAAAATCATGTTTGTCACAATGTTTATAATCTGGAAGCAAAAGTACAATAGACTATTCACAGACGAGATAAAAAAATGATATTGCAATTATCAGAGATGTTGTGACTGAGATTAAAAACTGATTCTAACTCTTAGACCTTACACAGAGAAACTTCATTCTTTGGTCTTCATTGAATTCATCTATGTTGCCTACTTTTCATACGCAGGACATACTTATTATAATTTAGTTTAATGTAATTGTGGCATTAAAGTGTCGCCTATGTACACAATTTTATTCAATAAAATTTAAGGATGTGATTATCTTTTTGATTAAAAAAATTATAGTTTTTTTCAATTTGCAACTTCTATGTATATAATTTGATTAATTTTGGAGTTCAAAGTTACCATTATTGGTATTCAATCCACCTACAAAGTTCTTGATCTTTGTATTCCCTTATAGTAAATCTTCATATCACACATTTGTTAAATTGAATTTTACTAATCTCATCTCAATGTACAATTACATATCATTGCTATTTATAACTTTAAATCAAAACAAACATATCTAACTGAATTGCTATAACTATACATGCTACAATGATAACTACCCTAACTAACTTTTATCATGTTCTCCATTTTCATCATCACTGGAGTTCATTTCTTCAATTCCTACACACCCCCTCAAGCTTAGCAGTGCGGAACATACTGTGATCTTGGAACAAAGATTATAGAAGCATGATTTAGCTAAACTCTTTGTAAATATATCTGCTATATGATCATCAGAGCATACAAAATGAATTGATAATTGTTTAGCAACTAATTTTTCTCGAGCAGAGTGATAATCAAGTTCGATATGCTTGATACGAGCATGGAACACTGAATTTGCTGCAAAAAATATTACACTCAAATTATCACACCAGATAGAAGGTACAGAAGGAGTGAAATTCTGGAAGTAAAGTTTATATCTACACACTAATTCAATTGTTGTAACAGCTATAGCACGATACTCAATTTTAGTGGAAGAACGTGAAAAAGTTGTATGCTTCTTTGATGATCAGGAAATGATGTTGGGACCCATAAATACTATAAATCCTATATTTTACCTCTTGTCATCTGCATCCAGTCCAATCAGCATCACAAAATGCTTAAATTGATAGATCAGATGACAGTTGCAAGTGCAGGCCAAATTGTACAGTTCATTGAATGTATGATGTATCTCAGTTTATGTTTAACATATTGCCAATGAGTTTTAGTGGGTTATACAAAGAACTGAGACACTTTATTTACTGTAAATGTGATGTCAGGACTTGTTAGAGTGGTATATTGAAGCATGCCAATAATAATTCTATAGAAATCTGGATCTGATAGAGGTTGGCCATCAAATTCGGACAATTGTACCCCTATCTATAGTGGAGTTTGACAAGACTTTGCACCAGTCATACCAGCTTTGTCAAGTATGGATTTCAAGTACTTGGTTTGAGATAGATGAATTTCAATTTGAAGATATGTAACCTTTATACCAAGAAGTAATTGAGTGGTCCTAAATCTTTTAGAGAAAACTAAGAGTGAAGTGCCTTGATAAGAGATTGGATTGCTCTCTGATTATTGCTAGTAATAATAATATCATCTACATAGACCAGTATGTAGATAATATTGTCTGAGGTGGAATGAATGAACAAAGAGTGATACTAAGAGGAGTTGAAATTGTGAGACAATAAAAAATATTTGAGCTTTTAAAACCAAAATCTTAGTGCTTATTTCAAGCCATAAAGTACTTTATTCAGCTTGTAAATATATGATGGATGAACTGGATATGTGAAGCTAGGAGGTTGATCCATATAAACGGTTTCTTCCAAACCACCATGTAAAATAAATTATTAACATCCAACTGGTGTAAAGGCCATTTATGAGATAGAGCAATGTTGATCACTATTCTGACTGTTGTTGATTTGATTACATGGCTAAATGTATCAAAGTATTCAAACCCCTCCTCTTGTGTATAACCCTTTGCTACTAAGAGTGTCTTGTACCTTTCAAATTGGTTCCATCACCTTTTTCTTGTTTTTGAATAGTCATTTATAACCCACGGTGTGGGCATGATCAGGAAGAGGTATCAATTCTCATGTAGAATTGAGGGCTAAAACTATTAGTTCACTTGTCATTGTTTGACGCTAGTGAGAAAATTTAACAGCAAAGTAGGTAGGTTCAATATTTGATGTTGTGAGAGCAGTGATATACACCTGATGATGAGAAAATATTTTAAATTTCAGGGATTTAGTATTTTATCTAGTTTGTACATGGTGCATAGACATAATAGTAGGAGGTGGGGTGGAGATAGGCACAAGAGTGATAGTGGGTGAGGAAGAGGATGAGGAAGTAAGGGGTAATATGGAATGAGAGTAAGATGTAGAGGAAATTGAAGATGATGGATTTGAAATGGTAATATGCTTGAATGAAAATTTGATTTCATTGAAAATAATATGTTTTGATATGTACACTCTCTGATTAGGAAGATGTAGGCATATATATATCTTATGCAATTGAGAGTAGCCCATACACTCTTCAGACTTTTGTTGAAGTGTATGCTCGGTGTAAGGACTGAGCAAAGGGAAGCATGCACAACTAATTGTATGAAGGAAAGTGTAGATTGGTTTTTGTTGAAATAATTTATCAAATGGAGAGATAGAGGATATATGAGTGGAAGGGAGGTGATTTATAATAAAATTCACACTAGCACATATCCAAATTTCAAAGAAGACAAAAGTGGAATAGCAATATATGAAATAGTTGTCATACTTAATTCAACCAAATGTTTGTGGTTTCTCTCGATAAACAATTTTTCTCGTGTATGTCCGGATAGAATATTTAAAATTGAATCGCCGGAAGCTTTGATTGTAATGGCTCGAATTTAGTTCCTTCATCACACCGAACTTTTTGTAAAGAACAAGATAGTTGATTTTTTATTTTTCCTTTGAAATTAGTAAAAATCAGACAATATTAGATTTCTTTGGTAGAAGTATAAACCTGCTAAATCTTGTAAACTCATCTATAAAATGCACATAATATTTATGTCCATTATTTTATAAGACAGAGAAGGACCCTATAAATTAGTGTGTATCACTTGAAGGGGTGTAATATACTTCAAACCTTATTGCAATTACAAAAAGAAAAATCTAAACTAGAGATGAAAGTGTTTTATTTTTGCACATTGTGCTAACGAGAAAGGGAGGCAATGTGAGCCACCTTATATGCCATGCATTAGGAGGAGAACTTCACACTTGGAAAATTTTGATGATGCTAAGAAGAGCCTTGAATTGCATACAAACCATTAATGAGAGTGCTATGAAGGAGGATTTTCTTAGTTGCCTGATACTTAACGAAGCAGGCATGATGTGAGAATTCAATAAAAATTGAATTGTCTTTGAGTAATTGAGATATACTTAATAAGTTCTTAATGATATGAGGTACATGAGAAACATTGTTAAGATGAACGGGTGCAAATTCAATAGTAATTATGGCTGAATCAATATGAAGTATAGACAAATTTATCACATTACCTATATGAACAGTTTCAAGCCCTTTGTAAGTTTGAATGTTGCTTAGGTTGTTGAAATCAGGTGTGACATGAGTTGTTACACCTGAATCCAGGAACTAAGTGGTGGTTGGACCTGATGGTTGTACTGAGCCACTAACTTATAGTGTAGAGGAAGCTCTTGGTGTAAGAACTGATTCTGCAATCAATGTTTGATGTTGTTGAGGATGTGTGCCCACATATCGGATGTCAAAACAAGTATGAGATTGGTACCGACCTCGGTGCCTCAACCTCTATGACCACCTCTTCCTCTCGTATATAATTGCAACTTAGGTTGTGGTTGAGAAATTTGAATTGGTCTTGAAATTAGAATATGCACTAGATCCATATGCATAGAAAGCGATAGGGTTATTATTATCATTTGTTTGAGGAGATAAGGTGAGCTGAAGGAGACACATAGGATGTGAAAGTAGCTTGAATTCTAGCTTCATGAGCTAATAACAAACTTTAAAGTTCACTCATGGATGTATTAGCTTAACACATAGACAATGTTGTGATAAATAATACATAATCATATCCAAGTCCCTGAAGCGTATACAAGACCAGATCTTGATTTGAGATAGGAGAACCAATGCTTCTCAGTCGATTAGCTAACGATTGCATGTGTTGTATGAATTGAGCACAATTAGAGTCTCATTTCTTGGATGTTTGAAGAGAGAACTTGAGTTCCAAAGACTTTGGCAACAGATTGAGAAGTATAGGATTGTTGAAGTTGGTGCCAGAGTTATTGTGAAGTCTCAACATTGAGAACCTGTGCAAGAATGAGAGCAGAGTTGGAGCTGAATAGCCATGCAAGAATTAGCTGATATTTTTTATGCCACCTGAAAAATTCTTGATTAGGCATGTTGACACCATTAGTGGTGATGAATCTTGATGGAGCACAACGAGATCCATCAATGAAGCCAATGAGGTCATAACCTCACAAAACTGGTAAAACTTGAGACTTCCACACTAAATAGTTATCTTGATGCAAGATTATGTGGATCTGGTGGGAGAGCTAGATCGGTTGGTCTAATCATAATGTATAGATATTGATATTATTCAGTGTAGTGGCCATAGATTTGTTTGAATCTCAACAAAGAAAGATAGAAATTAGGATATTGGTAATTACTGGTAGCGTTGGCTCATGTTTATAGCTCTGATACCATGCAAGTAAATCTTGATATCACACATTTGAGAAACTTAATTTTATTACCATCTTTCTTCGAGCTTTCACTCATAGATTCTGATCTCATCTCATTTAACTATACATGCTACAATGATAACTACCCTAACTAACTTCTATCATATTCTTCATTTCCATCATCGTTGGAGTCATCCATTTCTTTAGTTCCTACACCCTCCTTGCTTTTTTGTATGAGAATCTTAGAGGTAATGGTATGTCCTACTTAGGTATGAGAATGAGAGAACTACTTCCTTTCAATATAGTATCCTTCAACATTATATTTTTCAAGGTTTTTGATAGAAATGAACGTACTAGACAATAAGATCTTAGAAATAAATTGGATTATTTTAGCGATAACATAAAATGTCATATACAAAAAGTTAAGTTAATATGCTCATCTACGAGTGAACATTCATATATATATTTATTCATAAAAAAAAATTGGAACAAGCAAAAGGAAAAATTTTAAAATCATAAGCATGAAGCCATACTAAAAACTAATCATCATTCTTAGGATTAACAAAATAACTCATTATTAAGTTATCCCTCTCCTAATTTATTTGCAATGGAGTGTTTCTCAAGGGTTGAGCTTTCACAACGCTGACGAATGTCAATCCTTTGTTGCACAGTAGTACCGTATAGTGCACCACATAATTTGTTGCATCACTTTAGAATTCAGACCAATATAAATCGCAAAAATATCTAATAAACTAAGTGTTATATTGTACAACGCTAGAGGATAAAGGTTTAGTGCTTAGTGCTTACTGTTGATTGTAGTTTTCACTTTCAGGCTCTACACCAATAGGAGTGCACAAAATATTTATGGCTCGTAGCTCGCTTGTGTTTGACTCATCTATAACTCGCTTATAGCCCGTTCGTTACCAAACTCAAGTTGTTAACGAGACGAGCGGTCACTCGTTGATTAAAGAGATGAGTTCGAGAACTTCTCGGCTGGCTCGTGGATGTCTCGAGACCTATACGAGTTGATCTAGTCTGTCCGTTATACAATGAGTTAATCTGGTCCTAGCGATCTCAGCTTGCAGCGACTCCGCAAGAAATAAACCCTAGACTAACCACATTCTCTCTCACGCACATTTCACGCGGCGCCTCTCCGAGACTAAGAGGAAAAAACCCTAACCCCATTCTCCTCTCTCCGAGCGCTAAGTCCTTTCTCCCTTCTTCTAATCTTCTCTCGATCTCTCCCATTACCGCCGTCGGCGTCGCTCGGTCGTTCAATACTAGAGCTTTGCTCCCGCTTATGGTACCGACGTCGACGTCACAATTTGGCATCGGCGTCTCCAATCTCTCAATAAGGTTTGTCTCAGACCTTATTTCAAATATTTTGTGTTATTTTTTTTTTTTTTCTCACTTCTTAATCTCGTAGGTTTGCTTTCTTTCTTAGCTCTTCGGAAATGTGGCGCTTATGATGATGGTTTCACTCGAAAGATGAGTATGGCTATGTATGTGAAGTTTGAGAAATATTAAGGAGAAGTAAATGTGTCAATGGCGATGACTTCAATTCTTGATCCTTGGTTAAAAATGATTTCGATAAAATTTATTTATGGGAGATTGTATTCTAGTGATGAGGTTAAAGGTCGTATTAAGAAAGTGATGGACAAATTACGGGCTCTTTATGATATGTACGCAAAGAACTATTTTTCTTCGTCGGGGATAGCAGGTAATACACTTTCTTTATTGAACTTACATTCACTTTATTTCAATTAAATTTGTGCTAATATTCATTTTTATTGTATAGGTTCTGGTTTGGGCCCTTCGAGCTCATCAGATGCTATTGATCAATCTTCCAATGAATTTTGGCAATATTTAGAGGCCACTTGAGCGATGAACAACCCATTTTAGATCTTGAGAATTATCTAAAAGTGTCGATTTTTAGGAATAGAAATCCGGTCCATTTGATATTTTAAAATGGTTGAAGATGAATACGATTTGATATCCAATTTTAAGCAAACTAGCACGGGATGTTCTTTGCATTCAAATCTCAACAGTAGCCTCTGAATTGACATTTAGTGTTGGCGGTCATATATTAGATGATTATAGAAGTTCTCTTAAAGAGAGTGTTGTTGAGAGTTTGGTTTGTGGAAGCGACTGGATAAGAGCAAACACAAGAGCCGAGTTGTAGACTTTACAAGTAAGTTATTCTTACTTTAATGTGAACTTAGACTCGTTATGAAAAATTTGAGAATTTAGGACTGTTATGTTATTATTTGGGGTTGTTATCTCGAATATTATGGGAATGGGGGCTGTTTTGGATAATTTATGAATTTGAGGCTGTTAGGGCAGAAGAGGAACTTGAGGCTGTTTTGGATAATTTTTGTACAAATTTTTTTTTCAAAGATGTCGCATGGCGTAAGAGATCTCGATCGTAAAGATACAAATGAGCGAATTAAATATCACTTAAGTGTTGAATTCGAAACTTCATATCAATTTAAGTGTTTGAACTGTTTTGTGTTGTATGGACTGTATGAACTATTTAGAATTAACTTTGTATTTGTGTGAATTTTTTAGAATGATCTTTGTTGTATGAACTAATATTTAGAATGAACTTTGTTGTATGAACTTTGTTTGTTTTATGTTGTATGAACTTTTTAGAATGATTTTTATTGTATGAATATTTTTGTTTTTAGAGTGATTTTTGTTGTATATATTTAGATAAACTGTATTATGTAATTTATGTATTGTAGTAATTTCTATTTCTATTTTTATGAACTTTGTATGAATGGATTGTTTGAATTGTTTGTATGTATTTGTGTTTAGATGATTTTATATTCATAATTATTGGAAGTTTGAAACTCGTATTGGCAAACGATTTGGACAAGCTCAATTTCACGAAATGGATGAACTCAATCCAACTCACGAATTGTAAACAAGCCAACGAACTAACTCGATTCTTAACGAAACGATCATGAATCCACCCTTGTAGCTCGAGACCTTTGTAGAGACGAGGTGGCTCGTCTCGTTAACATGACGAGACGAGTTCAAATTGAGTTAGCTCATCTCGGATCATCTCGTGAGCACCCCTACACACCAATATTAAATAGATGTTTGACAATGCGAATCTGGTGCAACATGAATCTCAATAAAAGATCACCTGATTTATCTGTGCCACAACTTGAATTTATTTCTCATAATATCTCCACAACCATGATTCCACCTACCACTCGCCACACGTCTCCAGTTGGTGCAATACTGATAGAAGTTGGTGGCTATTTTGTGAGCTTTATTGACTATATTTCTACTATAAATCTCAGCCCAACAAAAGTTAATATGTTTAAGTGCTATGCATCACGTCACTATCGATTTAATATTGCTACATGAAAAAATATATTTATTAAGAGGCCACATATTTTTTATATAATAAAGTGCATGTTTGTTTTAAGAACCAGAGAGGATGTAATTACAGTTATAGTTTTTTGAAAGTTTCATTGCATATAATATAATAATGCATTTTGCGTCCAACTGATGAGGGCAATAGTAGAGTTTTGAAATGGATCGAATGGTCCAACCTGCGTTTTGGACCGGACCGAACCGTGGTCGGACCGTGAATCGTTCGTACCCCATCGCGGTCCGATCCAACTGCAGTGGGCCTGGCCCTCTCTTCACCCGAAAATGGACCGTGCCGACTGCTCCGTGCGAACCCATGGACCGACCAGATCGTGGACCATGCAGATCGTGGACCGGGACGACCTCGACCCCGAGCCTCGTGTCCGCTCGTCGCCGTTGAGAGTCTTGGCAGAGCCAGATTCTACTTCTTGCTGAGAATCTCGCTGAGAGTCTTAACATTAACAACTTCTTATTTATTATGTGAGATTCGATTTTTTTTTTAGAATTTTATTTAGAATGTTAATTTATTTTTTAGATATTTTTTCTTATATTTTTTTCATCAAATTTTATTTTTTATTTTATTTTTTATAGAAATGATAAATCCTCCTAATCCCGTGTATGATTTTATGCATCGATTGAGTGTGGATATTTTTGGTGAAGTTGTAGTTGATAATACAAACCCTCACAATATTATCCACAACCACAAGCCGGGTTGCAAGCCCGGTTAAAGGGAGGAGGGCAACTCAAAATATTATTCAAATTTTATTTTATAACTTTTTATAATTTTTGGTATTTTTATAATTTTTTTAGTATTATTTAATTTTTAAATTATTAAAAAATATGTAATTAATTTGATGAAAATTATTATTTAAAAATTGATAAATTTATTTTTGAAATTTTATTATTTTTTACAATTTTCTGAAATTTTATTTTTTTTGGATTTTTTTTTTTAATTTTTTAGTACTATTAGATTTTTAAATAATTAAAAATAATAATTAGAATTAGTTGAAAATTATTATTAAAAAATATGATAAATTATTATTTTTTTCAATTCATAAAAAAAATAAAAAAATCGGACGACCGGATCGTGTCCGTCCGTGGGGGTCCAAATTTCTGGGGCCAACTGGGACGGTTCGATTTTTTCGAATTTGGACCATCTAGGACCGGCTCAGATGGATGACGGAATGTTGGATCGTCCGGGTTTGAACCGGACCGCCCGGACTGGACCGTTTTCAAATCACTAGGCAATAGTAAGATATTTCATTAATGTCATGCTATTAAAAAAAGAAAATTAAATTGCTAATACTTTTGAAAAAAAGTTTTCTATATTAAAAACTCTATACCTTATTGTGTACCAAATGATTAACTGTAACCGTTCTCCCTGAGACCCTGACCCATTTAGAGCAATTCAAAAAAATTCCAAAATTTATTATCTCTCTCTCTTCGTCCTCCTCTTTCTGGCGATTTCATTTTCCTCGTTGTCGCTTTCCTTTTTCGATGATCATCATCTGATGATCTCTTCCTTGATTTGGCTGTCATTTGTTCTGAAATTTTTGTTTTTATCAAAACTTCGTTGTTTTTCCCTTTTCAATGAGAATAGATGCAAGAAATTGGATTTTAGTACCTAATGCGAGGAAAGAAGGAAATTATAGCATTGATTTGTCACGTTCTTCGTTGATGTCTCCAATGCTCAGGTATGTTTCAGCTTGCTATGTTAATAGTTCCCTCTCGAATGAGCGAAAGTCTTCTTCATAAAGAATAAGAAGTTTTCTAAAATGGTACGCTTCATTCATTAAATTAATTCTTAGTTATCTTACTTCTAGTAATACTCGGTACATTATTTTTAGGAACCATCAAATTTTGTGTAAGTCGAGGCTAACATTTGATCTAGAAATGTCTCAGAACATGCTCCAACAGAACTGAGCCAATATGAGAAAATAGTCTAATTACTAACAACTCTTTTCCCTGTTTGGGTATGTGAGACTGAGAATTAATAATAGTTAAGTAACTTTTTTCATTTCTTTTATAATATTTTTTTATTTTAACAAACTTTTTTTGTTTGATTTCTTCTTAATATGATAATCAATATGTCTAACTTTGTGATACCTAGAGGTGCATAACTCGATTAGGCTCGAAAAATCTGTCTAACCAATTCAAATCAACTCGATCCGACATGATTTTTTAAAAAGACAAATTGATCCAGTCTGATCAGAATCCGACCTAACCCAACCAGTCTGATCAGAATCCGAACTGATAAAGATTTTTAATTTTATCTATTAAGACTTGCATGGTTGAACATTTTTATATTTTTTATTTTTTTATCATGCAAATTGTTGAGATTATTTTTCATATTATATAAAGGATACTCCAATTGAAAATACTTGATTCTTTATCAGTTCTTAAAATATTGTAAGTTATTTTTTCTTTGTATTTTTAGAAAACTGAATGTTTGATATATTAGTACACCCATAATACAACAAAAAAAAACTTACTTGGACAATGTAGACCAATTTTATTGACATTAAAATTTTTATTTTTATTTTGTGTGTTAGATATTAAGACTTAAAGTGATTAATATTAGAATTTAAAGTGTTAGATATTAAGAGTTAAAATGATAGATGTATAGATTTATTTATATTATAATTTATTAATATTGAGACTTTCATTTATACTTTATATGTTATTAAGACTTAAAGTGATTAATATTAAGACTTAAAGTGATAGATATTAAGACTTTATGTGATTACTATTAAGTCTTCTATTTCAACTATTTTATAAGTCTTCATTTATTTATTTTTGTAATGCAGATTTAAGGCTAACACTAGTGATTTTTTATTTATTTTCAAAATGAAGAGTCGCTATTATTTATTGAGCATTTTGACTTTGTCGACGATTATTTCTACCTTTTTGTAAAAACAAACATCGAACCTTGTTGTTGTTGTCTTATCCAAGACAAAAGTCCATTGTACAATTCTCTTAGATATTCGAACAACCATTATTACAGATTGCATGCTATCATATTAGAATCTGAAATATTTTCTCTCTTAGAGATTTGATGAGTACATTTATATTTATTTTTAAGATATTATTTGTTCAAACTTAATACAGTAGTCGATTATATTTAATATTGAGACTTATTTGGATGCATATAAAGACTTGGATTGATCAATATTGAGACTTATGTTATTAAGTATTCTTATGATGAATACTGATAAATTGATTTTTATTTGTCTGTTAAGAAATAAAAAAATAAAATGAAACTCAAATCAATTAGAAGAATTATCCAGCATAGAATGATTCATGTGACTGTGTAATTTTTATGTTGTGTTGTGTTTTTAACATCAACACTAGACTCCCCATGAATTTCAAACATGTTATTTTATTTTTTTTTAATGTCTGATCATATTTTGTGTTGCTTTTTTATTTTCTTATGGACTGTTTACTCTTGAAAAATTTCAAGGATGAATAGATGAATGAATGAAAATAAAACCAATGATTAATGATAAATCATAAGAAGAAGGAAGAAGAGAAAGCAATGAAAGATGGCCCACTAATCAGAAGAGGTCGCTGCTTAACCCCGGAACAAATCCATTAATCCCACAATGAAATATCGTGGTGAAAGACGAGGATATAAATACCCCACCACCTCCTACTCATTCGAGGCGGTCGACTCTCGGAGATTTCGTAGAGAGAAAATCTCCCGATGGGTCACCATTTGATTGCATTTTTCTCGACAAGTGGGACCCACTCCGGCGTCCCTTGTAGATGGATCTAACAACATAAGCCTAGCATATCCGACGAGTCATCCATGTGACCATTTTCACCGACAGCGGACCCCACACCTCAAATGACCTATTAAAGGAGTCGAGTTAAACCCTAAAAATCGCCTTGGAGCTAACCCTAGAGAGGAGCCTGAATAGTATAATCCCTATGCTACATGAAATGATGTCAATGCCAAGCTAGTATTCCGATACAACTAGTCATGAGAAATTCCAAATGTGATTTTGCTTTCAAGGTCGACTCCGGTGCCAAAGTCACAGCAACCACCTAACCATGCTTTGATTTGTGTCAATTATCGATAAGTAGTCATTTCTTTGACCAAGTCACCCTCATGTTAAGGGATTGAAAGTCAATTTCACAAGACCGATCAAAGCCAAAGTCGGGAGCAACCATCTCGATCCAAGCCTAGATTTGTATCAACCGTTGACATGTAATCAATCGTTGATCGATCAAACCCTAATGAATATCAATATAAGTCTAATTGGTATTTAGTTAGGGTGGTTTTGCAAGAGAGAGATAATCGCGAGACACGAGCTACAAATGAAATCTGGGATTAATTCGTAAGAAATAATAGGTTTATTTGACAAAAGAATTTTTAATTCAGAGAGGAAGGGGCAAAAATGGAATTAAAAATTACAGGGGTGATCATCATGATTTTAGGGATTTTTGGTGAAATTTTCATAATTTTTGGATAAGTGGAGCTATTAAAATAAATTCAGGGAAGATAAAACAGATTAAAAGGAAAGATCAAGGGCTGAGATCCAATCAAGGCAGCTCTGGGTACAACTTGGAGATAGATGCGCATCGCCGGGCACAACTTGGAGGGAAAGGGTACAAACGCAAAAATCCAGCAACCATACTAATGCCACGTGGCGCTCTCCATCGGCACCACCGCAGAAGGTGCCACATGGCACTCTCCCATTGGTCCACCTCACCTGGGGTGGGACCCACACCCTTATGACCCGATGTGGGCCCCACGACTATGCCACGTGGCATGTGCCACCATTCGACCATGTCACACCGCCTCAGTGGACATGTGGCCGCATCCTATTAAGCCACATCGAGGTCGCATGCCACTGGACGTACCGCGAGCGATCCACACCAAGAAAGAACATGACAAATGGCAGCAGCAGAGCGAGCCACCTCAATACCCGAGTGCCACATGGCACTTCCCTATTGGTCCATCTCGCCCATGCGGGCCCCACCATACTACAAGACGATCGACATGTGGGCCCCACCAATATGCCACGTGGCAAGTGTTCGCGACAGAGCCACCTTAACATCCACGTGACACATGGCGTTGCATCGTGCCATACACATCAAGAAACACAATCCTATTCAATTACACATGGCGCCTACCTATCGGATAAAGTCAAGACAATGACCCTACCTAGCGCCATGTGGCATCCACAGATCAAGGCACACACAAGAATAATTACCGACTAATCATGGCTTAATTATATATCTAATCCTATCACAAAGATGCCATGTCGCCTGATTATCTATGAAATGCCGACTAATGGGGCCATTTGTAAGAGATTGAGGCAGAGGCGCATATCAACGCTCATGACCGCCTCATACAAATAAGAAGCAGAATTTAAATCAAAAGGGAAAAGGAAGAACAAACTCGGCCCTCGCGCCATCCCTCTCTCGACGCTCTCTCCCCGGAGCTTTGGTCCACATGCGCCGTGTGCACCCGTGGATGGCTCTCCCTCTCCCTTCTTCCTCTCTTCCTCTTCCTTCCGCGCGTGGAGAAGAAGGCGCCATTGTCGATCGTAGTTGAATGCAGCCTCCTTTCTTCAAAATTTCTTCACGTAGAGTTGTGTAACATGGATTAAAGCTTGATGAGTGATCAATTTTAAAAATTGAAAAGAAACAAAGCCGAGTAATCTGGGTTGAGGCAATTGACGGAATTGAAATTGGGACTAACCTTTCAGGAAGAGGCAGAGACAAATTGATCACTTGTACACCTTCGCTACTTAGGCGACCTTGTTTGAGTGCAAAGGGAGTATCTTTAGAAGCTCTAAGTTAGTGTTTCACCAAATCACCATTGGAGGCCGAGACCAAGTTGATGAAGAAATGATGATGGAGCATGCTATTGATCGTTAAGCGTAAATGATTGAGTTCTAGAGTTAAAATGATGAATTTAGAGACCGCAAATAGAAGAATTAGCGAAGTGGAAGGCGAGATGGCAATGAGACCCGATTGGAAAGCTTAGTGGATGGAAAATGGATCTAAAGCGTCAAACAACCCTTACACCGACTCAATTGATTTATAGGAGTATGGGATGGATGTTAGAACTCTTAGAATGTTCTAGAAGGGTCTGGAATAACGGGAGACCGAAGTATGCGAGGGAGTGGCAAAAGGGTAAAAAGGAAAAGAAGTATAACTAACTCCAAACTGCAAGGATCGCTTTTAGAGATAGTTAGAATGAGTAGTAAGAAGCACAAATGGATCTCGACCATTCGATTAAAATGAAGTTAAGGGCTAAGATTGGCTTAGGAACCATAATCCGCCATTAATCACCTAACCAATCACAATTAAGCAAGAGGCCTATATAAACCCCTTAGAGGATAAAGAGAAAAGGACGTAAAGATAAGAGAAAGAGAGTGGAAATAATAGAGAATAAAGAGATAGAGAGAGGAGAGAAGAATGGTTGAAATCGGTTTGGCAATTGAAAAAAAATTCAATCATTTCGATCGAATTGAGTCGAGTAGCACAATTACCCTTGTCATCTCTATCAAGAACCAAGAATAAGTAAGATTTTCATTTACAAATGTAATTGATATAAAATTGAAATGTAATTCATTTTTTTCTCTCGAATTTGATTCTTCTTTTACCTTTTATCATCTTTTCTTTTCATTTTCTTGATTCTTTGTGAGTTATAAACATTTGCATAGAGGCTAATGCATTGAAATTGGAGCAACATGATCGGTCATGGTTTTTGTAACCCTCCCGATTTTGCATTTGAATGAAATTGTAATTCATTCGAGTTGGTGATGGAAGTTGATCAAGGGTTCCCGTAACCCTCTCAACTCTTTCACAAGTCTAATTGCATGAATTTGGTAAATTCATCGAGCGGGATTGATGTACCGATATACTACATGGGGTGAATTGGGCTGTTTTCTTTTGCTTCCATCATAATTAGCATAATAATCGGGTCTAAAACTCGTATCTAGGTAGCAACCGAGGCGTTCATTGGTCGCCTCCGAATGAGTTTTGCAAACTTGATTTCATGAATTTAACTAACTCCATTAGATCAATCAAGATATCGATAAACGCGTCAAGATCGATCGTGTATCTCATTCAATTCATGAGTGTTAACACTTTACACATCAATAATTCGCTCTGTGCAAGTCTAGTGAGTATACAGAATGTTGAGATTACTTGCATATCGTGTATAGACCGATTATAAACATAACTTGAGTTGATACCGAACGCATCGAATAATCTTGAGCTCCATAGCCTTCTTAAATGAATTCAAACAAATCGACCATGTTATCCCGTCGAAGAAGCAAGGGCGATGCCATATAATATGAAAATTGTGTGAATTGATCAATGAATGAATCGGATTTGATATTAGAATTATTTCGGTACCGAGATGTAACACTGGGACAATTTGATGATGGTGTCCATTGAGAACCACCGCACCGATTATCAATCATAGATTAGTACTAAACTCGTGGCTTCAAGACGATGTCGTGCACGAAACCCGATCTCCGATCCGACATGGAGATCGCTTCAGAAGAATCGTCGAAGCACGAGAAGCGTTGGATAGGATGTCGCGCATATTGAAGCAAGCCGCGAATCCTAGCGCTTGTGTAAATCTTAAAGGGATCGAATTGGCGCACGTGTATGAAATAAATAAGAAAGAACTCGGATCTTTAATCGTGACTAGCACAGATCTCGAGAAGGATCCAACAACCTTACATTAATAGCAACGATTAAAACAAGAAGCCAGCCCAATCGCTTATTGGGCCTTATAAAAATTTTAAACTCGCCCAAGCCGATTAGGCCCAATAATTAATTAATATTTAATATTGATTATATATAGTAAATAAATCATTTGGAAATGCTCCGAACTCCAAATTAACTCAAATTTGTTTCTAAAATTTCCTTATTTTTCATACTATTTTTCTATATAATAATATTCCAGTTTTAAAAATATAATCATGTTGAAACAATTTAAAAGCAAAAGATATTACATATATCGATATATTTGACTTAGCTTTGACTTGTCATTTTAAATACTATAAAAATCCCAAAATTCAAATAAAAATCATGAATAATAATTAGATATATTTTACTGATTTTTCAAGTGATTTTCATGAAATAATAATGACAATAATAATATGCAATGGTAAATAATAAGATTAGCTCTATTCTTTGATAAATAAGAAAAATAATAATAGATATTATGTTAATATTTTCTGTAAAAAAGAATAATAAAAATAAATAGTACAAAATATACAGAAATATATACAACCATGGTAATAGATAGTAAATGCATTTTCTTTTATAATAAAGAATGATAATAAAGTTTTATAATAAAATGAATTGCATTTCTTTTGTTATTTCTATACAAATATACAATAAAAATATTTTTGATGGATAAAGTGCAATAAAAATAATAGTTGTAATAAAGAATATAATGAACTCCATTCCTTATGGCTATTTTCAAATAATGATGATAATAATAAAAATTTTATATTTTTCTATAGATAATAAATAGAAATAATAAAAAAACATATAATGAAAAACTATAATAAATAGGATAGAATATTAATAATGATTTTTTTTAGCTATTATAGATTTTAAAAATAAAAATAAAAATAAAAATAATATAGCTAATCATCTTTTTGATTTGTAAATAATTTTTACATAATGAATAATGTTTCAACATAATGGAATATAATAATGAAATTCTATTACTCTGGCTATTATAAATATTTTAAAAATACAAATAAAAAATCATAGCCATTTTATTTTCTAGTATTTTGTAAGTGATTTTTCTACAAAATAAATAAAGCTTAGAAATAACAAAAATAAAATTCTACTATTTTAGCTATTATAAAATCCCAAAATATAAATAAAATTCTAGTTAATAGCTAACCCATTTCCTATTATTTTTTGTAAAATAATTTTCTATAGAAATAAATAGAGTTTAAAAATAAAAATAATAAATAAAAAAGGATATATAATAAATAAACTCATCTTTATAATAGAGATAATAATGGAAGATATTATGTAATAGGCTTTTTACATTTTGGAGATGAACAAATATGCTCACACAAGGGGTGTGGAGCCACATGAGGATGTTTGCACACATGATATAACATTTAGAACGATTAGTCAGGACAAGAACATCTTGACGAAGAATAAACAAGGTTGCAACAAGAACATGAGAAGATACGTTCGAGACAAGAACATCTTGACGTAGAATGACTAAGGCTTCGATAGCAACATGAGGAGATATGTCGAGACAAGAACATCTTGACGCTTGATGAAGAATAACCAGAGCTGCGACATCAACATGGAGATACATGTCGACTTTGAGGAAGAAGAACATTACGATGTCCGAGAGAGGTAACATCTTAATGACTCACTACCATGAGCAAGTAACTCATGACTAAATACGCTCACACAAGGGGTGTAGGCAACATAGCGATTTTGCACAAGTAATGCAACATATAGAATGATTAGTCTGGGACAAGAACATCTTGACGCTCACCGAAGAATAACCAAGGCCGCGACATCAACATGAAGAGACGTGTCGACTCCAAGAGATATGAACATTACGATGTCCGAAAGAAGTGACATCTTAATGACTCTGTCATGAACAAGTAATTCATGACCATTTGAACTAGTAAGACCGAACTCATCCGTTGATAAGTTTGTCTTCCGGTTCATCTCCCGAGATCGTGAGATTGAATCGTTCGTAGTAGATTCATCCACAAAACATGCTGAATGTGAACCGTTCGTAGGTAGGTTCCTTCACTAACACATGCCTCAATGTTAAGTCGGCTCGTGCTTCAGTGTTTGACATCGTGTGTAACCGTGTTTCCTAGGTTTATGAATCGCTTAGTGCTTTGAATTCATGATCTAGAAGATCGGCGAGAAGAAACACGTGGGCCATATCCACCCTTCTCCCGATTCACCAACCTCAAGATCAACCGCCGTTGCTTCGAGTTGTATTTTGTGTGATTGGTTGTCGACTAGTTAAGATCGAACCGTTCGTAGTAGGTTTATCTTCTATCAATCAACGAGGTCGAGTCGTTCGTAGTAGACTCACCTCAAACCCCTCTCGAAGAGATTAACCCGGTCCGTAGTAAGGTTATCTCTCGAGGTGGCAGGGACCGAACCGATCCGTACAGGTTCGTCTTCCATAGATTAAGCAGTCGAGTCGTTCAGAGTGACTCACCTCAAACCCCTTCGAAGAGATTAATCTGATCCGTAGTAAGGTTACCTCTTGAAGCTGTAAAGATTGAACCGATCCGTTAGTAGGTTCGTCTTCCATGGACCCCTTTTGTGAACCCTGACGACCACTTGACCATCTTTTAACTATATTATTTGCTTCTCCCTTTCAAAGATCCAGAGGTGCCTCGAGGTTAGTAGCCCAGTGGTAATTAATCTGGTGGGGCTTGCGCCACCGAATCTACAAGAACTCACAATCACTAAAACCCCCGAATGTGCATCCAAATCTCTCTAAACGGCAGATCACCGCACTTAGCGTATGCACGCCGGGAGGGATCTCCGTGTCCTTCTTCCGCAACCCATCGCCCAATGGCGAAGTGAGCGCGCGAAAAAGGGTCGCACATGGACTAAACTTACTCGTAAAAATATTTTTTATTTATTTATTTTATATGAGAATATTAGAAAAAAGAGACTTATTCTTGGATATAAGATTTTTACTCAAAGTCAAATGATCAAGCATGTATATTGTAATATGTTGTATGAGAGTACTAATTGGAGTATTGAGACTTATTATTTCGATATTGAGACTTATTATTTATGAGATTTCAGACTTATAATTTGTATTATTTGGTAGTCTAATAGTGAAACTTATAATATGTGGTATTAAGACTTATAATATGTAATATTCAGACTTAAAATTTGAGATATTAAAAATAATTTGCTATGTTTTTTTATATTTAGACTTATAATTTGTGATAAAACATGATAGTATTGTTTGTGACATTATGTTTTAAGACTTGAGACATTATTAGGTTTTATGACATTGAGGTTTAGTTATATAGATTTTGGGTTATTAGGTTTTAAGACATTGATGTTTAGCTATATAGACTTTTCTATATCCTGATGGTTGCCCCCAATGTTAATTTCAAATACAAAATATGACTTGATATATTAGATATTAAGATATTATATTTCTCATATTAAGATTTGAAGCACTAGCTTTCAACATATTGAGGTTATAGGTATTAAGAGTCATATTTCTGATATTAAAACTTGAGTTAACTTTTAAGATATTGAGATTTAGCTATATATACTTATTTATATCCTGAGGGTCGTCAAATATAAATTTTAAGTCCAAAATATCACTTTTTATATTATCTACTAAGACTTTATTTCTCAAGTATTAAGTCCTAGAACCTTTGGTTTTAAGACTTAGGAAACAGCCACATGGCGATCATCTATTGATATTCAGAAACGTGGTCAATGATTTTCTTCAGTTGAGATATAAATCGGGTACAGTTCTGAAATGCAGTTAATTGATCTCAATATGTATTTTAGATAAAAATGATAGTTTAGACATTTTTATTTTAAATGTTCAGAAAATTTAATTTGATCTCAAATCGATGATTTCTCGTACAAAGAGTATTTTACATTTGCCATCAGATCAAAGATCCACTCTCCTAATTTCCCATTTTTTTTATTAATCCAAATGATTGTTCCATAAATTCTGACCACTGTTTCTGTAAATTTCGGCTTCGTACAAATTAGATCATGAAATCACATCACGTATGATCGCGAATATACTATGTTACTGTACTTATTATTCATAGAAAACAATGTAGAAAGTTACAGAAGAAGAAATGGACGACGACCGATTGGACACTGAACACGACTTCATTGTACAAATGTTGTAGAAATTGAAGACAAGAATTAAGTGATAACATTATCATCATTTTGTACATATATAAAATCATGATAGAGAAGAAAAAAGATGCATGTAATTTTTCTCTTTTTCGTCCGGCCACGTCATTATAGATTTTTCTGCCTTAAAACGATTGCCAACGAGTTGAAAATTATTTTGTTTGGCGGTAATTCAGTAAATACTAAATAATAAGAAAAGTAACTTTGTATCGATCAGTTTTTTAATTTAATAACAAAATTACTAATTTACTATCATTACAAATTCCAAACTCGAATGGAGAATTTCCTGTAAATATTTAAAATAGAAGATCTAATTTCATTTTTCTTCTAAAAATTAGCCTTAATTAGTGGCGCATGCATCGTTGCCACATATATGCATACACAAAAAATTTAGAGGCCGCATGCGTGAAATTGTCACACATCCATAAAGAACAATTTGAACAGAGTGTTTGAAATGTATTTTGGAGAAGACGCAATAATATATAGAAATTTCATGCACAACTCATTTACATTCTTTTTGTTGTTAAAACATTTCATTAAAAACTCTGTTTAAATTTAAATTTAAATTCACAAAGGTATGAATCATTGCTCAATCTACAGAACACAAGTACAACATCTCTTTCCTCTAAAGTTGGTTACTCGCATTTGCGCTTTAAATCAATATCTCTGTCGACCTCAATCAGTGGAACTTTGCAGAACATCTTTGAAGTTTTAATAATTAATGATGGTTCCTTGCTATAAAGTATAAACGATCGCTGAGTTACATTTACATATCAATTCATCAACGCCAAAACTGTTGAAGAACAGAGGGATGTTTAATCTTTGTCCTACAAGAGAGATCTTTTTTTAACCCAAAGCAATGTATAAGTAAACCAAAAGACCGTGCAAATTAACTTTATGATATCTCCATTTCCCCTAATCCATAACGCCGAAGTTTATTAATAATTGTGATTATAATCGGATCTAATGTTTTGCATAGCAATCAATTTAATTAGGCAATTTATGACATAAATTAATAATGCTCATATTGCCTTCAAAAAAAGCTCATGCATTTGAATTGCCTCCATATGATATCCATCTAGTATTATCTCTCTTTTTTTTAGATAATGGGAGTCTTAAGTTATCCTACTTTATTATAAAAACAAATGTTACTATTCGCATCAATAGTAATTTAATCATAAAATATGATAAATGCTGGCCACAACAGGAATGATTTAATGAACTATTACTCAATTGGTGGCAATCTTATCAATTAAATATTACTGACTTAGGTAATAGTTGGAAGATAAAACTTCAACACATAAGAAGAAAATTTAGAGGCTGAAATTATAACTTAAAAGGGAAAAAAGAAAAAGGATAAGAAAGAATGTCTACAAAAAATTCATAAAATAGAGTTGATTCAATAACTAAGAGATTTAAATGATAATGAATTTCAGATTTGGTTACATAATACAAATATATTAGATCTCATATATAAAGAAGAAGAAGAATTTTGGATGTACAAATTCAAATTAGATTGGACATTGAAAGGGGATCTCAATACTAAATTTTTTCACATTATTGCCAACAATAGATATAGAAAGAACTTTATTTTTTTCTTTGGAAATTGATAACCAAGTTACTTATGATCAAGATCAAATCAAAACACATATAGTAAATTATTACAAATCACTACTAGGAAATGAGTCCTCTAGATCAGTCACTCTGAACACAAATTTATGGAACAATAATGAGACTTTTAGTAGAACAAAGAACTGATTTAGAAGTTAATTTTACTATAGAAGAAATCAAAATAGCAAGTGTTTCAAGCAGAGGATATCTGAGACTATCATTCCATTTTTACCAAAAGCATTGGGACCTGATTAAAGATGATATATTACTCATAGACAATGTTTTCTATAACCATAGTATAGATTTATCTAAATTAAATTTAGCATCTATCATTTTAATACCAAAAAAAGTAGATTGTAATTCAATACACCATTTTAGATCCACTAGTTTAATTAATTATAGCTACAAAATAATATCTAAAATCCTAGCAAACATAATGACAAATATTATGGATAATTTAATTATTAATACATGGACTGCTTTTATCAAAGGGAGATGCATCTATGACAATATAATGTATGCACAAAAAGTATTACATCAGGTTAGGAAAACTAAAACTAAAGGAATTATGCTCAAATTAGATTTTAAAAAGGCTTCTGACAATTTTAATTGGAATTTTTATTAGAAATATTAAGAACTAGATGCTTTGGTAAAAATGGATAAATTGGATAGCTGAACTCCTACAAAGTGGTCAGATCGATATAAATATAAATGGAAACACTACTCTTTATTTTAAGTGTAAAAGGGACTTAGACAGGGAGACCCTCTTTTACCCTTTCTATTTAATTTAGTAGTAGATACTTTCTCTAAAATAATAACTAAAGCCAAACAACATGGATACATAAAAGGTTTAGATAATCTAGAAGAAAATGGTTTGATTAATCTTAATTTTACTGATGATACACTTATTTTCTTAACTACTGACACTAAGGTAGTTGATGCATTTAAAATGCTTTTAATATAATTTGAAAATCTCTTAGGCTTGAAAGTAAATTACACTAAGAGTGAATTAGTTCCCCTCAATTTATTAGAATCAAGAGGAATACAACTTGTAAATATTTTAGGTTGCAAAGTAGCTTCACTACCTATCACCTACTTAGATGTACCTTTACATTGGCACAAATTAAGAAATAAAGATTGAGATTTCTTAGTTAATAAAGTGGAGACTAAATTAAAACACTGAAAAGGCAAATTATTATCAATAGGAGGTAAATTAACATTAATTAAGGCTATATTAAATATTATTCTTATTTATTGGATGAAAAATTTTAGAATATCAAGACAAATTAGAAAAATAATAGATAAAATATGTAGAAAATTCTTATGGTATAGTGGTAATACAACTAGGAAAAAAATATAATCTAGTTTCATGGAACGTAATTTGTTATAGCAAGGATCAAGGAGGTTTAGGAATTAAAAATTTAAAAAACATGAATAAAACTTTACTATGCAAATAGTTATGGAGATATAATGACCCGAATGAGAAAGGATTATGAAAAATAATAATCAAAAGTAGGTATCTTAATAGGAGTTCATTAAGAATAACCTTTATTTTTTGGAAAGAGGTTAACAAAGAGAGAATAATTTTCAACATCAGTATAAACAAACGTATTTATAATGGACAAAATACTTTATTTTGGAAGAATAAATGATTAGATGAATGTGCATTAAATACACAATTTTTACTACTTTATGAAATAGTATCGGACCCGAAAATTAATGTCTCCTAAGAAATAAGCCGTAATAGATTTTACTTAAGTTTTAATAGAAACTTAAATAACACTCTTAATGCTCAGCTATTAAAACTATATAATAAATTAGGTCAAGTACAAATAGGGAATGATGAAGATTCTCTCACTTGGAGATGGACTTCATCAAGCTTATTTACTACAAACTCATGCTATTTTTGGTTAGAATTTGGAGGAATTAAATCTCCTCACCTTAATATAACTTGGTCACTTGCATTTCCTTAAAAATCAAAATATTCCTTTAGTTAGTACAGTAAGAATAAGATACTACAAAAAAAAATTAAGGAAAAGAGGTGGCAGGAGATGATAAATGCATATTTTGTGATGAAATCGAAACAACATAACACTTTTTATTCATTGTTCAATATCAGTATGCCTATGTAATTGGTCACTAGTACAATAATTTTCAATTTAATTGTAGCTCTATACAGGAATTATGGTAAATAGATGCAAACATACCCTATAAGGACCCGAAATTATGTGAACCGGTAAGAGGAGCATTTTTATGGGTTATTTGGAATGAAAGAAATAGGATTATCTTTGAGGATTAAGCAAAAGTATAAGAAATTTAGAGGCTCGATTATAGCAATAGCTTATTATTGGTGCCTAATTAAGGGTAGTGAATATCAAATCATATTACATAACATACTTCCAACTAATATATCTTCCTTGCCAGTGCAGATAACAGACTGTATTTTAGGATTAGAGCAACCAGATGAAGAGGATTGATTTGGAAGAGAATTAAGAATGCTTAACTTAGAGTAATTCATATTGCTGGTTTAAATTTTCTAGTATTAAGATTTTCTTTTGCATATACATGGACTGCAACTTTATTTCAGCAGGCATAGACAAAGTTGTTGTCAAAAGGTACTGCAAGCTTGGACAAAAAAGAAGATTAGAGAGTTATAAACCTAGTTAAACATTGGATAATTTTGATATTACCTATTCTTCCGGGTTGTGGAAAGAAGCTCTAATACTTCTCCATTATTATTAGATACAAAGAAAATTGTTAGGTGATGCTTATTTTTATTCTGGATTTTTAGAACTTTAGGATGTAATTTAACAATATTAAAACTGTTATGGTAATGGTAATGTTAGTTTTGGAAAAAAATAAATATCGGATTGTGGTATCAATTAAACTTTATGTTTCTTAATGAAACGGGTGGTAACCCCACTTTCTGTGAAAAAAGTTATTCCACTTTAACTATTCATAAAAGATTTCTATCTGACTTTAACTATTCATAAAAGATTTCTATCTGATTTTAAATCTGTGATGTTTTATATGAAGAACATTATATTTGCTACTAAATCAAAGGCAATTCTCCATCTAGTACAATCTTCTGAAAGAAGACTTCTTATTAAATGAGAAACGAAAATAAAAACCAGTAATAGACAGAAACAAAACTATATAATAAGACAATCGTTGAGGTAGTCAAATAATTTTCAGAAGAAGTATTGATAGGGGCAATTGGACTTTGTTTATCATCAGAAAATAGTTATAGACACAAAAAAATAACGATTATTCAGAACGTTCTTTAAAAGCCATTAATTGATTTTAATAACTTCCCCTTAATAAGGGGAGAAACGGAGGCATCTCAGCAATTTAGAGGTAACAGCCGTCCGATTTGATAGATGAACGGTTGAGTTTATTTAAAAGCGGTAGCGCTCAATCCTACTAAAAAAGACCACAGAAAAAAAAGGCAAAAATAAGCCTAATTTCAATACAGACGAACAAAAATCCACAAATATGGATTGTGGTCCATCAAACGAAAGGAGAGGAAGACACCATACGCTATTAATTATTATCCAACGATATTTATCTATTTCCTATAAAAACCAAACATAAGTTAATAACTATGAGTCTCATGTGCCCACTATCCTCACTTTTCCCCTTCACACATTCACGCACTAATACAAAGAAAACACAAAAACAAGTATGAATCAGCACTCTGATGACTCTGACGAAATCGGAGTTTTTGATGCAGCTCGATACTTCTCAGACTACGAAATACTCGGTACATTTTCCTGCAAACATTCTACAGTTGACACTCAGCCAACATTGATCGAAGATCTAGATCAACCCAAGTGTGAAACCAACTTGTTTCGGCAAAAATATAATCAGAAAAGAATCAGCAAAGCAACAAAAGCAACTTCTGCTGGTGCGAGATTATCTGTACTCTTCAACTCTTTTTTTTCACCAATCAAACTCTAAAAAGAATAAACATAAACAGTTGGTAAATCCAGCTGTACCTGTTACCTTTAAATCGTACCCTTTGAGCCCCAAAATAAATAGTAGCTTGATGCATTATTCCCAGTGCAATGATGGTTTTGCTGGAGATCTCTGGAGGGATAGAAGACTGGATGGTATTATGGTTGTGGGAAAGAGGTGGGTGTTGAATAATTCTGCAAATGATGAAGGACTGTTTTGTAAAGTTTTACTCGGTGATAAGAGGTTATCTGAAAAGAAAAAGAAAACTGAGGAAGATAGTGATGATTGTTCAAGTGATGCCAGCTCTGATTTGTTTGAGCTGGAAAATTTCAGCTAGTTACTGATATCACCTTATGTACTATATTTGATAATTAGATTGAATTGGATTTCAAAAATTAGATAATTGTTTTTTATGAGTTTTACTGAATTATTAGTAGTATGTAACTATATATTGCTTTGGTATTCTGATCGAATAAGGTATCTATTTTCTTGTGATTCATTGTCTGTCATAATGAAATAAATTTTGCTTAAGATATAGGTTCTGAATTGTGAACACATTATGTGCATAGTAGCTGCAATGGGTCAGCCTTGAATGCGTTCCAAAGATGGCCAATATCTCTCTAATTCTCTCAGCTTCTCTTGCAGTCACTTCCCCAAAGATTATAACATCATCGGCATAGAGGGCATGGGTCAGCCTTGGCGCACCCAAGGGCAGGCATACTCCCTTTATCAGCCCTTCTCTGCCTTCTGATTCATGGCCTTCATGAAGAATTCCATAGCAATGATATACAGGTATGGCGATAGTGGGCACCCTTGCTTAATATATCCACTGCCTGTGTCATTTACCTGGACCGTGACCTTGCTGGACGATAAGCGGGACATGATTATACGCGCCAGCTTGGCCGGGGTACCCACTTTTACCAAAGTTGTCGCCTTTATAAAGCACCATTCCACCGTATGGAAGGCCTTATTTATATCCGCCTTAAGGGCAAACATTTGTGCCCATGATCTTCGATCCCGATAGGAGTGCAGAACCTCCTTCATGAGGATGGTATTGTCTGCAATGTTTCGGCCCTTTATGAAGGTTGTTTGTTCCGCCGAGATGATCTTGTCTATGTATGGTTTCAGGCGGTTTGAGATCAACTTCGCAAACATTATATTTAGCACATTACCTAGACTCAACGGTCGATAGTCTCGTGGTGTGTGTGGTTCCGGCATTTTGGCAACAAAACAAGGTGGACTCTACGAGTTTCATTTGATATAGTTTTTTGATTGTATTTAAACGTTCCGTTTCGTGAGTTTCCTATTAAAAATTATATCTGTTTAAAAATCAAATCAAATTTTCAACTCATCCGCATGGATTTAGAAATTTTTAGCCCACTATTTATTACAATAATATAAGTATTTAAATAATTACTATCATAGATATAAATAATAAAACGGACTCCAAATAGTCCAAAAATTATTTCTTCAACCCATCGCTCATTGCATATAGAAATAACTAAAAATTACATTTAAAATTTTAATAATTTTTATTTTTTATAGTTAAAATTTAAAACATAATTTTAATTATTTCTTTAAAATTTAATATTTTAATATAATTTTAATTATTTCTGTATGTAAATCTAATAGTGAGCTGAAGAATTTCTAAATCTACACAAATTAGCTGAACTTTTGGTTTCTAAAACGATATTTTTTTAATAGAAATTTCAATTGAAACGTTTAAATACAATCTGAAAAACTCATACAAAAATTTATGTCCAATTTTGTGGACTGTTCAGTAGGCCTTTAAAGAAGGTTTGAAGTGGCTAAAACAGCTTGATTTTGTGTCTTTGAGCTGACACTAAAACGTACCGAAATAAGAGAGCAAATGGTGAGTTCCTTGGAGGAGTAGCTTGTAAGTTTGGAAGATTTTGAGTATGTTAGCTAAAACTTGTCTTGAAAAAGTGATGAGGGAGTTCAACTTTGTAAACAAACTTTGTACTCAAACATTGTGAAAGTGAAGTATTTTGCCAGTGCCTCCGCTTTTTGCATGTATTGAAAACTCGGACCGTATTAAATCTGAATCTATTTTCTGTCTGTTTCTTGTTCTTCTTTATGTTGCTTGCTGTTGTGAATTGCTGGGTTGTGCATTTAACACACTAAAAGTCCTTATTTAATTCGGCATACAAGAGACCTTATGTTAGTGTATTCTGACAACAATGGTCTATGGCTAAATTCAATTTATTGCAGTCCGCCCATGTCCGTGAAATCAGCCTCCGAGTTTCTGAGAAAAATTATGTCTGCTCTAGCCCGCAGAAAGAACAGATCAGATTTTTAAAAGGGCCAGATTTAATCAGAAATACTGACCAAAAACTAATTCAGGTAGAAACCCATGGTCTGTGTCTGTGTCAGTGCCAGTATCAGGCTAGTTGTCCTTTCCAAGCTCTTAAGAACTCAGAACCGTTACTCAGTTGCTTGTTGATCAATGATTAATCAAGGAGACTAGGAGAGCAAGGGAATATGCGATGCTAATAAAATCTTCAAAACCTTTTAGATTAGAGATGGCAATGGCCGGCAGGCGGGTAAAACGTCATTCTCGTGGTCCGCCGTCCATCAAAATCACATACCCGTTCGCCCGGGCTCACACCTCCGACTGAAAATCTCGGCCCATCCCGCATGCGGCTGTTTTTATGGTCTTCGCCCGCCTTGCCTGCTGCTCTGTTCAGCAAATGCAGCTTTTTTAAAATCGACCGAGAAACGTATATTTTTTTGAGCATTTTAGATTATGAATTTGAGAAAACTTAAAATATATAAGTTGTATATTTTATTGTTATGAATATATATAATTTTATTTCATGTTAATATGATTTTTCACTATAAAGTTATGATTAAAAAAATATTCAGAGGTCTAAAATTTTTCAACAACTAACCTTCGTAATATGAATTTTTGAGATCTATATGTTCTGCTTTTTAAAAGAGATTGAAATATAAAAATGATGGATTCAGCTTGTCATGATTTTAAAGAAATTAAATTTGTATTGATTGAATTTTCAAGTTAAAAAATATGACTAAAAAGATATCAAGATGTTTATTGAATTACATTATTCACATTTATAAATTTTAAAAACATTAATGCTTCTATTCATATAATAATATCATAACAAAATGTTTAATATAATTTAAATGATATTAGATGTTATATTAAAATTCTACATAATGTTTAGAATATATTGATATATAATATATATAAATATATATAATATAAGTATAAATATAAATAAATTATATATATATATACAATTACTCCCGGACCGGACGGCAGTGTCTAACTCCAAACCCGTACTGCCCTTCTGCTTTCGGCCTACCCGAACAAGTTGACGCCGGACTGTGAACTGGTCCACCGGACAATGGGCTAAATTGTCATCTAGATGCAGAATATGCGATGAAAACAAAAACTAATGAATATACATAACCTTCATGAATTTGTTCAAATATAGTAAAAAAAAAAACATTCCTACTTGAACACACTGACACGATGCAACCTGTTTATTTCATAGTGAAATAGCACTTTATTACTTGCTACTGCGAGAAAAGAATAAATAACCATTTACATTTTTTTATGAATGTGAAATTTATTTCTTTTGTTATATATGCTTCCACTGTTGTCACCGAAAACAAGATCCAGAGGATTGAGCCTGTGACATAAGAAACAAGCAAAAGAAAAGGAAAATAAATGGTGCAATTTCTGATAGATGTGTAAAACAGCCACAAGAATCCAAGATACATTACTAAAGGTAAATTAAATTAAATTATGAAAAATCCGTATGAAACTATTGAGGTAGGGACCATTTATCAACGTATAAATTCCAGACTTCCAGTATTACAAATCTATCAAGTACTGCTGGAATATATAAAGGAGCTATCTTTGACTAGAATAAGTGGAGCAACTATTTACCGAGCAAGAGAGTACATCATCACAACCACACAAAAGCCTTCCATTCAGCAAATCCATTGATTGGAACGCACCTCCTCCATCGCTCCTCTAAATCAATTCAATTCAAATTTATCAAAGTTCACTTACCAACATGAGAAGTTACAACACAAGACCTCTCTAGTCTGCTTATCGATAAGCTATCATACAAGGAAAAACTAATAGGAACATAAGTGGTATCTGGCCACCCCCCCTTCTTGTTTTCATTTTTTTCTTTTTCCTTTCTAGCAACACTTATTACATGCCGGTTCACAATCTTCATAAATTGAGGACCAATTTTAAATTTCCAGAGTTTAGAGTTCACTAATCATTTTAAAAGTATCAATGGAAAAACTTTCAAAAAGACGAAAATATATACAGTACTTGAATATGCCAGAGGCCATTTCTGTTCAATCAGCTATCATGGGTAATGTTGCCTTGTTTTCTATTTTAGCCTTTCAGACGGCTATAAATTTAATCATGCATGTGATTTGTCCTATCTCTTAAACTTGTGATGCAATCTAACCTTATAATAATTGACGGCCAGGAAATTGGCCCACCGGTGGCCAGCAGCATCATAGCAAGTTTTGACCATGTCACTAAGCCCCATTGAATTTTGCAAGCACGAGGTCAATTTCAAAGAAACAGACGGGAAGTAATTTACAAGCACCAGAGATTTTGTTCGGTCATTCAGAGGCGGGGACTCAGCTCGGTTGAAGCACTTTCCTTTGTCCATCCCATCATCTCCATCTAAAAACAATGAACAAAGTTTGATCCCATGATTCTAGTTAAAACAGTTATGCACGGAAATCACAAACAGTATGGATATGAAATGAGTATGGCACTGTCCTGTTACTATGTCAGACCCAATGCCAGCACAAAGTAGAACAGAGTTTAAAGCAATTTGGTACATCTATATATATATTTTTAATTTAAATCTTGCTACCAGAAAAAGTCTTACCTATTTACTTCTTGATATATATCTTTATGCTTTACCCAAACAAAAATATTGAGACACCAGATAACCTACCCCGGCCTGATACATGTACTAGCACCATGATGGTGTTACACCAAATTCCAGCTAACGAATTGGAAAAAAAAATGTGAACTCACATTGGTTCTCAACCATATATTTCCACTGATATGCAATCCCTTCTGACTGTTCTTTCGACCTGGCGGATGTGAAAACAAGCAGCCGATGGTTTTGGGCAACCATGTCACTGACCCTTGGCCAATCTTCTCCATTTTTAGGCATGTTAGAAACTGGAAACCAGTATTTCATCAACCCTGATTTATTGAATACCTTTGTTAGGCCATTTGGAGTTTTGACATAATCTTCTAGGATAACTGTGACTACTTCAGTTGGATTGACAGATAAAAATGCCTCAATCTCCTTCAATGTATCAATTAGTGGCTCCTACAAGTTGGAATGAGTACAATATATGAAAAGCATATAAGAGAACTGTACGTATATAGTGGAATTTCACAGAACAAGAGCCACAAATTGGAGACAACATAAACAAATCAGCTTACTCACAAATGCTGTTGTATCATAGCATTTGCCTCTATCGGAATGGCACAGCCATACATCCCCTTTAAAATCATAAGTATCCAGCATTAGAGCTCTTACTCCATTCTGTAAAACCAGGTTTATCACAATTATATTTGTGTTGTAACAAAAGAAAAATTGATGCGTTCATTCTCCTAAACTTCAAGGTCGAATCAGTAGAAAACGGAACTGTGTTTAAGCGTTTTGATTCTTCTTAAGTTTAATGGTAACCAAAAAATGAACAGGAAGACAACAAAAATGCCATTTAAAAATGCGCTTACATTGAGTTGTTGTGTAACAGAGTCTTCTTGATTATCAAAGGTGACACGTGGAACACCTGTATGTGATGGCTCGCCTTCAATTGCAAAGGAATTGTGTGTGGTGAGATAAGCATACTTGTTAAATGGCAATGAATTATTCTGCAATTCATGTAGCGGTGCGGAGAAAGATTATAAAGCAAAGAAATTAGTCGGCAAATAATATTCAAGAAATGCTTAATTTTGCAGAGGATTACATAAAGGGTATTCTGGTCAAGCATTAAGTTATCTTCGCTTAAATTGTTGTTTGTGTGTGTGTGACTTGAAAGCCAAAACAAAATTATAGTATTTATGAAAAAAGGACATTAATATATCAGCAGTTCAGCACCTTAACTTCCCGAAAAAAATACTAGACAAAGATACAACCACTTTGAATGGGTCAGAAACTGTATCGCGTACACACTTAGACCGGACAGCTCCAGTCGACAGTCGAAGCAATACAATCCACTCCCACAATCTGTGTTCGAGGTACACTTGTCCCCTAGCTGAAATGACACATTTATTGAAAGAATCTTTGAGCATTTTTTCATTAAGATGGCATCTTGAGCATATTCTACTAAAGAAAGAATCATCTTAGACCCACCACCAAAACTATTGCAACAAATGAAAGTTATGAAAGGGTACTATTAGTAATTTATTACTAACTAGAATTGGGCATTGCAACATGGATTTCTCTACTCAGTAATTCCAATTTTAATGCATCTTCCCTATAATTAATTGGTTTGTTGTGAGAGAAAGGGGCGAGCGAGAAAGAGAAACAGAGAACCTGGCAGTCCCCATTGGAGCAAGCTGAAGCGGAGAAAAACAGAGATATGGAGAACAGTATAACCATGTGACAAGAGAGCTCCATTAGTTCGAGGAAATATGGCGACTTGTGGAAATTTTAGGAAGGAGGGAAAGGAGAAACCTTGTTTTTAGGGGTATATCAATTCCATCCCCGCTTCTTTTGTAAAATTTAGATTTTGGAATTTTGGGAATGGTGGGAATGAGAAAACTTGAGGGTTTCTCCTTTCTCGTTTAGTTTGTAATGGAGAAGCCACTGAGGAGTAATCACTTAATATAGACTCAAGATTTTCTGTGGCGAGTTCAGACTTTCTCCATACTGTGATGAGTTACTGTCCGATTCTCATAGAATTATACTTTTTATTAGATCTAGCTGACAGTGAAACGCTACATAACTTGGTTATCTCATTAAATCCGAGAAGTTAACGTGGTGATATATTTGGTTGATGTTATAGTTTGTACAAATATTGGGTTTATCGGAGAGAACTGGTCTTGCATGATGTTACATTTTGTATATTTTAGTATTCATTAATTAGAGATCATATAAACATAATGATTTGGTAGATTCAGCAGTTATCAACTTATCATGACAACTAATATTTATACGCAAATAATTAGTTTTCCTAAAGTTTGTTTGGATTTAATGATTCACTATTCACTAACGTAATATATCCAAAAATAGTTCAGTCGATCGAGTATATATTTGTGATATATATTTGCCTGTTAATTTTTCTATACCTAACATGTATTTTAGCTAATTTAGTTATATAAACAACAAATATCGATGTGTTTGAGAGAGAGTTTTTTTTTAAGAAACTGTGTGAGAGACTGAGAGGTGATAAGAAATTGATGTCAATTTCCTGACAAAACATAAAATTATGAGCGCAAGATTATGTATAGCCTTCAATATTGCTGAGCCATCATCATTCATCTTCTGGGAAAAAAACATTATGTTTGAAGTTTGATAACATGCTATTGGTAGAGAAAACGGGCAAGAAATATCATGGGTCCCATCACGATGGCATTACGTGACCGCATAACCATTTATTCCATTTTGGTTAATAATAATAATAATTGATGATTCTCTCTTTGTTCCCACTTCACAGTCCACATCCACTCAGACTCAGCTACCACCTACCAGCTACCAGCCTACATGTAATTCTCCACAATAACAGAGGTTTGTAATTGGTTCTCTCTCGAGTGAGCGACCGAGCGTGCTCGTGCGTTCAATGTTCATGTCCTGAAATGAAATCCGGGCAATCGGATCATGATTATTATTATTATGAGCCCAGTTTGTCAATGTAGAATTGTAGATACTTGACCACATATACATAGTCGGTCATAGCATTTCATTTGTATGCTGAAGCTTGAGCTTGTGCTTCCATAGGCCCATTATCCTATCAGACGGCCCACTCCATAACGGCTCAAAATTGAAAGAATGCGAAATATTTGTTCCATTAGTCTCTCAAGTCCATACCGAATTGCCATCCCTAAACCTAACAGATAAAAAGATAAATCAAAGATTGCATATCTAGCAAAGTGTCGTGAAAAAATGAACTTCGAAAAATAATCGAATTCCCGTCTTTTCCCAGCTGCTCATAATATATATATATTTTTTTTAGTTTTTAAGTTTTTAATTATTTTTCTTCGATTTTAGTTATATATATGGCAACTGGTAAGGGGGCAAAATTAAGCTCGACGCCTGGACGCAAGGTGGCATCGTCCAACTGTTCTTTGAAATTTCTGAGCAGTTAATGAATGACACAAAAGACAGTTGTGAGTTGTATGATGTATGATGCATGGCAACAGGAGCAGAGGTGGATGTACTTGTGTGTCAGGTTCTCAACAACTCAGCAAGGCTGGCATGTATCGGAGTTGGGTCCACATGATCTCGCAGTCAGTAATGAAGTTTAGAACAATCATAAAGGACAGGCAATTTTTTTTAATATTTTGATTTTTATGAAATTGAATATAGCATCATATATTATATTAAATTTTGCAACATTACATGGAAATATATTAATTATATTAAATTCTTAGAATACACCTTAAAAATATTACTTATTTATAATGGTACACATAAT
>CM073753.1:13412619-13508324 GCA_037127355.1 Schoenoplectus tabernaemontani
TATTTTAAGCAACTTAATATCAATTAATATATAATTAATCTTAATTAGTGTATATAAATTTTCATTAATATTAAATCACTAAATAAACTCAAAAGAATACAATTAAATGAGCTGAATTGGTTTGACTGAGAATAATAAAAAAAAACTCGATCCATTTCTCTTAGATCATTTCAAGTCGATTGACCCATTAGGTCTGTTCAAGAATGAACATCCTACCTTTAGAGTGATCCTTTTGAAATTTAAGTCATTTTCCCACTATCCTAATTCTATTCAGGCGAAGAAGGAAATGGGAGAAGAGTGAGATTGAATTTATTCCTGATTATATAGAAAGCATTAGTTTTCTGTTCCATCTTTTTATATGAAATTGAGAAATAAAATCTTTGAAATAGATAAGAACTAAAGTCTAAAAAGGAGGAATTTGGTTACAGATTTCTGTTTTCATTTCACTTCTGGTTGAGAAATAAAATCTGAATAGGGAAAATGAGATTTTATCCTCATAGACTCACAGCCCATAGCAAAAATAGAAAACTGTCTTTTACAGTAAATAAATAAACTCGATCTACTTTTACCAATTTTGAAATTTACCGTTATGTACAGGGATATACTAACACCGTTATATTTTAGAGATTAACTAATTGTACTCTCGATCAGTATTCAAGCGTGCACTTCTTAACCGAAAAGTCGTGACTATGTTGATCACGTTCTCGAACATCAACCATCTCATTCCATGGACGATCATCGAAGTCTTAATATCGAAAATCCTAAGTCTTAATACTTGAGAAACAAAGTCTTAATATCAAATATATCAAATCATATTTTAAACTTAAAAATTTATATTTGAAACGACAATCAAGATATAGACAAGTATTTATATATGAACCTTAACGTCTTAAAACTAAATGTCTCAAGTCTAAATAAGAGAAATACGACATCTTAATGTCTAATGTTATAAATTATATTTTGAACTAAAATTTATATTTGAATGACAATCAGGATATTGACAAGTATTTATACTTGAACTTCATTATATTAAAACTCAATATCTCAAGTCTTAACACGAGAAATATGACGTCTTAATATTTAATATTAAAAATCATATTTTGAACTTAAAATTTATATTTACGCATCCATTAGGATATGGACAAATTTATATATCTAAATTTTAATATGCTAAAATCGAATGTTTTAGGTCCTAACACACAAAAAATGACATCTTAATATTCAATATTAAAAGTTATAATTTTAAACTTCAAATTTATATTTAAACGGTCCAACAAGATATTAATAAGTTTGTATCCCTAAACTATAATGTCTTAAAATCTAAGTCAACAATAATTATTTACTATCTTGTTTAAATATCAAAGAGAGTTATACAATTGAATTTCTTTCTTAGAGAAGTCGATAACAATAAGGATATAATGTATGCTTTTACACAAAGACGTGAAACAACCACCCTATGAAGCAAGCTTTTAAAAAACGGAAAGTTTTAACCGGTTTTAATGTGTTTGACAGATCTAGCGTTAAGTTTTTGAGAAAAAATGGATTAAACGGTTTTCTATGATTTCACCATTTTATCTCATCGTTAAACCCGTTAAAACCGCTAGATTTTTTGAAAAAAACGCATTTAACGACTAAAATTCTTTTGTTCCAAATCTTAATATTTAGTGACTATAAATTTATATTTCTTTTTATTTTTGAATATAAATTAATGCCTCTAATAAAAATATAAAGCAAAATTATTATATAATAGTTTAGTATAATTTAAGATTTTTAACTTTTAAGTACATAATTAATATTATAATTATTATTATTACTTAATTTAGTTAATTATTAAGCATTAATGATATGAGAATGTATTTTTTAGCCTTTTTAAATATGAATTAGTAGTAAAAAGTGATTGACCATTTTTTAATTTAACTACCGTGCGGTAAAACCCTTAATCGTTATCTCGATCACCTCACCGTTAAGAGTCGTTAAAACATTTTTTAAAAGCTTGCTAGAAAGTCAAACTACTCATTAAACAAACAATGACTCTTCGTAAACTCTCTAGGCATTGCGTTGTATGAATGATATCCAAAATCTTAATATTTAACATTTAATATCTTAAGAGTTATAATATAATGTCTTAATACATAATGCTATAAGGCTTTTTTTTAGGTTTAAATAATATAAAAATATCGAGTACTTCTTGAATATTATTTAAATTAAATCTTTATATCTAGGAAAAATTAGTCTCATGCCATTCTAACACTTTAAAATTAACAAAATGCCACCTCAAACTTTCAATTCCCTCTAATGCCACTAAAACAGATTAAATTAGTTTTTTACTCCTTTTTCATGCTTTTGTATAAATCTTCAATTCATACTATAAAATATAATAATTTTGGGATGAGACAGAAAATATCCTCAAATATCTCAACCTAGTGATCGTTATTATTGGTACCGAGAAAGCAAACCACAATATTCAATATATCTAACTCGCTTAGGCGAATAAAAGGCGTAGACTCGCAATAGCAATAGAAAGGAAATCTATGGAGCGAACAAGTAAAGTCAAGTTTGCACGAGAGCAAGGCTTATGTGTATCCATGGAGCCAACAACTAAGCGCACAAGCATCAATCGTGGGCTCAAACGGTAGGTCTTCCAAAGCAAATCTTGGTCAGAGATAACAAGGCTTACGCAAAACTATCCAAAATGAAACCGACGTAAGGATCAATAAGCGCATACTTGAGACAATGTCGTTGTTTCCAAAGATAAAATCTTTGGTACCATGCATTAAGACGTGCATTTGATATTAGATCCTTGTTTGGTAATGCGGTTTTGGTACTAATTGGTATTGATTATGCAATTGGGGTAATTGTTTTACTATTAAAATAATTTCAATTCAAATTAAAATAATTTAAATCAAAATTAAAAGAATCCCAATTGCTTTTGGTAAGTTCTTAGCACAATTGCTTTTGGTAAATTCTTAGCACAATTGCTTTTGGTATATTTTGTATTTTGTCCTCTTCTCGATGTTCCTTTTCTCTTGACGGGATCACACTATCTTCCTTAGCTTGTTCTTTTTCTCGATTCTAATAATATAATAAACCGAGGTGAATGTGATTTCTCTCTTCGACATCTCTCTCATCGCTTCTTGTTTTAGTTCTATTTTGTCACTTTCACACTAAAAATGTTCACGAGACATCTAGACTTGCCTCCAACGCACTTTGTTTGGAGGAGAATCTCATGGAGGTAAAGGGAGGCATTACATGAGAGATTTCTATCAATTAGCTACTTGAAGGAGAACGAAAGGAATATCTGGAGGAGAACAAAATGGATCTGGGTTCGAAGGGTATGAGAGCGAAAAACGGGAAATACTAAAAATTATGTGCACAAATACAGCTTTCATTTTGATTAAAATACTATAACAATTATATATTTGTGGCAAAAAACTAAATAAATTAACTTTGGAGTAAGTATTAGAGAGTTAAAAGTTTGAGGTGATATTTTGCTAATTTTAATGTTTTAGAGTGGCACGAGGCTAATTTCCCCTTATATCTAATATAACAATTAAGAAATAAAGTCTTAATAAATTTTTTCTAAAATAATATTTTTACGTAATTTATATTTGATATAAAATATTATAAATAAAGTCATAAAATTTAGCATTATAAGTCTTAAGATCATTCATATGATTTCTTAATATATATTAACATAAATCTTACTTTTTAACTTTAAATAATATATAATTCAAAAAATATTTATCAAACACTCCTAAAGCCAAATCTCTATACCTAATTGTTCTCATCTTAAAACTTAATAATTAAATTCTTAATACTAATTAATAAGTCATATTTAACTTTAATGAATTTAAAATTTCATAATATTTTCTATATATATATATATATATATATATATATTCTTATTATCTTAACTAATGTCTTACAATTGATAAATTTATATTTAATATTTTTTAATATCTTAAGACCTTATAATTTATATTTATAAAAAAATAATCTCAAAAAATAATAAAAATTATTTTTATATCTTATATCATTAAGTCATAATATTGTCAACAATATATAATAGGTATGTAACACAAAATAAAAAAATTAAAATAATTATGATAAAAATAGATTTAATATTTAATGAAAATTATTAATCCATTTAATATGTAATTTAGCTCATTGTGTTCCTCCTCGTCGCTAGCTTTTCCAATGATATATATAAGCACAAAAGGTAACTCTCAAAGATGAGGGAGATATCATTGGAGTTTTAGGTTCAAACAGGTCAAGTATGGTGCGAGATACTTTCTCCTTGATTTCTTCCAAATCACTGATCCATTTAATATGTAATTTAGTTCATTGTGTTCTTCTCGTCGCTAGCTTTCCAACGATATATAGCATGAAAGGGTAACTCTCAAAGATGAGGAGATACCATTGAGTTTTGATTCAAACGGGCTAAGTACGTGACCCACATTTTTTTCATTTTTCTTTCAAATCTAAATTGAATATCGCTTAGAAAATCGTTAGATTAGTTAAGATAAGTTGAGGTATAGAATTTGGGGTAAGATGAAAAAATTTCTCTATATTTTATTAACCCAACAATTTCAAATATTTTATTTGTGTGGACAATTTTGCCCCTTTTATGTACGGGGATATCCTTAATTAATTTCAACGGAGAAAGGAGAAAACTTGAAAAGTTTGCAGTATTGACAGGAAGAAAAGGTGTTAGAATATTTAATATTCTAATATTTAATGTGTGGCCTACCGCTAATAATTAATGAAAAATGTTTCATTTAGCGAATAATTAATTAATTGGTGCATCTAAAAAGTATATCCTGAGTATGATACGAAGAATTCATCTACGTACATCTCGTATTTTTGATGGAAAAATTCATTTGTCAAAATCACTGCATACGATCCCGTAAGTTGCCTCTGTTGTTTATATATACTCAATTCTGTTCATTTGGTCGAATTGAATTCTCTTAATATCTCCTTAATTTGTCCATTAAAAATAATTTAAAAAGAAAATAGAGGCTCGAGTGGAAAAACACCATAATTCGCCATCATTAGGACCGAGAAAACTTGCAAGATCAATATTCTTGCATCGCTTCCGTTTAAAGATGTTCTCGCAATTGAATTATAAGTTTTCCAATTATTATTTGTTATTTTATATGAATTACGTTATTTTATGGCTCGTGATTTTTTAACAAAATATATTACTTAATAAAACATATTTCCTATCAAAAGGACCAATCTAACTTAGTACTATGAAATCTATTTTGATCTTATGATTTTCAACAAATTCAATAAAAGTAACATTAACGGAGAACAACAAAACTCTATTACCTGATGTTATTCTAATTATTCTTTTAGCTATTTATCTTTAAATCTGTATACACTTGTAACTAAATTGAAAGAACAAGTTATAATTGTGTCTTGCAAAAAACTAAAAAAGATGTAAAAATCAATTTACTGATTATTAAGAAGAAAATTTTACAAGCCAAACGCTAAAACTTGAAAAGCCAATCATTGAACGAACGAAAAGAAAAAAAAATGAAAACAACTGGTTGCTCCATTTTAATTTTAAAAATTGTGATATATTTAAATCTTTCACCTGTGTTGTGTATCACTTTGCAATGAGCATGTAAACCATTAGATCGCTTCGTAATTTTTGTGTAATAAATCTCAAAGTTATCCAACAAATCCGCGGTAGAGAATCAGAATCCCATAAGTTTGGGGGCGGAGATGAAAATCTAGAAATTCCTTCTATTAAGTCAATATCATTTTTACATGTCTTTCTTTTGATGCATACCATAATAAATTAGACAAAGTTTCAGTTTCAGCTTCGCTGTAGATTCTTGAAACAATTATATATACTAATTACATAGGGTTACGATTTACGACCAAAGAGTAACAGTAAAAAACAAGACAATGCTTTAAGTGGTCCAGAGTCTCCAAAGCAAACAGCTGTAGTAATGTGGGATCAATCATGATCCGTGAATATGTTCTTTTCCTTCTTTTTTTTTCTTTTTGTTTTATTTTGTTATAAGGTCCGTACGCTTTCATTGAATCAAGTGGGAAGTTGGCATCTTGCAATAAGGGATGGCCGGATGCCGTGTCGCACTGTAATTAACTGATAGTTTTTTTTGGCGTGTCGCACTGTATAAATTGTCTGGCACCGAATCACTGTCAATCTGTCATCAAACCAGAAAAAAAAGAGAACGTACACGGTAAAAAAATTACACGGTCATATGCTCACCAAGTTTTTTAACTTTTAAAAAGAGAAAAAAATCATACTTATTTTTTCTGGGAAGCGAATCTGTAATAAAATTTTGTCATTAAATGAGTTGAATCATTATTTAGTAATTTTTCTTCATTCAGATTAGTTGACCCATTTAAATATTTTTTTTGTGGGAATCAGATGAACAGCATTTTCCTGCCAACAATAGATTTTGAACAATCTTCACATGATACGTGACATTTATATTTTTACCCAATTAATTAACTCTAACACTGTTAATTTTCTCTATTAATTTACAGTAGGTTCATAAGGGGGCAGCAGATCATTAGCATATAAAGATTGGTCACAATTTATTACTGGAAGGAAAATGATGCCCACAGATAGACAACAGAATCGATTCAATTTTTTTGTGTGTTCCACATTTTACAATGACAAAATATCTGAGTTTAAAATTATTAATCATTCAACTCATTTGTTGACAAGAATTTTGTATGTGAACGGAAGATTCAGTTCTTTTCCTAAGGTAAAATCTCGTACTCTTTCTATTCTTTTGACACGGTCATAAACTCATATTAATTATTATGCCTCACTTGTCTTTTGTGTCATTTTTTATTTTTCAAAATAAGAATATAATAAATCTTATTTTAATAATAAGTATTATTATCAATAAATTTTATTTTTAATATTAGCATGATAAGACACCAGGTATAGCAGTTGTTGTTTCCTACAAACGCACTACTAAGACTAATGTTTTCATACAAACACGCCGCTAAAACCGATCACGTTCTCACAAACATACTCCTAAAACTGATGTTTTTAATGTGTACATAATTCTCTTAGGTCACTCTTTCATTTATGGTGGTCATTTCATAAGTTCATGTGGGAAGACGTTAGTCTCAATGATACGTTTCCTTAAAAACACCACTCGTAATTAGCGTATTTTATAGGAGTGTCGAGTCCTAGTGACACCCAATATGTTTATTATTAAAATTATATTATAATTTAATAATGCTTATATTAAAAAATAAGATTTATTATATTCTTATTTAAAAAAATCACAGAGAAACGAGCTATATATTTTAGGTATTGGAAATTCAGGAGCGGATTAATTACGATTTATTGCTAACAATGAATTAAAATTTTGCGCAATCCAACTATCAGTTGAATTAAAACTCATTTACACTGTTGGGAAAAAGTTTGAAGTATGAATTGGTGTATGCATAATTTAGTTAATAATGATCATATTAGAAATCAAAACATCACTTTGTGATGTAGACTGTGGTTAAAAATCTAATTAAATATTCAGATATTTAGTGTGTAAATTTAAAGTATATTTTGAATCAAATTATCAAAGGCACAATTCTCATAAGACAGGCGTTCTTCAATGTCGACTCTGACTTTTATCTGAAAAAAATTATCACAATAATAAAAGTTAAAATTTTAAAATGGGACAATTTCTATAATATTAATTTTGCATTCAACAAATTATGCAAAAATAAATAAGTAATATATATGATAATTACACTGTTATTCGCGTGATGATTAATGCAGAGAAATGTCAAATCTTATTTTAAGAGATGTATACAATTAAAAACTTAAATATATCAGACGTACTTCTTGTATGATAAAAAAAGCATAATACAATTTAATCAAGAAACAAATTCGAATAGACAAAAAGTACATACAAAAGAGACCCGAAACTTCACTGCACGTATCACGGACGATGCGGATCTAATTGGGTCGAAACTCGTTTAACAATTGAATGAATCATGTCTGAACTTTTGGTGTTTTGTCAATTGACTCAATTCAAAATGCAGTTGTACAAAAAGCTTGGTGTTTTGTGAATTGACTCGATTCAAAATACAGTTAATTGTAAAAATGCAATTGACTCATAGAAGCTGATTGTTGACACTTAATGGGGGCAATTTTACCTTTTGAAAGTGTTAAACAAATTATTTTCCATCAAAATATTCAACAAAATGTTCTTAAGGGTTCTTTTATCTCCCTTCTTCCTCTTTACTCATATCATCTTCATTTTACCTTCGATCCAAAATAGTTAACAAAAATGATTTTATTTTTTTCCTTCTTTTATACACTCTTTTTTTAATACTGCCAGAGAATAAGAAAACAACAATATCATATTTAGAATGATATTAATCTTGCTTGTTATGGAATAGACTCAATATACTAAGGACTAATTTAAAAAATGTATAATTAAATTATAAGCATATACCAACTAAAATGAAAAATTCTCAGTTCAATTATCTAATGCTCAAGCGACATGAAATATGACAAGGTTGATTTTATTTCTATAGGTAAAAATATAACATTTTCACCAATAAATTGTATAATATGAAATAATGAAACTATACAGATTGTCGATTATATAAGTTTTTTTTTTTTTAAATTAGAAATATAGGTATCGAGAACAATGATCTACAAATAACACATTATATTATCACAAGTTAAAATTATATGCCAAAAGTTTTCACTTTTCTATTTTATGACATGACATATCACATTAGACTCAAATAACATGATTTTTTTAATATTTAAAAATACAATATGATTATAAATGTTCATATATGAAGATTTAAATCAAAGAAAAATTATTATATGAAATTTTGAGTGTATAAATAAAAATATTTGTGTTAACGCTTTGGAGGAAAGGTAAATGAAAGATAAAATGTGTGGAGAGAAAATAGGAGAGAAAAAGGGTTCATAAGGATATTTTGTTGAACATTTTAAAGGATATGGCAATTCATTTATTTTTTTAAAAGAAGGATAAAAATGTAAAACTAGCCCTTAATTTAGTCTCTTTCATTCATATATTCACTGATTATTGAATCTTTTGATATATTCCTGATCTATTCAAGTGGGAACCAATTCTGATAACCTGGTGCTATATCTGTCAGTGTCCGGTAGGTTTGAAATAGTAAGTGATCAGAGCAATGAATGGTTTGTTATATTCGTCGGGGGAACAATTTGGAAATTAATTTCAGCAGAACGAGGTGTAAAGTCCTCATGTAATGGTCTGATTTCCCCCATCATTTTGGATGCTGTGCATCTCAAAAACATGCTTAAAAACAAGACAGATCATATGCCTTGGGTGGGTCAAGGGAAAGATGAATATTTTGCTGAATAAATTGGTTCAAGTGGGTCAAGGGAAAGGGAAATATTTTGCTGAATAAATTGGTTCAAGTTGGTGAAACCATATTAAGTAGCACATTGGCAGCGATCACCTATAGGCTATAACTAAAGGGGGCGAAATTGTGAATCCGATCCGGTCAGTCAAATAAAAAATTCGACCTGACCGGTTTGCCTCCTCTCTAACCGATTCAGCCCATCCTCTTTGCAAAAGCCGAGCCCAACTACGAAAAAGAGTCCTTTCAAACTCGATCTGTTCAAATCCTAAACCTTACGTTCTTTTCAAACTCAGCCTTTTTCAAACCTTATATTTTAACTATATTTAAAAAATAAAAAAATCAGAAAATATTTAAAAAATATTAAAAGTGAAAGAATGTTAATTTTTTAATATTTGCAGCCATAATTTTTGCTTTATTTTTTAATATTTTATGTTATATTTTAGTCATATTTAAAAGTTTTGAACAAATAAATATAATTAAAAAAATGATAAAGTCTCTTTTCAAATCCGACCCTTAAAGTTTGAAAGGCTTGATAAAGACTAGCCTCTTAAGGACGGGTTCATCCCAAAAAAATCTAATCTTTTGAATCTGATCCTCTAAAAAAAATATTTCAAACCTGACTCTTATTTAACCCTCACTTATATACGTTAAGTCCCACCATTCGTAGATCGGACATGATCATTTTGAAGATCACTATACATTGAAAACTCTCTTTCTATTGTTACAACTTGTAACCTTTTGAAATAGATGTGGGCATGGCACACAACAAATCTAGATTGGTGGAAATAGATATCGAGCAAACAATAACTACCTTGGACAACATTAAATTCTTCATATTTCGGAAATCAATCAACCACCTTCAACAAGCTTTTCAATCATCTACTTAAAATCATAGGATATGATCTCCTATGGGCAAGAAATAGCATCGGATGTTCATAGTGTCTTCCATATATGACTTTCTAACAATGTGTCTATTCCATAATTCCACGATACGACACATTTGGAACATAAAAGAACCACTTAAGTCATCATATTCTCATGATCGACACGACCCATAAAAGAATACTTACAACACATAACCTAAGAAGAAAATGATGATCGCTCACAAAAATATGCTACATATACGAATCGAAAAAAGAAAATAATTAAATATTTATTCACAACATGCGGTTTGCGTCTCACCTACGAAGTCTCATACAACAATCCTATAATCAACCAACTTGATCACCTACCTTTCAATTTGCTTGATGCTATTGAGTTCATATGTGACCCGATAGTTCTCCTTGTCATGGAGAAAAATCATGTTTGTCACAATGTTTATAATCCGGAAGCAAAAGTACAATAGACTATTCACAGACGAGATAAAAAAATGATATTGCAATTATCGTAGATGTTGTGGTGATCGAGATTAAAAACTCGATTCTAACTCTTAGACCTTACACGTAGAAACTTCATTCTTTGGTCTTCATTGAATTCATCTATGTTGCCTACTTTTCATACGCAGACATACTTATTATAATTTAGTTTAATGTAATTGTGGCATTAAAGTGTCGCTTATGTACACAATTTTATTCAATAAAATTTAAGGATGTGATTATCTTTTTGATTAAAAAAATTATAGTTTTTTTCAATTTGCAACTTCATGTATATAATTTGATTAATTTTGGAGTTCAAAGTTACCATTATTGGTATTCAATCCACCTACAAAGTTCTTGATCTTTGTATTCCCTTATAGTAAATCTTCATATCACACATTTGTTAAATTGAATTTTACTAATCTCATCTCAATGTACAATTACATATCATTGCTATTTATAACTTTAAATCAAAACAAACATATCTAACTGAATTGCTATAACTATACATGCTACAATGATAACTACCCTAACTAACTTTTATCATGTTCTCCATTTTCATCATCACTGGAGTTCATTTCTTCAATTCCTACACACCCTCAAGCTTAGCAGTGCGGAACATACTCTTGTGATCTTGGAACAAAGATTATAAAGCATGATTTAGCTAAACTCTTTGTAAATATATCTCGCTATATGATCATCGAGCATACAAAATGAATTGATAATTGTTTAGCAACTAATTTTTCTCGAGCAGAGTGATAATCAAGTTCGATATGCTTGATAATGAGCATGGAACACCGAATTTGCCGCAAAAAATATTACACTCAAATTATCACACCAGATAGAAGGTACGAAGGAGTGAAATTCTCGGAAGTAAAGTTTATATCTACACACTAATTCAATTGTTGTAACAAATTTATAAGACGATACTCAATTTTAGTGGAAGAACGTGAAAAAGTTGTATGCTTCTTTGATGATCAGAAATGATGTTGGGACCCATAAATACTATAAATCCTATATTTTACCTCTTGTCATCCGCATCCAAATTCAATCAAAGATCACAAAATGCTTAAATTGATAGATCGATGACATTGCAAGTGCAGCCAAATTGTCACGCTTCATTGAATGTATGATGTATCTCGAGTTTATGTTTAACATATCGCTAATGAGTTTTAGTGGGTTATACAAAGAACCGAGACACTTTATTTATCGTAAATGTGATGTCGGGACTTGTTAGAGTGGTATATTGAAGCATGCCAATAATAATTCTATAGAAATGCGGATCTGATAGAGGTTGGCCATCAAATTCGGACAATTGTACCCCTATCTATAGTGGAGTTTGACAAGACTTTGCACCGGTCCTTACCACTTTGTCAAGTATGGATTTCAAGTACTTGGTTTGAGATAGATGAATTTCAATTTGAAGATATGTAACCTTTATACCAAGAAGTAATTGAGTGGTCCTAAATCTTTTAGAGAAAACTAAGAGTGAAGTGCCTTGATAAGAGATCGGATTGCTCTCTCGATTATTGCTAGTAATAATAATATCATCTACATAGACCGATTATGTAGATAATATTGTCCGAGGTGGAATGAATGAACAAAGAGTGATACTAAGAGGAGTTGAAATTGTGAGACAATAAAAAATATTTGAGCTTTTAAAACCAAAATCTTAGTGCTTATTTCAAGCCATAAAGTACTTTATTCAAATTTTGTAAATATATGATGGATGAACTGGATATGTGAAGCTAGGAGGTTGATCCATATAAACGGTTTCTTCCAAACCACCATGTAAAATAAATTATTAACATCCAACCGGTGTAAAGGCCATTTATGAGATAGAGCAATGTTGATCACTATTCGATTGTTGTTGATTTGATTACATGGCTAAATGTATCAAAGTATTCAAACCCCTCCTCTTGTGTATAACCCTTTGCTACTAAGAGTGTCTTGTACCTTTCAGTGGTTCCATCAGCCTTTTTCTTGTTTTTGAATAGTCATTTATAACCCACGGTGTGGGCATGATCAGGAAGAGGTATCAATTCTCATGTAGAATTGAGGGCTAAAACTATTAGTTCACTTGTCATTGTTTGACGCTAGTGAGAAAATTTAACAGCAAAGTAGGTAGGTTCAATATTTGATGTTGTGAGAGCAGTGATATACACCTGATGATGAGAAAATATTTTAAATTTCAGGGATTTAGTATTTTATCTAGTTTGTACATGGTGCATAGACATAATAGTAGGAGGTGGGGTGGAGATAGGCACAAGAGTGATAGTGGGTGAGGAAGAGGATGAGGAAGTAAGGGGTAATATGGACAGAGAGTAAGATGTAGAGGAAATTGAAGATGATGGATTTGAAATGGTAATATGCTTGAATGAAAATTTGATTTCATTGAAAATAATATGTTTTGATATGTACACTCTCTGATTAGGAAGATGTAGGCATATATATATCTTATGCAATTGAGAGTAGCCCATACACTCTTCAGACTTTTGTTGAAGTGTATGCTCGGTGTAAGGACTGAGCAAAGGGAAGCATGCACAACTAATTGTATGAAGGAAAGTGTAGATTGGTTTTTGTTGAAATAATTTATCAAATGGAGAGATAGAGGATATATGAGTGGAAGGGAGGTGATTTATAATAAAATTCACACTAGCACATATCCAGCCCCAGTAAGACAGTGGAATAGCAATATATGAAATAGTTGTCATACTTAATTCAACCAAATGTTTGTGGTTTCTCTCAGATAAACAATTTTTCTCAGGTATGTCTGGATAGAATATTTAAAATTGAATCGCTGGAAGCTTTGATTGTAATGGCCTGAATTTAGTTCCTTCATCACACTGAACTTTTTGTAAAGAACAAGATAGTTGATTTTTTATTTTTCCTTTGAAATTAGTAAAAATCTGTACAATATTAGATTTGCTGGTAGAAGTATAAACCTGCTAAATCTTGTAAACTCATCTATAAAATGCACATAATATTTATGTCCATTATTTTATAAGACAGGAGAAGGACCCTATAAATTAGTGTGTATCACTTGAAGGGGTGTAATATACTTCAGCCTTATTGCAATTACAAAAAGAAAAATCTAAACTGACAGATGAAAGTGTTTTATTTTTGCACATTGTGCTAATGAGAAAGGGAGGGCAGTGAGCCAGCCTTATATGCCATGCATTAGGAGGAGAACTTCACACTGGAAAATTTTGATGATGCTAAGAAGAGCCTTGAATTGCATACAAACCATTAATGAGAGTGCTATGAAGGAGGATTTTCTTAGTTGCCTGATACTTAACGAAGCAGGCATGATGTGAGAATTCATAAAAATTGAATTGTCTTTGAGTAATTGAGATATACTTAATAAGTTCTTAATGATATGAGGTACATGAGAAACATTGTTAAGATGAACGGTGCAAATTCAATAGTAATTATGGTGAATCAATATGAAGTATAGACAAATTTATCACATTACCTATATGAACGAGCTTTAAGCCCTTTGTAAGTTTGAATGTTGCTTAGGTTGTTGAAATCAGTGTGACATGAGTTGTTACACCCGAATCCGGAACTAAGTGGTGGTTGGACCTGATGGTTGTACTGAGCCACTAACTTATAGTGTAGAGGAAGCTCTTGGTGTAAGAACTGATTCTGCAATCAATGTTTGATGTTGTTGAGGATGTGTGCCCACATATCGGATGTCAAAACAGTATGAGATTGGTACCGACCTCGGTCTCAACCTCTATGACCACCTCTTCCTCTGTATATAATTGCAACTTAGGTTGTGGTTGAGCTGAATTGGTCTTGAAATTAGAATATGCACTAGATCCATATGCATAGAAAGCAGTAGGGTTATTATTATCATTTGTTTGAGGAGATAAGGTGAGTCGGAGAGACACATAGGATGTGAAAGTAGCTTGAATTCTAGCTTCATGAGCTAATAACAAACTTTAAAGTTCACTCATGGATGTATTAGCTTAACACATAGACAATGTTGTGATAAATAATACATAATCATATCCAAGTCCCCGAAGCGTATACAAGACCGATCTTGATTTGAGATAGGAGAACCAATGCTTCTCGGTCGATTAGCTAACGATTGCATGTGTTGTATGAATTGAGCACAATTAGAGTCTCATTTCTTGGATGTTTGAAGAGAGAACTTGAGTTCCAAAGACTTTGGCAACAGATTGAGAAGTATAGGATTGTTGAAGTTGGTGCCGAGTTATTGTGAAGTCTCGGCATTGAGAACCTGTGCAAGAATGAGAGCAGAGTTGGAGCTGAATAGCCATGCAAGAATTAGCTGATATTTTTTATGCCACCTGAAAAAATTCTTGATTAGGCATGTTGACACCATTAGTGGTGATGAATCTTGATGGAGCACAACGAGATCCATCAATGAAGCCAATGAGGTCATAACCTCACAAAACTGGTAAAACTTGAGACTTCCACACTAAATAGTTATCTTGATGCAAGATTATGTGGATCTGGTGGGAGAGCTAGATCGGTTGGTCTAATCATAATGTATAGATATTGATATTATTCAGGTGTAGTGGCCATAGATTTGTTTGAATCTCAACAAAGAAAGATAGAAATTAGGATATTGGTAATTACTGGTAGCGTTGGCTCATGTTTATAGCTCTGATACCATGCAGTAAATCTTGATATCACACATTTGAGAAACTGAATTTTATTACCCTTTCTTCGAGCTTTCACTCATAGATTCTGATCTCATCTCATTTAACTATACATGCTACAATGATAACTACCCTAACTAACTTCTATCATATTCTTCATTTCCATCATCGTTGGAGTCATCCATTTCTTTAGTTCCTACACCCTCCTTGCTTTTTTGTATGAGAATCTTAGAGGTAATGGTATGTCCTACTTAGGTATGAGAATGAGAGAACTACTTCCTTTCAATATAGTATCCTTCAACATTATATTTTTCAAGGTTTTTGATAGAAATGAACGTACTAGACAATAAGATCTTAGAAATAAATTGGATTATTTTAGCGATAACATAAAATGTCATATACAGGTTAAGTTAATATGCTCATCTACGAGTGAACATTCATATATATATTTATTCATAAAAAAATTGGAACAAGCAAAAGGAAAAATTTTAAAATCATAAGCATGAAGCCATACTAAAAACTAATCATCATTCTTAGGATTAACAAAATAACTCATTATTAAGTTATCCCTCTCCTAATTTATTTGCAATGGAGTGTTTCTCAAGGGTTGAGCTTTCACAACGCTGACGAATGTCAATCCTTTGTTGCACGAGTACCGTATAGTGCACCACATAATTTGTTGCATCACTTTAGAATTCGACGATATAAATCGCAAAAATATCTAATAAACTAAGTGTTATATTGTACAACGCTAGAGGATAAAGGTTTAGTGCTTAGTGCTTACTTGTTGATTGTAGTTTTCACTTTCGGCTCTACACCAATAGGAGTGCACAAAATATTTATGGCTCGTAGCTCGCTTGTGTTTGACTCATCTATAACTCGCTTATAGCCGTTCGTTACCCTCAAGTCGTTAACGAGACGAGCGGTCGGCTCGTTGATTAAAGAGATGAGTTTGAGAACTTCTCGGCTTGGCTCGTGGATGTCTCGAGACCTATACGAGTTGATCTAGTCCGTACGTTATACAATGAGTTAATCTGGTCCTAGCGATCTCAGCTTGCGCGACTCAAGAAATAAACCCTAGACTAACCACATTCTCTCTCACGCACATTTCACGCGGCGCCTCTCCGAGACTAAGAGGAAAAAAACCCTAACCCCATTCTCCCTCTCTGAGCGCTAAGTCCTTTCTCCCCTTCTTCTAATCTTCTCTGATCTCTCCCATTACCGGCTGTCGGCGTCGCTGGTCGTTCAATACTAGAGCTTTGCTCCCGCTACCGGCTGTCGACGTCACTGTCGGCGTCTCCAATCTCTCAATAAGGTTTGTCTCAGACCTTATTTCTTTTTTTTTCTTTCTCACTTCTTAATCTCAGAGGTTTGCTTTCTTTCTTAGCTCTTATGTGGCGGATGATGGTTTCACTCGAAAGATGAGTATGGCTATGTATGTGAAGTTTGAGAAATATTAAGGAGAAGTAAATGTGTCAATGGCGATGACTTCAATTCTTGATCCTTGGTTAAAAATGATTTCGATAAAATTTATTTATGGGAGATTGTATTCTAGTGATGAGGTTAAAGGTCGTATTAAGAAAGTGATGGACAAATTACGGCTCTTTATGATATGTACGCAAAGAACTATTTTTCTTCGTCGGGATAGCGGGTAATACACTTTCTTTATTGAACTTACATTCACTTTATTTCAATTAAATTTGTGCTAATATTCATTTTTATTGTATAGGTTCTGGTTTGGGCCCTTCGAGCTCATCAGATGCTATTGATCAATCTTCCAATGAATTTTGGCAATATTTAGAGGCCACTTGGAGCGATGAACAACCCATTTTAGATCTTGAGAATTATCTAAAAGTGTCGATTTTTAGGAATAGAAATCCGGGTCCATTTGATATTTTAAAATGGTTGAAGATGAATACGATTTGATATCCAATTTTAAGCAAACTAGCACGGGATGTTCTTTGCATTCAAATCTCAACAGTAGCCTCTGAATTGACATTTAGTGTTGGCGGTCATATATTAGATGATTATAGAAGTTCTCTTAAAGGGAGTGTTGTTGAGAGTTTGGTTTGTGGAAGCGACTGGATAAGAGCAAACACAAGAGCCGAGTTGCAGACTTTACAAGTAAGTTATTCTTACTTTAATGTGAACTTAGACCTGTTATGAAAAATTTGAGAATTTAGGACTGTTATGTTATTATTTGGGGTTGTTATCTGAATATTATGGGAATTGGGGGTTGTTTTGGATAATTTACGAATTTGAGGCAGTTAGGGCAGAAGAGGAACTTGAGGCTGTTTTGGATAATTTTTGTACAAATTTTTTTTTTCAGTATGCTGCATGGGCAGAAGAGAATCTGACTGTAAAGATACCAATGAGCGAATTAAATATCACTTAAGTGTTGAATTCGAAACTACATATCAATTTAAGTGTTTGAACTGTTTTGTGTTGTATGGACTATATGAACTATTTAGAATTAACTTTGTATTTGTGTGAATTTTTTAGAATGATCTTTGTTGTATGAACTAATATTTAGAATGAACTTTGTTGTATGAACTTTGTTTGTTTTATGTTGTATGAACTTTTTAGAATGATTTTTATTGTATGAATATTTTTGTTTTTAGAGTGATTTTTGTTGTATATATTTAGATAAACTCTATTATGTAATTTATGTATTGTAGTAATTTCTATTTCTATTTTTATGAACTTTGTATGAATGGATTGTTTGAATTGTTTGTATGTATTTGTGTTTAGATGATTTTATATTCATAATTATTGGAAGTTTGAAACTGTATTGGCAAATGAGCTGGACGAGCTCAATTTCACGAGCTGGATGAACTCAATCCAACTCACGAATTGTAAACAAGCCAACGAACTAGCTCGATTCTTAACGAAACGATCACGAATCCACCCTTGTAGCTCGAGACCCTTTGTAGAGACGAGCTGGCTCGTCTCGTTAACATGACGAGACGAGTTCGAAATTGAGTTAGCTCGTCTCGGGATCATCTCGTGAGCACCCGTACACACCAATATTAAATAGATGTTTGACAATGCGAATCTGGTGCAACATGAATCTCAATAAAAGATCACCTGATTTATCTGTGCCACAACTTGAATTTATTTCTCATAATATCTCCACAACCATGATTCCACCTACCACTCGCCACACGTCTCCAGTTGGTGCAATACTGCTAGAAGTTGGTGGCTATTTTGTGAGCTTTATTGGACTATATTTCTACTATAAATCTCAGCCCAACAAAAGTTAATATGTACAAGTGCTATGCATCACATCACTATCGATTTAATATTGCTACATGAAAAAATATATTTATTAAGAGGCCACGCATTTTTTATATAATAAAGTGCATGTTTGTTTTAAGAACCAGAGAGGATGTAATTACAGTTATAGTTTTTTGAAAGTTTCATTGCATATAATATAATAATGCATTTTGCGTCCAACTGATGAGGGAATAGTAGAGTTTTGAAATGGATCGGATGACCTAACCCGTTTTGGACCGGACCGAACTGTGGTCGGACCGTGAATCGTTCTGTACCCTACTGCGGTCCGATCCAATGGTGGGTCGGTCATCCCTTCACCCGAAAATGGACCGTGCCGACTCGTTCCGTGCGAACCCATGGACCGGACCAGACCGGACCGTGGACCGTACCGGACCCCCGAGCTCGTGTCTCCGCTCATTGTTGAGAGTCTTGGCGAGCCGCATTCTACTTCTTCTTGAGAATTCTCGTGAGTCTTAACAATAACAACTTCTTATTTATTATGTGAGATTCGATTTTTTTTGTTAGAATTTTATTTAGAATGTTAATTTATTTTTTAAGTAGATGTTTTTTCTTATATTTTTTTCATCAAATTTTATTTTTTATTTTTATTTTTTTATAGAAATGATAAATCCTCCTAATCCCGTGGATGATTTTATGCATCGATTGAGTGTGGATATTTTTTTGGTGAAGTTGTAGTTGATAATACAAACCCCTCACAATATTATCCACAACCACAAGCTGGTTGCAAGCCCGGGTTAAAGGGAGGAGGGTAACTCAAAATATTATTCAAATTTTATTTTATAACTTTTTATAATTTTTGGTATTTTTATAATTTTTTTAGTATTATTTGATTTTTAAATTATTAAAAAATATGTAATTAATTCGATGAAAATTATTATTTAAAAATTGATAAATTTATTTTTGAAATTTTATTATTTTTTATAATTTTCTGAAATTTTATTTTTTTTGGATTTTTTTTTAATTTTTTAGTACTATTAGATTTTTAAACAATTAAAAATAATAATTGGAATTAGTTAAAAATTATTATTAAAAAATATGATAAATTATTAATTTTTCCAATTCATAAAAAAATAAAAAAATCGGACTGGACCGGATCGTGTCCGTCCCGTGGGGGTCCAGCCCTCGGGGTCCAACGGTGGGACGAGTTCGATTTTTTCGAATTTGGACCATCTAGGACCGGTCTGTATGGACCGTGCGGGACAGTGGATCATCCGGGTTTGAACCGGCCCGGCCCGGACTGGACCGTTTTCAAATCACTAGGCAATAGTAAGATATTTCATTAATGTCATGCTATTAAAAAAAGAAAATTAAATTGCTAATACTTTTGAAAAAAGTTTTCTATATTCAAAACTCTTATACCTTATTGTGTACCAAATGATTAACTGTAACCGTTCTCCCTGAGACCCTGACCCATTTAGAGCAATTCAAAAAATTTCCAAAATTTATTATTACTCTCTCTCTCTCTTCGTCCTCCTCTTTCTGGCGATTTCATTTTCCTCGTTGTCGCTTTCCTTTTTCGATGATCATCATCTGATGATCTCTTCCTTGATTTGGCTGTCATTTGTTCTGAAATTTTTGTTTTTATCAAAACTTCGTTGTTTTTCCCTTTTCAATGAGAATAGATGCAAGAAATTGGATTTTAGTACCTAATGCGAGGAAAGAAGGAAATTATAGCATTGATTTGTCACGTTCTTCGTTGATATCTCCAATGCTCAGGTATGTTTCAGCTTGCTATGTTAATAGTTCCCTCTCGAATGAGCGAAAGTCTTCTTCATAAAGAATAAGAAGTTTTCTAAAATGGTACGCTTCATTCATTAAATTAATTCTTAGTTATCTTACTTCTAGTAATACTCGGTACATTATTTTTAGGAACCATCAAATTTTGTATAAGTCGAGGCTAACATTTGATCTAGAAATGTCTCAGAACATGCCCCAACAGAACTGAGCCAATATGAGAAAATAGTCTAATTACTAACAACTCTTTTCCCTGTTTGGGTATGTGAGACTGAGAATTAATAATAGTTAAGTAACTTTTTTCATTTCTTTTATAATATTTTTTTTATTTTAACAAACTTTTTTTGTTTGATTTCTTCATAATATGATAATCAATATGTCTAACTTTGTGATACCTAGAGGTGCATAACTCGATTAGGCTCGAAAAATCTGTCTAACCAATTCAAATCTGAACTCGATCCGACATGATTTTTTAAAAAGACAAATTGATCCAGTCTGATCAGAATCCGACCTAACCCAACCAGTCTGATCAGAATCCGACCTGACCCAATCCGAACTGATAAAGATTTTTAATTTTATCTATTAAGACTTACATGGTTGAACATTTTTATATTTTTTATTTTTTTTATCATGCAAATTGTTGAGATTATTTTTCATATTATATAAAGGATACTCCAATTGAAAATACTTGATTCTTTATCAGTTCTTAAAATATTGTAAGTTATTTTTTCTTTGTATTTTTAGAAAACTGAAAGTTTGATGTACACCCATAATACAACAAAAAAAAAACTTACTTGGACAATGTAGACCAATTTTATTGACATTAAAACTTTTATTTTTATTTTATGTGTTAGATATTAAGACTTAAAGTGATTGATATTAGAATTTAAAGTGTTAGATATTAAGAGTTAAAATGATAGATGTATAGATTTATTTATATTATAATTTATTAATATTGAGACTTTTATTTATACTTTATATGTTATTAAGATTTAAAGTGATTAATATTAAGACTTAAAGTGATAGATATTAAGACTTTATGTGATTACTATTAAGGCTTCTATTTCAACTATTTTATAAGTCTTCATTTATTTATTTTTGTAATGCAGACGAAGGCTAACACTAGTGATTTTTTATTTATTTTCAAAATGAAGAACCGATATTATTTATTGAGCATTTTGACTTCGTCAGACGATTATTTCTATCTTTTTGTAAAAACAAACATCAGAACCTTGTTGTTGTTGTCTTATCCAAGACAAAAGTCCATTGTATAATTTTCTTAGATATTCGAACAACCATTATTACAGATTGCATGCTATCATATTAGAATCTGAAATATTTTCTCTCTTAGAGATTTGATGAGTACATTTATATTTATTTTTAAGATATATTTGTTCAAACTTTAATATAGTAGTCGATTATATTTAATATTGAGTCTTATTTGGATGCATATAAAGACTTGGATTGATCAATATTGAGACTTAGGTTATTAAGTATTCTGATGATGAATACTGATAAATTGATTTTTATTTGTCTGTTAAGAAATAAAAAAAATAAAATGAAACTCAAATCAATTAGAAGAATTATCCAGCATTGAATGATTCATGTGACTGTGTAATTTTTATGTTGTGTTGTGTTTTTAACATCAACACTAGACTCCCAATGAATTTCAAACAGGTTATTTTATTTTTTTATTGTCTGATCATACTTTGTGTTGCTTTTTTATTTTCTTATTGACTAAACTTACTGTAAAAATATTTTTTTTATTTATTTTATACGAGAATATTAGAAAAAAGAGACTTATTCTTGGATATAAGATTCTTACTCAAAGTCAAATGATCAAGCATGTATATTGTAATATGTTGTATTGAGAGTACTAATTTGGAGTATTGAGACTTATTATTTCTGATATTGAGACTTATTATTTGTGAGATTTCAGACTTATAATTTATATTATTTGGTAGTCTAATAGTGAAACTTATAATATGTGGTATTAAGACTTATAATATGTAATATTCAGACTTAAAATTTGAGATATTAAAAATAATTTTCTATGTTTTTTTATATTTAGACTTATAATTTGTGATAAAACATGATAGTATTGTTTGTGATATTATGTTTTAAGACTTGAGACATTAGGTTTTATGACATTGAGGTTTAGTTATATAGATTTTGGGATATTAGGTTTTAAGACATTGATGTTTTGCTGTATAGACTTGTCTATATCCTGATGGTTGCCCCTAATATAAATTTTAAATACAAAATATGACTTGATATATTAGATATTAAGATATTATATTTCTCATATTAAGATTTGAAGCACTAGCTTTCAACATATTGAGGTTATAGGTATTAAGAGTCATATTTCTGATATTAAAACTTGAGACGTTAACTTTTAAGATATTGAGATTTAGCTATATATACTTATTTATATCCTGAGGGTCGTCAAATATAAATTTTAAGTCCAAAATATCACTTTTTATATTATCTACTAAGACTTTATTTCTCAAGTATTAAGTCCTAGAACCTTCGGTTTTAAGACTTAGGAAACAGCCACATGGCGGTCATCTATTGATATTCAGAAACATGGTCAATGATTTTCTTCAGTTGAGATATAAATCGGGTACAATTCTGAAATGCAGTTAATTGATCTCAATATGTTTTTTAGATAAAAATGATAGTTTAGACATTTTTATTTTAAATGTTCAGAAAATTTTCAATTTGATCTCAAATCGATGATTTCTCATACAAAGAGTATTTTACATTTGCCATCAGATCAAAGATCCACTCTCCTAATTTCCCTTTTTTTTATTAATCCAAATGATTGTTCCATAAATTCTGACCACTGTTTCTGTAAATTTCGGCTTCGTACAAATTAGATCATGAAATCACATCACGTATGATCTCGAATATACTATGTTACTGTACTTATTATTCATAGAAAACAATGTAGAAAGTTACAGAAGAAGAAATGGACGACGACCGATTGGACACTGAACACGACTTCATTGTACAAATGTTGTAGAAATTGAAGACAAGAATTAAGTGATAACATTATCATCATTTTGTACATATATAAAATCATGATAGAGAAGAAAAAAGATGCATGTAATTTTCTCTCTTTTTCGTCCGGCCACGTCATTATAGATTTTTTCTGCCTTAAAACGATTGCCAACGAGTTGAAAATTATTTTGTTTGGCGGTAATTCAGTAAATACTAAATAATAAGAAAAGTAACTTTGTATCGATCAGTTTTTTAATTTAATAACAAAATTACTAATTTACTATCATTACAAATTCCAAACTCGAATGGAGAATTTCCTGTAAATATTTAAAATAGAAGATCTAATTTCATTTTTCTTCTAAAAATTAGCCTTAATTAGTGGCGCATGCATCGTTGCCACATATATGCATACACAAAAAATTTAGAGGCCACATGCGTGAAATTGTCACACATCCATAAAGAACAATTTGAACAGAGTGTTTGAAATGTATTTTGGAGAAGACGCAATAATATATAGAAATTTCATGCACAACTCATTTACATTCTTTTTGTTGTAAAAGATTTCATTAAAAAAAACTCTGTTTAAATTTAAATTTAAATTCACAAAGGTATGAATCATTGCTCAATCTACAGAACACAAGTACAACATCTCTTTCCTCTAAAGTTGGTTACTCGCATTTGCGCTTTAAATCAATATCTCTGTCGACCTCAATCAGTGGAACTTTGCAGAACATCTTTGAAGTTTTAATAATTAATGATGGTTCCTTGCTATAAAGTATAAACGATCGCTGAGTTACATTTACATATCAATTCATCAACGCCAAAACTGTTGAAGAACAGAGGGATGTTTAATCTTTGTCCTACAAGAGAGATCTTTTTTAACCCAAAGCAATGTATAAGTAAACCAAAAGACCGTGCAAATTAACTTTATGATATCTCCATTTCCCTAATCCATAACGCCGAAGTTTATTAATAATTGTGATTATAATCGGATCTAATGTTTTGCATAGCAATCAATTTAATTAGGCAATTTATGACATAAATTAATAATGCTCATATTGCCTTCAAAAAAGCTCATGCATTTGAATTGCCTCCATATGATATCCATCTAGTATTATCTCTCTTTTTTTAGATAATGGGAGTCTTAAGTTATCCTACTTTATTATAAAAACAAATGTTACTATTCGCATCAATAGTAATTTAATCATAAAATATGATAAATGCTGGCCACAACAGGAATGATTTAATGAACTATTACTCAATTGGTGGCAATCTTATCAATTAAATATTACTGACTTAGGTAATAGTTGGAAGATAAAACTTCAACACATAAGAAGAAAATTTAGAGGCTGAAATTATAACTTAAAAGGGAAAAAGAAAAAGGATAAGAAAGAATGTCTACAAAAAATTCATAAAATAGAGTTGATTCAATAACTAAGAGATTTAAATGATAATGAATTTCAGATTTGGTTACATAATACAAATATATTAGATCTCATATATAAAGAAGAAGAAGAATTTTGGATGTACAAATTCAAATTAGATTGGACATTGAAAGGGGATCTCAATACTAAATTTTTTCACATTATTGCCAACAATAGATATAGAAAGAACTTTATTTTTTTCTTTGGAAATTGATAACCAAGTTACTTATGATCAAGATCAAATCAAAACACATATAGTAAATTATTACAAATCACTACTAGGAAATGAGTCCTCTAGATCAGTCACTCTGAACACAAATTTATGGAACAATAATGAGACTTTTAGTAGAACAAAGAACTGATTTAGAAGTTAATTTTACTATAGAAGAAATCAAAATAGCAGTGTTTCAAGCAGAGGATATCTGAGACTATCATTCCATTTTTACCAAAAGCATTGGGACCTGATTAAAGATGATATATTACTCATAGACAATGTTTTCTATAACCATAGTATAGATTTATCTAAATTAAATTTAGCATCTATCATTTTAATACCAAAAAAAGTAGATTGTAATTCAATACACCATTTTAGATCCACTAGTTTAATTAATTATAGCTACAAAATAATATCTAAAATCCTAGCAAACATAATGACAAATATTATGGATAATTTAATTATTAATACATGGACTGCTTTTATCAAAGGGAGATGCATCTATGACAATATAATGTATGCACAAAAAGTATTACATCAGGTTAGGAAAACTAAAACTAAAGGAATTATGCTCAAATTAGATTTTAAAAAGGCTTCTGACAATTTTAATTGGAATTTTTATTAGAAATATTAAGAACTAGATGCTTTGGTAAAAATGGATAAATTGGATAGCTGAACTCCTACAAAGTGGTCAGATCGATATAAATATAAATGGAAACACTACTCTTTATTTTAAGTGTAAAAGGGACTTAGACAAGGAGACCCTCTTTTACCCTTTCTATTTAATTTAGTAGTAGATACTCTCTCTAAAATAATAACTAAAGCCAAACAACATGGATACATAAAAGGTTTAGATAATCTAGAAGAAAATGGTTTGATTAATCTTAATTTTACTGATGATACACTTATTTTCTTAACTACTGACACTAAGGTAGTTGATGCATTTAAAATGCTTTTAATATAATTTGAAAATCTCTTAGGCTTGAAAGTAAATTACACTAAGAGTGAATTAGTTCCCCTCAATTTATTAGAATCAAGAGGAATACAACTTGTAAATATTTTATGTTGCAAAGTAGCTTCACTACCTATCACCTACTTAGATGTACCTTTACATTGGCACAAATTAAGAAATAAAGATTGAGATTTCTTAGTTAATAAAGTGGAGACTAAATTAAAACACTGAAAAGGCAAATTATTATCAATAGGAGGTAAATTAACATTAATTAAGGCTATATTAAATGTTATTCTTATTTATTGGATGAAAAATTTTAGAATATCAGCACAAATTAGAAAAATAATAGATAAAATATGTAGAAAATTCTTATGGTATAGTGGTAATACAACTAGGAAAAAAATATAATCTAGTTTCATGGAACGTAATTTGTTATAGCAAGGATCAAGGAGGTTTAGGAATTAAAAATTTAAAAAACATGAATAAAACTTTACTATGCAAATAGTTATGGAGATATAATGACCCGAATGAGAAAGGATTATGAAAAATAATAATCAAAAGTAGGTATCTTAATAGGAGTTCATTAAGAATAACCTTTATTTTTTGGAAAGAGGTTAACAAAGAGAGAATAATTTTCAACATCAGTATAAACAAACATATTTATAATGGACAAAATACTTTATTTTGGAAGAATAAATGATTAGATGAATGTGCATTAAATACACAATTTTTACTACTTTATGAAATAGTATCGGACCCGAAAATTAATGTCTCCTAAGCAATAAGCCGTAATAGATTTTACTTAAGTTTTAATAGAAACTTAAATAACACTCTTAATGCTCAGCTATTAAAACTATATAATAAATTAGGTCAAGTACAAATAGGGAATGATGAAGATTCTCTCACTTGGAGATGGACTTCATCAAGCTTATTTACTACAAACTCATGCTATTTTTGGTTAGAATTTGGAGGAATTAAATCTCCTCAGCTTAATATAACTTGGTCAGCTTGCATTTTCTTAAAAATCAAAATATTCCTTTAGTTAGTACAGAAGAATAAGATACTACAAAAAAAATTAAGGAAAAGAGGCTGGCAGGAGATGATAAATGCATATTTTGTGATGAAATCGAAACAACATAACACTTTTTTATTCATTGTTCAATATCAGTATGCCTATGGAATTGGTCACTAGTACAATAATTTTCAATTTAATTGTAGCTCTATACAGGAATTATGGTAAATAGATGCAAACATATCCTATAAGGACCTGAAATTATGTGAACTGGTAAGAGGAGCATTTTTATGGGTTATTTGGAATGAAAGAAATAGGATTATCTTTGAGGATTAAGCAAAAGTATAAGAAATTTAGGAGGCTCGATTATAGCAATAGCTTATTATTGGTGCCTAATTAAGGGTAGTGAATATCAAATCATATTACATAACATACTTCCAACTAATATATCTTCCTTGCCAGTGCAGATAACAGACTGTATTTTAGGATTAGAGCAACCAGATGAAGAGGATTGATTTGGAAGAGAATTAAGAATGCTTAACTTAGAGTAATTCATATTGCTGGTTTAAATTTTCTAGTATTAAGATTTTCTTTTTGCATATACATGGACTGCAACTTTATTTCAGCAGGCATAGACAAAGTTGTTGTCAAAAGGTACTGCAAGCTTGGACAAAAAAGAAGATTAGAGAGTTATAAACCTAGTTAAACATTGGATAATTTTGATATTACCTATTCTTCCGGGTTGTGGAAAGAAGCTCTAATACTTCTCCATTATTATTAGATACAAAGAAAATTGTTAGGTGATGCTTATTTTTATTCTGGATCTTTAGAACTTTAGGATGTAATTTAACAATATTAAAACTGTTATGGTAATGGTAATGTTAGTTTTGGAAAAAAATAAATATCGGATTGTGGTATCAATTAAACTTTATGTTTCTTAATGAAACGGGTGGTAACCCCACTTTCTGTGAAAAAAGTTATTCCACTTTAACTATTCATAAAAGATTTCTATCTGACTTTAACTATTCATAAAAGATTTCTATCTGATTTTAAATCTGTGATGTTTTATATGAAGAACATTATATTTGCTACTAAATCAAAGGCAATTCTCCATCTAGTACAATCTTCTGAAAGAAGACTTCTTATTAAATGAGAAACGAAAATAAAAACCAGTAATAGACAGAAACAAAACTATATAATAAGACAATCGTTGAGGTAGTCAAATAATTTTCAGAAGAAGTATTGATAGGGGCAATTGGACGTTGTTTTTCATCAGAAAATAGTTATAGACACAAAAAAAATAACGATTATTCAGAACGTTCTTTAAAAGCCATTAATTAATTTTAATAACTTCCCCTTAATAAGGGGAGAAACGGAGGCATCTCAGCAATTTAGAGGTAACAGCCGTCCGATTTAGAGGTAATAGCCGTCCGATTGAGATTATCTGTACTCTTCAACTCTTTTTTTCACCAATCAAACTCTAAAAAGAATAAACATAAACAGTTGGTAAATCCAGCTGTACCTGTTACCTTTAAATCGTACCCTTTGAGCCCCAAAATAAATAGTAGCTTGATGCATTATTCCCAGTGCAATGATGGTTTTGCTGGAGATCTCTGGAGGGATAGAAGACTGGATGGTATTATGGTTGTGGGAAAGAGGTGGGTGTTGAATAATTCTGCAAATGATGAAGGACTGTTTTGTAAAGTTTTACTCGGTGATAAGAGGTTATCTGAAAAGAAAAAGAAAACTGAGGAAGATAGTGATGATTGTTCAAGTGATGCCAGCTCTGATTTGTTTGAGCTGGAAAATTGCAGCTAGTTACTGATATCACCTTATGCACTATATTTGATAATTAGATTGAATTGGATTTCAAAAATTAGATAATTGTTTTTTATGAGTTTTACTGAATTATTAGTAGTATGTAACTATATATTGCTTTGGTATTCTGATCGAATAAGGTATCTATTTTCTTGTGATTCATTGTCTGTCATAATGAAATAAATTTTGCTTAAGATATAGGTTCTGAATTGTGAACACATTATGTGCATAGTAGCTGCAATGGTAGAAGAAAACTATTCTGGATTAATTCGTAAAATCTTCACAAATTAAATGAATTAAAAAATATTCCTCAACTATTCACAAATTGTACAAATAATTTGTGAATGATTTTCAAGCTATTTTGTAGATTTATTTTCTTTCCAAAGCATCCTAACTCTAGTATATTTATTTGCACTACAATACAAATGTTTACTTCCCACGGTATATCTGTATATATCTCCTCGTCCCCTATATATTTTCTTTCGTCCGCCTATTAGTTTCCTCACATGCATAGCTGAACCATATAATTGACTTATTGGGGTTCACCTTTAGCCCTGAATGCGTTCCAAAGATGGCCAATATCTCTCTAATTCTCTCAGCTTCTCTTGCAGTCACTTCCCCAAAGAATATAACATCATCCGCATAGAGGGCATGGGTCAGCCTTGGCGCACCCAAGGGCAGGCATACTCCCTTTATCAGCCCTTCCTCGGCCTTCTGATTCATGGCCTTCATGAAGAATTCCATAGCAATGATATACAGGTATGGCGATAGTGTTAAAAGAGAAGGGATGAAAAAAATAATCTTTCTTACTATTAGACACTCTTGTATATTTCTTGCTTACAAAACAACAGAATACAAGTCTATTTATAGCCTTAGACATGACTCTTAAAATTGCACTCTTTCAGCTGACCACTGTCCACTAAAATCGCCATAACTCTCTGTAGGGAACTCCAAACGACTTGTAATTTGAACCATTGAAAACTAGACTTCAAGAGCTTTCTATCAATAGGTCATACACTAAATTCCACATTCATTTGCCCCTTCAAATACTATCATTAATCAGCCTTAAAATTCTGCCAAAGTGCTGAAGCCAAAGAGTCTCCCTTTATTTCCTAATTTATTTAACTTTAATACTAAAATTAAGTTTATATTTCAACAGATAGTGGGCACCCTTACTTAAGGCCCCTAGTCGGTGTAATATATCCACTGCCTGTGTCATTTACCTGGACCGTGACCTTGCCGGACGATAAGCGGGACATGATTATACGCACCCGCTTAGCCGAGGTACCCACCTTACCAAAGTGTCGCCTTTATAAAGCACCATTCCACCGTATCGAAGGCCTTATTTATATCCGCCTTAAGGGCAAACATTTGTGCCCATGATCTTCGATCCCGATAGGAGTGTAACCTCCTTCATGAGGATGGTATTGTCTGCAATATTTCGGCCCTTTATGAAGGTTGTTTGTTCCGCCGAGATGATCTTGTCTATGTATGGTTTCAGGCGGTTTGAGATCAACTTCGCAAACATTATATATAGCACATTACCTAGACTCAACGGTCGATAGTCTCGTGGTGTGTGTGGTTCCGGGCATTTTGGCAACAATACAAGGTGGACTCTACGAGTTTCATTTGATATAGTTTTTTGGATTGTATTTAAACGTTCCGTTCGGAGTTTTCTATTAAAAATTATATCCGTTTAAAAATCAAATCAAATTTTCAACTCATCTACATGGATTTAGAAATTTTTAGCCCACTATTTATTACAATAATATAAGTATTTAAATAATTACTATCATAGATATAAATAATAAAACGGACCCAAATAGTCCAAAAAATTATTTCTTCAACCCACTGCTCATTGCATATAGAAATAACTAAAAATTACATTCATAATTTTAATATTTTTTATTTTTTATAGTTAAAATTTAAATCTACACAAATTAGCTGAAAATTTGGTTTCTAAAAGGATATATTTTTTTAATAGAAATTTCAATTGAAACGTTTAAATACAATCTGAAAAACTCAAATTTATGTCCAATTTTGTGGACTGTTCAGTAGGCCTTTAAAGAAGGTTTGAAGTGGCTAAAACAGCTTGATTTTGTGTCTTTGAGCTGACACTGAAACGTACCGAAATAAGAGAGCAAATGGTGAGTTCCTTCTCCAAGGAGTAGCTTGTAAGTTTGGAAGATTTTGAGTATGTTAGCTAAAACTTGTCTTGAAAGAGTGATGAGGGAGTTCAATTTTGTAAACAAACTTTGTACTCAAACATTGTGAAAGTAAAGTATTTTGCCAGTGCCTCCGCTTTTTGCATGTATGGAAAACTCGGACCGTATTAAATCTGAATCTATTTTCTGTCTGTTTCTTGTTCTTCTTTATGTTGCTTGCTGTTGTGAATTGCTGGGTTGTGCATTTAACACACTAAAAGTCCTTATTTAATTCGGCATACAAGAGACCTTATGTTAGTGTATTCTGACAACAATGGTCTATGGCTAAATTCAATTTATTGCAGTCCGCCCATGTCCGTGAAATCAGCCTCCGAGTTTCTGAGAAAAATTATGTCTGCTCTAGCCCGCAGAAAGAACAGATCAGATTTTTAAAAGGGCCAGATTTAATCAGAAATACTGACCAAAAACTAATTCAGGTAGAAACCCATGGTCTGTGTCTGTGTCAGTGCCAGTATCAGGCTAGTTGTCCTTTCCAAGCTCTTAAGAACTCAGAACCGTTACTCAGTTGCTAGTTGCCATCTCTGATCAATCATTAATCAAGGAGACTAGGAGAGCAAGGGAATATGCGATGCTAATAAAATCTTCAAAACCTTTTAGATTAGAGATGGCAATGGGCCGGGTCGGCGGGTAAAACGTTAATCTCGTGGTCCGGTCCGTCCATCAAAATCAACTCATCCTGCCTGCGGGCCAAATTTTTATAGCCCGGCCCAGCCCGATCAAACCCGTTCTGCAATGCATTTTTGTAAAATCGACCGAGAAACATATATTTTTTTGAGCATTTTAGATTATAAATTTGAGAAAATTTAAAAATATAAAATTTATATATTTTATTGTTATGAATATACAAAATTTTATTTCATGTTAATATGATTTTTCACTATAAAGTTATGATTAAAAAAGTATTCATAGGTCTAAAATTTTTCAGCAATTAACCTTCGTAATATGAATTTTTGAGATCTATATATTATGTTTTTAAAAGAGATCGAAATATAAAAATGATAGATTCAATTGTCATGATTTTAAAGAAATTAAATTTGTATTGATTGGATTTTCAAGTTAAAAGATATGACTAAAAATATCAAGATGTTTGTTGAATTACATTATTCATATTTATAAATTTCAAAAATATTAGTGCTTCTATTCATATAATAATATCATAACAAAATATTTAATATAATTTAAATAATATTAGTGTTATATTAAAATTCTACATAATGTTTAGAATATATTGATATATAATATATATAATATAAGTATAAATATAAATAAATTATATATATATACAATTACTCCGACCGGACGGGCGGGCCTAACTCCAAACCCATACCCACCTGACCCGGTCTATCCGGACGGGTTGACGTCGGGCCGAACCGGGTCCACCGGGCAGCGAGCTAAATTGTCATCCCTATTTTAGATGCAGAATATGCGATGATAACAAAAACTAATGAATATACATAACCTTCATGAATTTGTTCAAATATATTAAAAAAAAAACATTCCTACTTGAACACACTGACACGATGCAACCTGTTTATTTCATAGTGAAATAGCACTTTATTACTTGCTACTGCAAGAAAAGAATAAATAACCATTTACATTTTTTTATGAATGTGAAATTTATTTCTTTTGTTATATATGCTTCCACTGTTGTCACCGAAAACAAGATCCAGAGGATTGAGCCTGTGACATAAGAAACAAGCAAAAGAAAAGGAAAATAAATGGTGCAATTTCTGATAGATGTGTAAAACAGCCACAAGAATCCAAGATACATTACTAAAGGTAAATTAAATTAAATTATGAAAAATCCGTATGAAACTATTGAGGTAGGGACCATTTATCAACGTATAAATTCCAGACTTCCAGTATTACAAATCTATCAAGTACTGCTGGAATATATAAAGGAGCTATCTTTGACTAGAATAAGTGGAGCAACTATTTACCGAGCAAGAGAGTACATCATCACAACCACACAAAAGCCTTCCATTCAGCAAATCCATTGATTGGAACGCACCTCCTCCATCGCTCCTCTAAATCAATTCAATTCAAATTTATCAAAGTTCACTTACCAACATGAGAAGTTACAACACAAGACCTCTCTAGTCTGCTTATCGATAAGCTATCATACAAGGAAAAACTAATAGGAACATAAGTGGTATCTGGCCACCCCCCCCCCCCCCCCTTCTTGTTTTCATTTTTTTCTTTTTCCTTTCTAGCAACACTTATTACATGCCGGTTCACAATCTTCATAAATTGAGGACCAATTTTAAATTTCCAGAGTTTAGAGTTCACTAATCATTTTAAAAGTATCAATGGAAAAACTTTCAAAAAGACGAAAATATATACAGTACTTGAATATGCCAGAGGCCATTTCTGTTCAATCAGCTATCATGGGTAATGTTGCCTTGTTTTCTATTTTAGCCTTTCAGACGGCTATAAATTTAATCATGCATGTGATTTGTCCTATCTCTTAAACTTGTGATGCAATCTAACCTTATAATAATTGACAGCCAGGAAATTGGCCCACCGGTGGCCAGCAGCATCATAGCAAGTTTTGACCATGTCACTAAGCCCCATTGAATTTTGCAAGCACGAGGTCAATTTCAAAGAAACAGACGGGAAGTAATTTACAAGCACCAGAGATTTTGTTCGGTCATTCAGAGGCGGGGACTCAGCTCGGTTGAAGCACTTTCCTTTGTCCATCCCATCATCTCCATCTAAAAACAATGAACAAAGTTTGATCCCATGATTCTAGTTAAAACAGTTATGCACGGAAATCACAAACAGTATGGATATGAAATGAGTATGGCACTGTCCTGTTACTATGTCAGACCCAATGCCAGCACAAAGTAGAACAGAGTTTAAAGCAATTTGGTACATCTATATATATATTTTTAATTTAAATCTTGCTACCAGAAAAAAGTCTTACCTATTTACTTCTTGATATATATCTTTATGCTTTACCCAAACAAAAATATTGAGACACCAGATAACCTACCCCGGCCTGATACATGTACTAGCACCATGATGGTGTTACACCAAATTCCAGCTAACGAATTGGAAAAAAAAAAAATGTGAACTCACATTGGTTCTCAACCATATATTTCCACTGATATGCAATCCCTTCTGACTGTTCTTTCGACCTGGCGGATGTGAAAACAAGCAGCCGATGGTTTTGGGCAACCATGTCACTGACCCTTGGCCAATCTTCTCCATTTTTAGGCATGTTAGAAACTGGAAACCAGTATTTCATCAACCCTGATTTATTGAATACCTTTGTTAGGCCATTTGGAGTTTTGACATAATCTTCTAGGATAACTGTGACTACTTCAGTTGGATTGACAGATAAAAATGCCTCAATCTCCTTCAATGTATCAATTAGTGGCTCCTACAAGTTGGAATGAGTACAATATATGAAAAGCATATAAGAGAACTGTACGTATATAGTGGAATTTCACAGAACAAGAGCCACAAATTGGAGACAACATAAACAAATCAGCTTACTCACAAATGCTGTTGTATCATAGCATTTGCCTCTATCGGAATGGCACAGCCATACATCCCCTTTAAAATCATAAGTATCCAGCATTAGAGCTCTTACTCCATTCTGTAAAACCAGGTTTATCACAATTATATTTGTGTTGTAACAAAAGAAAAATTGATGCATTCATTCTCCTAAACTTCAAGGTCGAATCAGTAGAAAACGGAACTGTGTTTAAGCGTTTTGATTCTTCTTAAGTTTAATGGTAACCAAAAAATGAACAGGAAGACAACAAAAATGCCATTTAAAAATGCGCTTACATTGAGTTGTTGTGTAACAGAGTCTTCTTGATTATCAAAGGTGACACGTGGAACACCTGTATGTGATGGCTCGCCTTCAATTGCAAAGGAATTGTGTGTGGTGAGATAAGCATACTTGTTAAATGGCAATGAATTATTCTGCAATTCATGTAGCGGTGCGGAGAAAGATTATAAAGCAAAGAAATTAGTCGGCAAATAATATTCAAGAAATGCTTAATTTTGCAGAGGATTACATAAAGGGAATTCTGGTCAAGCATTAAGTTATCTTCGCTTAAATTGTTGTTTGTGTGTGTGTGACTTGAAAGCCAAAACAAAATTATAGTATTTATGAAAAAAGGACATTAATATATCAGCAGTTCAGCACCTTAACTTCCCGAAAAAAAAAAAATACTAGACAAAGATACAACCACTTTGAATGGGTCAGAAACTGTATCGCGTACACACTTAGGACCGGACAGCTCCAGTCGACAGTCAAAGCAATACAATCCACTCCCACAATCAGTGTTCGAGGTACACTTGTCCCCTAGCTGAAATGACATATTTATTGAAAGAATCTTTTGAGCATTTTTTCATTAAGATGGCATCTTGAGCATATTCTACTAAAGAAAGAATCATCTTAGACCCACCACCAAAACTACTGCAACAAATGAAAGTTATGAAAGGGTACTATTAGTAATTTATTACTAACTAGAATTGGGCATTGCAACATGGATTTCCTACTCAGTAATTCCAATTTTAATGCATCTTCCCTATAATTAATTGGTTTGTTGCGAGAGAAAGGGGGCGAGCGAGAAAGAGAAACAGAGAACCTGGCAGTCCCCATTGGAGCAAGCTGAAGCGGAGAAAAACAGAGATATGGAGAACAGTATAACCATGTGACAAGAGAGCTCCATTAGTTCGAGGAAATACGGCGACTTGTGGAAATTTTAGGAAGGAGGGAAAGGAGAAACCTTGTTTTTAGGGGTATATCAATTCCATCCCCGCTTCTTTTGTAAAATTTAGATTTTGGAATTTTGGGAATGGTGGGAATGAGAAAACTTGAGGGTTTCTCCTTTTCTGTTTAGTTTGTAATGGAGAAGCCACTGAGGAGTAATCACTTAATATAGACTCAAGATTTTCTGTGGCGAGTTCAGACTTTCTCCATACTGTGATGAGTTACTGTCCGATTCTCATAGAAATATACTTTTTATTAGATCTAGCTGACAGTGAAACGCTACATAACTTGGTTATCTCATTAAATCGGAGAAGTTAACGTGGTGATATATTTGGTTGATGTTATAGTTTGTACAAATATTGGGTTTATCCGAGAGAACTGGTCTTGCATGATGTTACATTTTGTATATTTTAGTATTCATTAATTAGAGATCATATAAACATAATGATTTGGTAGATTCAGCAGTTATCAACTTATCATGACAACTAATATTTATACGCAAATAATTAGTTTTCCTAAAGTTTGTTTGGATTTAATGATTCACTATTCACTAACGTAATATATCCAAAAATAGTTCAGTCGATCGAGTATATATTTGTGATTTATATTTGCCTGTTAATTTTTCTATACCTAACATGTATTTTAGCTAATTTAGTTATATAAACAACAAATATCGATGTGTTTGAGAGAGATTTTTTTTTTTAAGAAAATGTGTGAGAGACTGAGAGGTGATAAGAAATTGATGTCAATTTCCTGACAAAACATAAAATTATGAGCGCGAGATTATGTATAGCCTTCAATATTGCTGAGCCATCATCATTCATCTTCTGGGAAAAAAAAAACATTATGTTTGAAGTTTGATAACATGCTATTGGTAGAGAAAACGGGCAAGAAATATCATGGGTCCCATCACGATGGCATTACGTGACCGCATAACCATTTGTCCATTTTGGTTAATAATAATAATAATTGATGATTCTCTTTTGTTCCCACTTCACAGTCCACATCCACTCAGACTCAGCTACCACCTACCAGCTACCAGCCTACATGTAATTCTCCACAATAACAGAGGTTTGTAATTGGTTCTCTCTCGAGTGAGCGACCGAGCGTGCTCGTGCGTTCAATGTTCATGTCCTGAATGAAATCCGGGCAATCGGATCATGATTATTATTATTATGAGCCCAGTTTGTCAATGTAGAATTGTAGATACTTCTGGACCACATATACATAGTCGGCGATTTCATTTGTATGCTGTGCATGTGCTTGTGCTTGTGCTTCCATAGGCCCATTATCCTATCAGACGGCCCACTCCATAACGGCCTAAAATTGAAAGAATGCGAAATATTTGTTCCATTAGTCTCTCAAGTCCATACCGAATTGCCATCCCTAAACCCAACAGATAAAAAGATAAATCAAAGATTGCATATCTAGCAAAGTGTCGAAAAATGAACTTCGAAAATAATCATTCCGTCTTTCCCCAGCTGCTCATAATATATATATATTTTTTTTAGTTTTTAGTTTTTAATTATTTTTCTTCGATTTTAGTTATATATATGGCAACTGGTAAGGGGGCAAATTAAGCTCGGACGCTGGACGCAAGGTGGCATCGTCCAACTGTTCTTTGAAATTTCTGAGCAGTTAATGAATGACACAAAAGACAGTTGTGAGTTGTATGATGTATGATGCATGGCAACAGCCAACAGGAGCAGAGGTGGATGTACTTGTGTGTCAGGTTCTCAACAACTCAACAAGGCTGGCAATGGAGTTGGGTCCACGTGATCTCGCAGTCAGTAATGAAGCCAGAACAATCATAAAGGACAGGCAATTTTTTTTAATATTTTGATTTTTTATGAAATTGAATATAACATCATATATTATATTAAATTTTAAAAATAGATTATTAAGAAATATATTAATTATATTAAATTCTTAGAATTAATCTTTAAAAATATTACTGATTTATAATGGTAAATATAATTAATCATGTAATATCACTGGCAGTGGCGTCTTTTCTTTTTTTACTTTTCAATTTTTTTCTTAAAAAAAACTGAAAGACATCAGTGGGAGTGGCGTTTTTTCCACTGACGCCAGGATCAAGTAATAACTCTAAGTAAAAAAAACTAAAATATGTCATTTTCAGTGACATCTTTGTATAAATACGTCAGTGGGACTGGTAGTGACGCACTGTCATTTATATTCTTAAAATTTTAATTTTATCATTGTTATTATTAAAATTAGAATTATTTGAATAATTATTATAAAAAAACTGGAGATCCTCGGATGCATCGGTTGGACTTTGACCAATCCAAGTAATGTGAATCTTTTTTTTCTTTTTTGACCAATAAATCTAGTAGTGCGAAGTTGCGGACCTGTGGTGTGTTACGCTACAAAGGTACTTGGATCGTCTGCAACACACCAACACCGCACAGTGCACGCGTCTGGGTGGGACCGTGGGGGGTCGAATCTGTAGTTCTGAACAAATTGTCACGCGTCTCAATGCTTTTTCAGTTATCACGTTGTGGCTTGTGCATAGTGCTGATTGCGGAACGAAGTTGCAAATCAGCTATTTGTCATAGTCCTCATAAATTCCACCCGAGAAAGTATGGACATTTCTTTCTATCTGTCTTTATTGTATTTGATGAGATAAATATAAATAAAATTTTATTTTTATCGGATCATCAGATATGAATATGGATAAAAAAATTCATTAATTTATCGATATGAATATAAATAAGGGATTTTCATTATCTCATTATTCATTGGATAAAATTTATAAATATATATATAAATAAAATTATTTTATATTTTTAATAAATATATATAGTCAAATTATATAAATATATATATATATAGTAATTAGTATATTAATTAGTATATATTTTTTATGATAATTAACATGAAAAAAATATATTATTTTTATTATATCTAAAATGTTAATTATTATTATACTTTATTAGTATATTTATTTAATTCTATTCATTTTTCTAAATCATATAATTTTTTTCATTAAATTATTTTTATTTTTATCCATTATGTACCGTTACTGCTCGTTACCCAAAATTTTTAATGAATAAGGATAAGATATGAATAAAAAAATTTAATAAATATAAATAGAGTATAAATAAAAAAAATTAATATATATAAATATAAAAATATCTTAACCCCTACTTTACTTACCCATTGATAACCTACTTGTGCGCAAGCTGCAAGTGTCGTACGGTACCCCATTTAATTGGTCCTGAAAATTGTGAATCCGCATCATAAAATACTTTATGCTATAAAGTGTTGTCCGTCTCTGTTTCGGGACAGAGACCAGGGGCTGAAGGATCCAGCTCTTCAATCTCACGAAATTATATATCATACATAAAATTTATTATGTATTTTATTCTGAAAAGTATACCGGTCTCTTAGTTTATTAATTTTAATATTTTAAAAACATAAACTCACATTTCGGTTTCCTCTATTTTAAAATCCTGATTCTATCCTGACTGTTTCTCCACGTAGTTTTTCTCTCTAAATTAACGGATTATTACGGTTTTCTATGTTCAATATTATACTTATTAATTTTTAAGGGAGAGATCCACTTCACAATTGTTATCTTGACGTGATAATGAAATTTTTTTAAATAAAAAAATTAAATAGGAAATTATTTTATAGGATATATTGTAGAGGTTGATTATAATTCCTGAAATTTTAAAATGGAGATATAACAGAGAAGCCAAAAAAAATGAAAACATGTATACCCTCCTCAAACACAAATTAGTTAAATATATATATATATATATATATTAGATCTTAATATGGAGAGTTCCGGTAGAGCTGAGGGGTCATGGAAGATTTTGTCCCAATTTGCACCCTCCTTTTGCTGAAAATGTGAAAGACGGTAATTTCAAATAATTCTACCCATAATTTTCGAACCTTATCCACCCAACAACTAACAAGCGAACATATCATGAGTTCATCATGACCAGATGCCATCCGGTTGACCAAGACTGAAATTAATATTCCTTACTTGTTCGCATATAATATTAATCCGATTTTGCTTTGCTTAAAGATGACAACACAACCAGAGTTCCAAAATAATAAGAGAAACTAACAATCAATCCTCTCTCAAAAAGTCCAAACATATTTATAAGTTAAGAGGCCTGAGACTCAAATATTACATGCATTAATCAAGAACACAATACATATAGAAAGATTTTCCTAATAAAATTAATAACCACCACACCCAGTATACGACTTTAAAAATAATTCAGTAACTAATACATTTAAACATGCATATATCACGTAAATAGGTATCTCATTTCTGGCCACGAGCTTCTGCTATGATCTCCCTCAGCGGCCCCCGGCTGAGAAGGAAGTCGCGCACCGCATGCTTGTGATACTGTTGCGCCTCCTCAGCATTATCCAGGATGGCAGTGGCTCGTTGCGACTTCTTAATCCTGCAATTGCAAATTCATGCTTGTGATACTGTGCTGAATCTATTTCAGTACATCATGATGATATCAATTTAATCTGATATACATGTAGATTCAAATTTTTTGTATGGTGCATGGTTGAGGTTTACTGTACTTTTAGTTATAGTAATTTTGTGGGTCACGTAATATATCTCAACTATTTGAACTCGTGTGAAAGCAGCAGCCATCAGGATATATCTAGTACCGTTAGATGCATGATTTATATCACTCACCTAACATCTGGGTTCATGACAGCATTCCTTGCAAGCTGAAACACACACAGGCCACTGGCAAATGTCATAGCAGCCAAAAGTGGGTAAACCTGAAGAACAAAAGAATGAATTAAAAGATTAGTCAAAAGAAAATCATAATACATCAACAGTATTTACCTGAACTCTGTCACCTAACTAATAGAAAAATGAAATGCAATAACCTAATTAAATTTGACATACATCTGGCTTCAACCAACGAAACCCGCCCATTCTTATCAAATTTCAGACTTTGTTGTATAGGTGTATATTGTATTTCTTGCAATAGAATGAGAATGCGCATACATTTATATATAGAGAGGCAATATAGAAAAAATTATGTGTTGTTATAAGCGTATTTTTTCTGGAGGATAGGAAATCAGTGGGCTGAGATTTGATTTTGAGACCTTAAAAAACCAGCAGCTATGCCTCCGGTTTTGAATTTTATAGGACTAACTACTTGTTCTATCAGCTATCTTTTCGTTGACTTGGTTGACATAATTAATTTCCTTTTAAATAATGCCAGGTCTTGTGCCGATCTGAGCGTTTTTTTGTTTTTATTTTTGTATTTCTAAACAAAGGGACAAGTATATACAAGTAGAAGTTAATGCACGCTTTAACTTAAATGGCGAGCATTTAATTTAAGGAAAAATATTGAGTATCGTGTTCCTGTAAGAATTAATATTGTTTTTAAATTCTATCGTTCATATAGCTAGATACCAAATTGTAATTAGTAAAGGCCATCGATCCATCGATAGAAACTTATTCTGATGTTGACCACGCCAACAAAGGATTGAATATGAAGTCGCCCAGATATCATCACACAGAAAGTTTGTACTATATAACAAATTAAATAGACACAACAAAATAGAAAATAATTAAAGTACTGGGGATAAGATTAGACATCAAATGAATTAAATTCGATTGAACTAAACTCCGTACTAAATCGAACTCAATTATTTTAAATTTTATATTTTTTTATATTATCATAAATAATTAATATTTTATTAATTTTATATTAAAATTTGAAAATAATCAATATTTATCAATTTAATAATAAATTAAAAATGTCTTATTAATTTTAAAATAAAATAATTATATTATTACATATATTATTGATTAAATATTTAAAGTATATGCAAATAACTACATATCGAACTACTATGAGTCGATTTTAAACTAGTTCATTAAAAAGTTATTGATATACAAAAAAGTCTAATCGAACGAACCGAATCAAACACCGAACGAATTATGAATTTTTCTTACACCAATTGACAAGATAAGAGTATTGAGGGCAAGGCAGAAAGAATGATGAGAATCAAGTTTATAAGAGTCAGGAGGAACGCAGGGGTGTTGTTTCATAATCATAAATTAGATATGGTAATCAACAAAAAAAAAATTGTTATCATGTGGATATATATAGTCTAATAATTACAGCTCTAGAATTGAAAATAATTTTGTGTATGAATCCAGCGCAAGATTAATAAAAGGAGAAAAATGCATGGAAATTTTGTGTATACGCCAACGAAACCTCGGTATTTTCAGCGGTAGACGATGTTTTGGAAAAAACCCAGAGAAAAAGTCAAATAACGTGATGGAAAATTAAAGGATAAGATAAGCAAAGGGGTCACACTGGTTCTTTCATCCCCTGGCCTTATGTTCTTAATATTTTCGGATAGCAATGTTAATGACACAAAATCAAATCCAAACTTCTTTTATAATTACATATTATATTATTTTATGGCAACTGAAAGTAACTTTTGGTTAATTTATTCTATTTTATGCTATCTTATTTTACTTTTATAATAAGAGTAATCATGATGGTCATAAAAATTGCTTGGTAATGGTAGCACAATCAACATAAAGTCATCAAGCAACGCTAGTTTGAAAGCAAGGTTAGAATATTTGGGCATTTTCAAATAGGAAAAAGAATCTAGACAAAAATACTCGTGATGTTAATCATCTGGTTTTTGCTCCCCTTTTTTCTGAACATCTCGTGCCCATATAAAGGTAAGATGTATTGGAATAATTCCGGGCTGGTCTTTGATTTCATTGGCCCAGTTCAATTAGGCTCATGGGGTTTATATGAGCTTCTGGGCTTTTAAAACAAAATATGTATCAAGCATGTCATTATGTCTGGAGCATCTAGCTAATTGTAGAAATTGACAAGATTTTTAAGAAACAAGTAAACGTCTTTAATAAAATTCATTTGTCCAATTATCCAATCCGTCTATATTTAATAAGGCCTAAGCTGATAAGAATTTTCTTTATGTGAAGTTGATAAGTCATCAAGACACGAGAAGAAAAAATCATTTCCGTTGATTTATTTGATATAAAAATTACGGCAGTTCTGTATCCATCCTCATATTCCGATAAATAACAAAGAAATTTATATGTATGATATCATCATATATAAATAAAATAAACATAAGTAAAATAATAAAGAAATTTATATATGATACTTTTAATTAATCACTATAAGATTATATAATGTTTATAATTATCGTGAAATTGATTTATGTATCTTTTATATAATTGTGTTTAATTATGAAATTTTAAAGATAACATGACAATCGGATGTATAATTTTTATATTTTATGTTACTATATGTAAATATGTTCATTTTTTTCTTTTAAAAAGGTATATTTATTTGTTTAAATGTCTATAATTCAATTGAGCTAGATCACATAATTACCTTTTTATTTAATACTTTTTTCGTTATTTGTATCTTATCTGTTAAATTTGATTGATGAAAATAGATTAATTTATAATTCTTAATACATAAATAAGATTAAGTTTTTAAGTTTTTAAGTTTTTCAGATATGATACATCATCACTCTTGTACATCATTGATTTTGTTTAAATCTTTTTCATCTACCTAAATCCAATTATTCAAATATTTTTTTCTCCTCAATTAAAATAGATAGGCAAAATATACTTGAGGTGAAATTTAACTCTTCAAAGGATCTAATTTTTAAGTATTATTCTTTATAGATTGTCATGATTAATAATAATAGTAATAGTATTATTATTATTATGAGTTGGCAACGGTGCTACGCGTAGCACGGATGGCCCTTGTGCTACGGATTGGTTGTCCATTTTTAAAGTTCAAATGATCAATTTGATCGCTCAAAATGATTTTCAAATGAAAAATATAGTTGTAGACCAAATTTTATATTTTTAAATTTTTTTAACTATTTTTCTAAATAGTTAAAAATTCACTTCTTTTGAATTACTCATAATAATTAAATCAAATAATTTTTTAGCTATCTTAAAAAAATTAAAATTAGTCTGTAATTAGATTTTTGTATGAAAATCATTTTGAATGGTAAAATTGACCATTTAAACTTTATAAACGAAGAACTAATACGTAGTATACAGACCATTTATGATGCGCATAGCACCATAATCAATTCACGTTATTATTAATATTATTTATATCTTTAGTATTTAAAAAATTATATTTAAACTTTTCTTAATGTATTTTTTTATTAAATATATTTCTAATGAGAAGAGATCGGTGGACAATGGTTTATTTTGACAACCTTGAAAATGGACCTCTAAATAAATAAATAATCTTAAAATTGGAAAAAGTTTATAGATGTGTTCTTCTACTTTTAGATTGATGGTAATTCAAATTTTATGTAATTTCATTATCGTTTGATAGCCCATCAAAGATCATCAAATTTTCATGTAATTTACAACGGTCTTTGATGAACTATCAAATGATAATGAAATTACATGAAATTTAAATGACCATCAATCTAAATGTAGAAAAGTATATCTATAACAAAAATTTTATTTTTAAAATTTTTTTATATTTATTTAGAAGTTCATTATCAAGGTTATCAAAATAACTCATTGTCAATGGATCCCCACTCATTTTTAATTGATAGGGTTCAATAACATTAGGCCCGACTTGGTCCAAGGCCCACTAAGGATCTCACCTCAGATGTTCGAAGGAGACAAGTATAGAAGTTTAACCACTTGTGTAATATTTTAGAAATTAAAAGTAAGTTTATTTAGTTTGGACTATTTTGCAATTACAAGTAATTTAAGGAGTAAATTATAAAAAAAAAGGAACTACAAAACAGATGAAAACACGTTACCAAGTTTGTGATTGACACGTAGCCTCTCTAAATCACATAAATATCACTCTTTCTCTCCGTGAAGTTAGTGATGATATACGAGAACAAAGCAAATTAAAATGAAAAAGGAAATCCGAGAGGAGATGAAACTGAAAGAAGGAAACCAACTAAAAAAAACAAGGAACGAAAATGAAAATAGTCAATCGGAAGAAGATTAGTTATAGAGATTTACTAATTCAGGAAGTCGATTTTGTGTGGCAGAGTATTTCGAGTATCGTCGGCGAGGATCGAATCATAAATTAAAATTGTATTCATATAAGATAATCAAACTTTTCTACAACTTGTATTTGATTATTATCTATTATTTAGATTCTTGGATTGACCTGAATTGTGTTGGTTGACCTTTGACTTGAGATACGGGTCGATGACCTGAATTGTGTGGATTGTCTGGATTGATCTTTGACTTATGATATAGGTCGATAACTTTGAATTATGCGAATTGATTGGATTTTGATCACTAGATTGGATTGAATGTTGAAAGAGTGTTGATAATGAAACTGGTCAAATAATGCATGTTTGTACATGTTGTAAGCTAACCCTTTCGTACTCTGAAAGGGAGGATCTACACAACCTGAAGGGTTGTGAGTGAAAAATGGCTCTGCGGAGTCCCGCTTACCAGCGGATTTATGGGATATCCCCACTTATCACGGTGGACACGGTGTGTGATCTTCATGTGTCTATGCATAATTGTTTAAAATACATGTTTTAATAAATAAGAATGAATTATTATTATTTGAGATGTTTTGAATGAGACTCTATTATTCATAATACTCTATAAGAGAAGCTGTGTCGTTAAATAATCGGTTACTGAGTTTTGTAAGCTGACTCCATTTTATTTCTTTGTTATTTTTCTTATTTGTTGGCGACGTAGGTTGCGGGCCATCGGATGAATGCAGAAGATGCCGTCTCCATAGTGCCTCGGCCCGAGACGTTACAACTTGATCAGGCTTCTATCCCGACATGTTGTTTTCACTTCTTGGGCGAGCCTATAAATAAGAGAAAGGATTAGTTGACAATGGGTTATTTTGACAACCTTGACAATGGATCTCTAAAAAATACAAAAAAAAAATAAAAATAGAAAAAAGTTTGTCGATATATTCTTCTACTTTTAGATTGATGGTCATTTAAATTTCATATAATTTCATTGAGAAGGGATCTAATTACCATTTTTTTGTGCCCATGGTGCCTATTTATTTATTTATGTATAAATTTAAAAATGTGAACCGTTAGATGTATTTTATATCATCTCAATTGTATATATATGAAAAATCATAAAATTTTAACTTCATTTGAATTGTCATCAAGTAACGTGTCTAAATTATAAAATTTGGTCCGTTGATTTTATTAACGCTTGATGCCTATATAAATAATATCGAAATGATATAATTTTTTGTAGACATATATAAGATGATATTTATAAAATATTTTTTCAATTAGTTTTGTTATTGAAAAATTTAAATAATAGTTATTTGATATTTAATTTTAATGGCACCGATGTGGCATCAAAATGATGGTAATTGAATCCCTTCTCAATTTCATTATCGTTTGATAGTTCATCAAAGACCGTCAAATTTTCATATAATTTATAACGGTTCTAATTTAATTATATTTGATGGATTATCAAACGATAATGAAATTTGAATGACCATCAATCTAAAGATAGAAAAACACATCTATAACTTTTTTTTCTATTTTTAAGATATTTTTGTATTTTTTTTAGAAATCCATTGTGAAGTTAAATAAAGATCCAAGGTTTATGAAAAAGAGATTCGCAGCCGAGGTTACACACATTTACACTAAACTAAAAGACTTGAAGTACTTGATATAGTATACTTATATCGAGCACTGATTACAACAAATTATTTATTCGAAAACGATACAAAGTCTGAATTATAGCCTTAGCATATCTAAATTTTAATGGATGAACAGGGATTTCACCACACACGCTCGCGCATGAACACACATTCTTCTTCTTTTTGTTCAATTAAACTTCTTTTTATTTAATTTCCTTAAATATCGTCAAAAGCGTTAAAAAGGTTCATTCTCAGCATATCTTCCTACCCATTTTGAATAGTTAGGCATCTATCTTTTCTTCATAAGTATAATGGTCCTATCTAGTATCATTAAGCTATCACCATCTCTCTCAACCAAAAAGGTGAAATTGTAATTATTGCGTACATAACCAAGTAATAACACGTCCCTCTTAACCATAATCAAATTCATCATCGAAACAAAAAGGCTAGTAGTAATGTAACAGCTGCAAATTGTCGATTCCGCAAACTGTTACACTCTGATCAGAATGAAAATCAAATTAAAATGTATTGGAATAGAATGAAAATGAGAAGAATAAAATAAAATAGAGTTGATTTCATATTGAATTTTCATGATCAATATGAAATCTATATTAACAAGAATTCATTTGATCTATTATGTTGAAAAATGATAGAGTTCTTCAAAACTATCTGCCATTGATTCCAATTTAGGATTTAACGAAAATCATCCGATAAATTCTGAAAAAAAAATAAAAAAAAATTGCAAGACAAAGTACTATCTAATGAGAGCTTGATCGCGAGTTCAAAAAAAATTGCCGACATCTTCTCTCTTCATAGTCGAACCTGTCCGAAGAAGATCGAAGAATGACACACGGTCTTTGGAGCTGTCAGAAAATAATTATCATCAAATACCTACGTCTCGCTCTCATCTTCTCTCCTCCTGATCACGAAAAGCGACGAAATTTTCATTGCCATTTTGCGTTTTCTCCCTCTGCGACTTTGTTTTGATCAACGGGTTAGCGTTATGCATTCAAATTCCTATTGAAAGGACCGTTGGCTCTTAACTAAAGCTACACTGTTCAAAGCAGAAAATAGTGCCACATGAGATCAGAACTTAGGTACAACTTATTTTGTGTATAAACTAAAAGCTGAGAAGTAAACTTCAGATAAGGACTGTTTACTGGCCGCTAACCTCATGGTGCTTTTAATCAACGAAGCATTTATAATGATGCAAAAGTCTAATCTTACCAAAAATATATGTATATTTCTTGTCTCGTGGGCATTACTGAGTCTTGAGTCTTGACAAAAGGTAGAATTCAGTTTGGTGAGAGCTCAAAGCCTACTAATGATAAATTACTTGAAATAGTCTTATAAAAGAAAGAGACGGTTAAACTGATTTGTCAGTCATTTGCAATCATAGATAAGCGGCAACAAATATTTTGTAATATTTTGATGTTTAGTGAAATTTTATTATAAGTTATTAAGAAATAAATTAATATATTAAAATTTAAAATTAATCTTTAAAAATATTATTTGTTCATAATAATAAGTATAATTAATCATGAAATATTACAGAGATAAGACATACATTTTTTTATTGCTTGAATATATTATTCTTATAAATCATATCATCAGATTTCTTTTGAAAATAACTCTTTTCTAAGTATGATTAATCATAAAATATGTATCTACAAGATCATTATCCTTATTTAGTGATTCTTATGCATGAATTAAATTATATTTTATTTTAAAACAAATTATTCTACTATTAAAAATATTTTAATAACTCGAGTGAAGAAAATTATTACAAATTATATTTTTTATAGGGCGGAAATCCCTTGGCAAATATTTATTTTGACAATCTTAACATCCAACTTTGTGTAAATTCATAAAAAAATCTTAATGAAAATTTTTATAAACATATTCTAAAATTTATAAATTGATTGTACTTTAAATTTCATAAAATTTGAGTGTTATTTGATATTTCATCAAAGACTATTATATTTGAACTGTTAAATTTATCATATAATTTTGATGATATTTGTTGGAATATCAAATTATACTCAAATTACACCAAATTTGAAACAAAATAAATATATAAGTTTAAGAATATATTTATAATTTTTATTTATTTTTTATGAATTTATACAAAGTTGGTTGCCAAAATTATTAAAATAAATAGTTGTCAAGAGATCCGGCCATTTATTATAAAGTCGGTTCTCAAAATTAAGTTATTTTATCTAAATTTTATTTACAAGAAGTGCTATGTATATTATTATATAATATAACGATCAAGAGTTATAGACTTACTTTTTTTATGAGATATAGACTTAAATTTCAAATCACTGAGGAAGCAAATTAATTTAGTCGCTCGTCAAGCCGAAGGCTGCCACAGTGGCAACTCCTCTGGGCCAAATAAGTTTGTGCCTTTGTGGCAACCCCTCTGAGGCGAATGGTATAACAACCTCCAAACAGCGTCCCTTCACTTTTCTGTGAAAAACACAGAGGATCAAGACAAAATGATAGGAATTGTTCACAATGTTCTGTGATTTGCAATATATTTCTGCTCATAAAGACGCTTCAGGATTCGATCCATTAAAAAGACATCTAGGAGCCATTTAAAAGGAAGAAATTGTTTATGTACCTAATTAAATATACTGTTCAAAAGATATCTAGGACCCATTCAAAAGGAAGATATTGTTATTCTGGCCCAACCAAGATGAAAACGGAGGAACTATGAAGACAAAACTTCACCACATAAAAAAATCTAACAATGTTCAAATAAATATTTTGTTCTTTTAGAAAATATTGAATGAATATTTGAAACTCCATTTTAGATTTTTCACATTGAAGGGTTTTGGAATAGCAACGTTCTCCACTGTAATTTATCTGTACTTCTTGAATTTATTATTAATTGTAATTTACTTGGCAAGGTTCTAGCAGCAATATTTTGTCACTGATAAATCATAGCTTATATCATTGCGAATAAAATAGCATGCAATCCGATTTGTCCGGATACAAATTATTTAATTCTCACACCACACGCACTGTTTAAAGGAAAAAAGAGGTTGAGATCAATGGTGAACAAACATCGTCTTTTTGTTGTTTCTGCACTTAGTTAGTACAAGAAAAAAAGGTTAATTCCGTTCTCGTCGATTTTTTTTATTTCTACTTTTTTTTTCTTTTGGGCCATAATAAAAGAAATATATGGCCGTTGGTGGGGTCAATTTTTAAACTTCCCGCGTCACTTTCTCTCCCCTCACAACACCAAACACATTGCTTCAAAGCAGAAGAATTGCATTTTAAGAAATGAAAAATACAGAGTTCTGGACAGGCGTGATAGAAACAGAGCACCTTTTCAATATTTTCTTATTTCATTTTCTTTATTTATTTTCCTGTACCAGGCTACCCAACAAACTGTTGTTGGGATTCGTTCATATAAATCAATTGTTTCTTCGTAAAGGCCATTGAGCTCTGAAACTTTTCTCTGTCACACCTGGAGTTGTTCCAACGATGGAGATTGCTTTGCTCTTCATTGCCATTTCTTTTCTCTTTTCTAATTCTGGTTAGCGATATATTGTTCATACAATATTCTTATATTGTCATTGCTATATATGCTTTGTATTCATCTAACCATGTTTCATTTTATTTAATGCAGTTGCTTATGACCCACTCGATCCTAACGGGAACATAACCATTAAATGGGATGTTATGTCATGGACGCCTGATGGATATGTTGTAAGTACATATTAATTTTACTATTTGTTAAATAATGGATGTATCTGTAATTCTGTATTTTCATTTTCACATTTTTTTTGTTGTTTAAAAGTTCAATTAGCCTTAGAAATTGCGACTGCATCTAATTAATAATTAACTGATAATGAAGAAAAATATGCAGTCAATTAGACTAATATGAACTCATTTTCTACACGAATATTTCTTGAATTCTTTATAGTCAAGTTAAGATGTTGTTCGTTTTGTTCGCTTGGGTATGTACTGATTGATTGAGCACACCAATCCTGCTAACCATAATTTGGTTGCATTAGAATACCAGTCAGCAGTTGAGCCCCATTTTTAAAATATACAGGTAATCAGAACTCCTGGGAATATAAAGAAATAAATAAAACCGACACAGTTATTTTGTTTGTTAGGTGAAAAGGTTGAATTAGAACATCCAGTATATGAACAGCCAGTAACAAATGAAGATAATTAATTTACATCTGATGTAGGCTGTGGTGACCATGAACAACTTCCAAATGTACCGGCATATCATGACCCCGGGTTGGACCTTGGGCTGGAGTTGGGCCAAGAAGGAAGTGATCTGGTCAATGGTCGGCGCACAAGCGACCGAACAAGGCGACTGCTCCAAGTTCAAGGGAGGCATTCCTCATTGCTGCAAAAAGACCCCTCAAATTGTGGATTTACTCCCAGGAGTCCCTTACAATCAACAAATTGCTAATTGTTGCAAAGGTGGGGTTATTGGAGCATACGGCCAAGATCCCTCAGCAGCCGTCTCAGCATTTCAGGTGCCAGAAGAACCATTTAACAACATTAGGAGTTATATACATATAAGCTTAATTAATTAAACAAAGTTCATTGAAAGGACTGGGAGTGGGACAACACTTGTTGGTTCAGAAATAGGTAGTGTTTGTTCTAAAAATTGCTTGTTCTGATCACCACATTTCAATCTTTAATACAGGTGAGCGTAGGGCTTGCGGGCACAACAAACAAGACTGTAAAACTTCCAACGAACTTCACCTTGCTTGGACCTGGTCTTGGATATACATGTGGACCAGCAAAAATAGTCCCATCTACAGTGTTTTGGACACCTGACAAACGCCGTAAAACACAAGCATTGAGTAAGCATCATCTTTGGTAAACATTAGGTAATTGATATTATGGCTTATTATAGGATCTTATGATTTTAACTGAATATCATACAACTTATTGGACAGTGACATGGAATGTAACATGCACATATAGCCAAATGCTGGCCTCAAAGTACCCATCATGTTGTGTTTCATTCTCATCTTTCTACAATAGCACCATTGTGCCCTGCCCCTCCTGCTCATGTGGCTGTCAGCACAAGAATTGCATCCAGTAATGAATTCCTTGCTTTTCAGTATCTTTTTTATTTGTTTGTACCAGTAAAACTAGTTAGTCAGTGTTTTTTCTTTCACCTTATGTGCTTGATCCAGAAATCTGGACTCTTAAGTCGTCTGTACACTAGAAAGCCATTTTTTTCTCTCAGAACTTATGCTAATTTGTTTTAGATGTCCCAGTGTTCAGAACTTGTCTGAAGCATTTTTGGTTTGGAAATTTAGACCACTATTTTCATTTGGGTAAATACTTATAATACTCGTCAGCATATATGTTAATCAACAGTATTGAATCATTCACCAGGAAAGACGCAAAGATTCTGACAACCACAGGTGTAAACACGCCGAGAAAAGATGGCTCGCCGCTACTCCAATGCACATCCCACATGTGCCCAATACGGGTGCACTGGCATGTCAAGCTGAACTACAAGGAATACTGGAGAGCCAAAATCGCTATAACTAACTTCAACTACCGCATGAATTATACGCAATGGACCCTCGTAGCACAGCATCCAAACCTTAATAACATCACTGAAGTTTTTAGCTTCTCTTACAAGCCAGTGCTACCCTATGGCGCCATCAGTAAGTATTTCAGATTTTTGAAATAACAGTTCAGTTCTACATAATGCCTACTGCCTAGTGCCTACCTTAAAAAGAAAAAAAGAAATAACAGTACAGTACCTGGTATTTATTCCAAAAACTTCAGTCCTAATAGGAATATTATTAACAAGTCAAGGAGGTGCCAGCAACCAGTTGAAATATACAGAGCAGAGAACCCCAATGGTTGCAAATGTAACAATTGCCATAAAAAAAAAGAGTTTCTGAATTGGTTTATTGTCCTCTTGTTTAAGTAGTCATTGTCTTAGATATTTATTTGGGAAAATGGTTTGGACCAAAATGCATTCACCTCAAATGACAGATATTGCTTCTTTAAATTCCTTTTTATCTTATTTCTTTTTTCCAGTATGGTGTTTAATAAATTCCATACATCCGTTTCAAACTGCAACGTCAAACATCATCAGACAGAGGCCAAATACCATTTGTAGTTTAGTACTGAAACAAGTTGTAGCAGCACTTAATTCTGGCCGTATTTAATAGGACTTATTACTTACTAAAATCTATTAAATGTTGCAAATATTTATTAATTAACAACAATCAAAATTGATGCAAAACAGATGATACGGGAATGTTTTATGGGTTGAAGTACTATAATGACTTGCTGATGGAGGCAGGGCCTGAAGGCAATGTCCAGTCAGAAATTCTTCTTCAAAAGGACATGAACACTTTCACATTTAAAAAAGGTTGGGCTTTTCCGCGAAAAGTTTACTTCAATGGGGATGAATGCAAGATGCCTTCGCCTGATGCCTACCCCTACCTCCCCAATTCAGCACCTAAGTTTGCAAAAATGACCTTTCAACAATTGCTGATTATTTTGGTGTCCTTCCTTGTTGGCGTCCGGGTTTTGTGATTGGTAGATGAAATTTTGGAAATTGCAAAAAGAGAAATCCATCTACAAACTGCATAGAACTTTTAGGATTCGTTCAAAATCCAGATTTTGTACACTTGTAGAGAGCGAGATTGAAGGAGATTTTGATTTGATTTATTTTTGGCAATCTTCCAAGGATATGAGCGCTTCTATTGTAACCAATTGAGGGGGAAGGGGGGGAGATTAAACAGTGTTGGTTGGAGATTTGTGTAATTGTTTCATGAATTCAGAATTTTTTTTCCCTTTTCTCTAATAATTTAGGATAATATTGTATTTAAAATTTAAAGACACATTGTTCTCACGTTCGCTGTGATTTCAGTACCTTGCTAGTTTGGTTCCACACTGTACCAAGTACCAACCACAGCATCAACAAGGCGTGTATGTTATAAAAGGCTCTCTTATAAAAGAATTCATTCAATAAGGGAAACAATATGTGATTAAATTAATTAAAAATAGGAGGAATCACAACTATATTGGAAAATGAAAATGACAATGTACGTCCTCAAGTTTGACCTGTATGAAATATCATTTTTTTTTCCAGACTGGCATGCACTATCACTTGTACATAATACGTGCACAAATATTGACCACATTGTTGTCAGTTTCACTTTCACGCGCAGCATGACTTTAGCTGGCATGATGCTTCTCAAATTGAATTCATAATTTCTCTTTCAGAAAATAAAAGACAACTGTCAAATTGGACAATATTAAATCGTGATACAACTGTATAAGTAATCGCACTGGGTTAAAATTGTAATTGAGAATCAGTCATTGATTTAGTGATAAAAATAATATTTTTATGTGAGAGGTCATGAGTTCAAAACTCAAATGGAGAATTTTTATAGATAATTATGAAATTTAAGAGCTTAACACTCATATTTGTAATAAAAAAAATTGCAGTTGAGAAATAAAATGATGTATTGATAACAAATGTTCACCAGAAAAAGATTTATTACAATAAAGATGAAATTAATTATATTTTTTTTCATTTTGTTTTATCTTCTTTTATTTTAGTGACCTGTGTGGTTTTATCTGTACTGCAAACATACTATGTACCAGACCAAAAGGTATTTATTGAACAAACTGCCCAGCAGTCTTGTTCATCACAAGTATTGAGATTCACATGTAGGAAAAAGCTATTTTATTTAATATATATTCTATTCTAGCAGTCCCTCCATGCTACAGATTTACAATATAGACGAACAATATTACAACCAAACCCTGAATCTGCAAATCATAAATCACCATTTTCTTTGCTGTTCCTAACAAAAAGCAGCATCCAGTCATACCATAACTTAAAGAATTCACCATTGCAGAATCATCATGGTTGTCAGGGACAAGCAAGCAACAAAAATTGTATTTACCACCTGCGATACTAATCTAGGTGAAGAATTTGGCAGCATTGGGTACTGATCTGGCGGTGGCATTACACAGTTATCCCCGTTGAAATAAACTCTTCGTGGGAATGCCCATCCCTTGGAGAAAGAGAAGGTCTCCAGATCCTTCCGGAAGAGTATCTCTGATTGTACATTTCCATTAGGGCCGGCAGCCATTAGAAAGTCATTATAGAATTTTACACCCCACAACATTGCTGTATCATCTGCACAATAAAGAATAAAAGTCAGAAGAAAGAATTGATTAAAGGTCATATTCAGAGACTTAAAAAATTATACAGGAAAGCGAAAGGAATGGAAAAATATAATGCCAGTGACTGGCACCTGAAAAAAATAATTTTCTTTTGAGGCGCATTAATTGCCAACTCACCAATCTATAAGAGTGCCACATTGCCAAGTGCTACCCAGGTTTTCTCAAACTTTATATGATCGGCACTTGAACCAAGAAGGATTGCCCTTGCAGCATGCTATTGTTGGTGATGAGTCAGGGCCAAAAGTGATTACAATGACTGTTCATGGACCTCATTTATCTTAATTTGTTTTTGATTGTTCTCAAGGGTCAATTTATTTATGAGATACATATATTTAATGTTTAATTCATTTAAGTCTCTGAACTCAAGATTGAAAGCACAACTGTCCTCAATATTACAAATTCCACTACCAATGCAAATATCCTTAATAGAGAAGGTGGAAACTCACTTATGGTCCCAAAAGGTACCAGCGATTCATAATTGAAGCTGAAAATGGTAGTGAGATTATCGAAGTTCGGATGCTGGACAACCAAATTCCAATTACTGTAGTTCATCCTGTAATTAAAATTTGTAATTGCGATTTTAACGCGCCAATACTCCTTATAGTTCAATTTGACATGCCAATGGACTCGAATAGGGCACATGTGTGAGGTGCATTGTACCAATGGAGCATTGCTGCTCTTCCCAGGGCCATTTATTGCCTGTTGCAAATAGGGTGAATTTCCCCTATAATCAAGAAAATAATAAAATACAAAATAACAGTTAGATTGGCAAATTTTAAAAAGCCTAAAAATTTAGAGACTTATATGACACTTTCACAGAAAATTTTAAGCAAAATTAACATTTACATCTATCATTCTGATATAAAAATTGGTCTAAGTGTTCGCATGTTGGCTATATACAAAATCATTCATAAATTTGCTTTGTAGGAGATGATCATATAACCATGGGTCTGATAAGTAACATAGTAATGCTAACAAATTCACTTAATTAATCCATGTAAATTCTGCTACCAGATTACATCACAGAACTTATGATGACTTACTCAACACAGCTTCCAGGGTTAGTGACGTTGTTTTGGCATCCACATGAGCAAGTGGGGCAATTGACAATGGTGTCATTGTAGAAAGAAGACATTGAGACACAACAAGTTGGGGTCCTTTGAGACAGAAATTGTGAATATGTGCATGTTATATTCCATGTCACTGCCCAAAAGAAACAAAATTTAAAACAAAACTAATTGTCGCAGCCCAAAGTAGGAGCAGAACGAATAATAAGTCAGATAATTAACGTTCCTACAAAACGTCAAAAGATATTACTGATTCACTAACTTCGAACAATCTTAATGCCCATCTTTTCTGCAATTTTCCTAACACTATTTGAAGGAGTTTCCAGAAAGTGATAATTATACAAAATTGATGACGATAGGTACACCCATATGATATATTGAGTCTCTTTCTTTTTTTTTTCATTTTGGCAGGACAAATATAAATGAATAAGAAAACAAATAAAGTAAAATGCTATAGAGACATACGAAGGGACTGCGTAATTCTCCTGCCATCCTGGGAGACAAATTTGGTCGATGGTACTTTCTTTGCTGGCCCACAAGTGTACCCAGGCCCAGGAGCCTTGAGGGTAACATTTTTAGGTGCTCTGACAGTCTTGTTGGTGGTCCCAGACTGACCCACGCTGAGCTGGAAAGAGGCAACTGCATTTGCTGGGTCCTGGATCCACGAACTCAAAACTCCCCCCTTGCAACAGTTTGCAATTTGCATGTTGTATGGTGTACCTGCAATAATTTATTTCAATTCTAATATAGCAGTCTCATACTTCCGGGCATACAACCCGGTGCAAAGTATTTCAGAATTTTATGGGTATCAGATGAACCAGTATGGATTCAAGTACTTGAATTTAACAAGGAACTGGAGGCAATGTTTACAAGAACTGAAATTTCAGAAGATTGGATGCTTATTGGTTGACACTACAAGATAGGGCTGTCAATGGCACCCTTTTGGCCGTTTACCCAACCCGTATCGTACCCGATAAGACGGGTATGGGCAAGGTTTTATTTTCATTAGGTCATCGGGTATGGATATGGATAAGAAAAAAAATTCGTTAACTTATGGGGTATGAATATGGGTAAGGGGTTTTCGTTATCCGTTATCCATTGGGTAAATTATATAAATATATATATATAGTTAAATATATATAAATATAATTATTTTATATTTTTAATAAATATATATATAGTTAAATTATATAAATATATATATAGTAATTAGTATATGTTTTTTATGACAATTGACATGAATGATTTTTGTTATATCTAAAATGTTAATTATTATTGCACTTTATTAGTATATTTATTTGATGTTATTTTTTTGTCTAAATCATATAATTTTTTTCATTGAATTATTTTTATTTTTACCCGTTATCTACCGTTACCCATTCATTACCCGAAATTTTTAATGGGTACGGGTAGGGTATAGGTATAGAAAATTTTAATGAGTATGAGTAGGATATGGATAAAGAAAATTTTAATGGGTATGAATATAAAAATACCTCCACCCGTACCCTCCCCTACCCATTGACAGCACTACAACTAGAAAGCCTCTAAGAATTGGGAGCAAGATTTTTTCTCAAATGATTCACTTAGGTTTATTACAAGCATGAAATTGTACTGGATGGTAGTAATCCACCTGGAAACTGAGGTTACAGTATGTACCAGTTCCCCCAGCACATCTATGTACCAAATGATGATATTAAAGAAAGATACAAAAATAGGTACCAGGTAACAGGTCAACAATTGATGGGTTTCGCTTGCAGCAGTGGGGAATATTGCCTTTAAACTTGGAGCAGTCACCTTGTTCAGTGGCCTGGCCACCAACCATAGACCATATGACCTCCTTCTTGGTCCAGGTCCACCCAAGCGTCCACCCGGGTGATTGTATGTGCCGGTATTTTTGGTAATTGTACAACGTGACTACACCCTTGAATAGAATTCCATTTACATGTCAAACACTTAACATAATAAGTTTCAATTAAGCCAAAATGATTAGCTGACACAGACAGCTGGTTCATGTGTCTATTGAACTTACTGGTACTGCACAATCACATTTTCTTGTGTGAATCAATACAAATTTTTGGTCATACAGTACAATTAGAATTTCACACATTTTCCTTGTGTGAAATCAACATATAGTCAAGTACTCAATTGTAGGAAACTGTACAAATTGTGTCCCTATACTCAAACCCCACCACCTAATGTGTGAAATCGTCAAATCGATATTTGATGGTAAAAGACCAGGGTAAAGGAGAAATGAAGAATTGCAAAACCATGTAGCCTTGATCGTCAATAGGCTTAGAATACTAGTCAAAGAATTTGGAAATTTAAAATAGAAAATTAAGAGATAATGTCAAGCAAGATATTACTAAAATATGTAAAATTACTTCAGTGAAGGTTAAAATTGACAGGCTGATAGTGACCACTGTATGCACGGCGATAGACTAAGACAGCCTCCAGAAGTAGACGAAGTAAAAGTAATGCAATTAAATCTACCATTGAAAAAAATTTCTGATACTGACAGAAATTATACTTCTGTGAGGCATTCAAAAAAAGAATTGAAAAGGTCACAAGTCACAACCCAAATAAGAAGAAAAACATGAAAGGTTTTACTTACCACATATCCATCTGGAGTCCATTGCATAATATCCCATTTAATTGTTATATTCCCAGTTGGATCAAGTGGGTCGTATGCCTCTACACATTAGAGCAAAATCCATACGAGCATTTTCAGTTTTTCAATATTATGTGTAAAGAAAGAAATCATGAAGAAACATCAGAAACTGAACCAAGAAGCTTGCTCACTGGTACGAATATGATTATGCTTTTTTTTTTTACTTTTCAGATATAGTCTGATGTGAGGTACCATAAGTTCTAATTCTTTCTGTACCAAAGGGAATATTCCCTATTTTTGTTTGGAGCTAAAAATTTCGTACAGATCCTTTTAGAATTGAACTCCTTTTGCAACAAACAAGGCAATAATGAGTTAAATTTTGTAGACCCCAGTTATTCCACATAATACATTGATTAAAAAAATTAAAAAAGCAAAATAAATTGTTCTTAAACCCTGCCACGAGGCCCACGACGACACAGGTCAACCAAACTCATGAAAACAAACAAACAAGCGGTTCCGTTTCCGGCTTCTTCCGGGTTAGAACATTTAGTACTGGCGTTTTTAAATTTTCTCACAATAATATCTTCAAAGACCACACAATTCCCAAAAATTAAAAAAAAAAAAAAGGAACGAAAAAGTATATCAGATATGCATATCACAACAATCGCGCAAAAATTTAATTCCAAGTCGTGTTTTGCACTGATCATAAACCAAGAGTAAAGTTCCACAAAGAACAAACGAAACGGATTAAAATAACTGAAAGAAAAAAAAATAATCAGACCATCAGAACAGAAGAAAGGGGAAATATTGCAGGGATTTACTAACCTGAAGAGTGGGTTAGAAATGAAAGTGCAACAAAGAGGGCAAGGGGAATGCAAAACGCTTGAAATTCAAGCTTGATCGGTTCATGGTTTGAGAAGAACCAGGAACGAACTTTTTGCGTGATTTTTCAGTGTTCAAATCGCCTAGGCTCGCTTTTAATTTGTTGCGAGAAGAAGGAAAGAAGAAATAGATTCAGAACAGCTTTCCTCTTACTTGATTATAGTAAATACATTTAGATAAGAATCATGGAGATTGGAGAGGAGAGATCGAGAGAGGGGGGTTTAGTTTTAGTGCGTTTTTAGAGAACCTCAACGCGTGGTTTTATGAGCATGGAGATTCGTAGGATGTTATGTTCTTAAAACAAAATAAAAATTGTGCGCACACCGAGTCATGCCAGAGAACTCACAGACACAACGAGTGAGGTCCCACCTAAAAGTGACTTTTTGCTATCTCTTCCACATGTTTTCATTAGGGACAATGGGCATCATGCACCCCTGAGTCGTTCATCCCCCTGTATCTTACAATAAAAATGTAATGGGCTGGTATATCTTTTCCGAAAAGAAAGCTAAGTATTCATTTATTTTCCTTTTCGGTTGCGAGACTTTTTACACTACGCAGGATTAGAGATGGCGATTGAGCGGGTCGGGTTCGAATTCGGATCGGACAGGTTGTATCAGTTTGATCTTCTGAAAAAAATTGGATTGGGTCAATTTATATGTTGTGCTTATTTAGATTTTTTAGTAGATTTTGATTGGATTGAAGGTCATTTAATCTCGGATCGGATCGGATCGGGTCGGATTCGGGTCAGGTCGGGTTCGGATCCGGGCGGGTTTCTCGCGTCAGGTCGAGTTCTGCCACCTCTACGTAGGATCCTCTCTGGACAGTAGGCAGTGATGACAGTCACATATAAACGTATGTGTAAACACGCACAAGTATGTGTGTTCATATTAAAATATGTTTGTACATAATATATTTAGATATAATATGTCTTGTTAAATGTGCGTGATTAATATATGAATAATTTTGATATGGCTAAACACATATCTAATACGTTGAATTTACACATATAGCATGTATAAAATACTTCAGCACATTAGAATTTTAAAATGCGTATGTGCTTAAAAGATTGACTTGATATTCAAATTAGATATTAGAATCATCATAACATATATGATAGTTCTGAATTTTATATGTCATTTTTATTTTTCATGACCAAGACCACTCTAATTTTTCTGATTTTTCTTACATATTTCTTTAATTTTATTTAAAATTTATTGAATTTGTACATGCTATAAGTATTGATACATGCCAAAAACGTATAAACACGAACATGTTTAACATGCCGCGTTAGACGTGTTACATGTGTTAGACATACGTGTTTGAGTTTTTAAATTTTTGACACGTTAAAATATGGACGTTCAAACATGTGAACACAGGTTGACACGACATGTTCCATGTCGAACACATTATGTGCTTACACGTGACACACACGTTTGTAGGTATTGGCCATTTTTTTTTAAGAAATATCATTTTTCTTTCAAGATCTAGCAAAATCGTTTGTTTATACAAATGAGACCGATACCAAAAAATGATTTTTCATCTAGGTCTATATATATTATCATATTTAACAAATCTAAAATAGTTAAAAAAAAATAAAAAATATAAAAATTTCGCGTAAAAAATATCATGCTAGATTTTGAAAATTATTTATTTTTCCAAAAATAAATAATTTGCTCTCTCTAGAAGGAGAACAAAATGAACGGATTATTTATATGAGACTTAATAAAAAAACGGGTATTAGACAAAAATTATTGTTGATATCATTATATTTATTATTATGTGTATCAAATGAGTTATTATTTTTTTACAATATTATTATTATTTTTGCTTAATAGAGTTATTATTCATATTATTATAATATTTTAAGCTAAATAATAAAAATATTACAAAAAATACATTATATAGTAAAATCGTTATATATGGGTGGGATCCCATAAAAACTAATTGTTTTAATAATTTTGACAATCAAATTCATATAAATTCATAAAAATTTCAAAAGAAAAAGACTTTACAAACATAACTTTACACTTCATGAATTGGTTGTGTTCGAATTTCATGCAATTTGAATGTCATTTGATATTCCATCGAGAGTCATCAAAATTGTATGCTAATTTTAACGGTCTAAATTTAATGATCTTTGTTGAAATATATTAAACGGCACCTAAATTGCATAAAATTTAAAACACAATCAATCCATAAATGTAAGAGTATGTTTATAAGGTTTTATTTTAAGATTTTTATAAATTTATATTAAGTTAGTTGTCAAAATTATTAAAATATCATAATATATTTCAGGGTGCTATTTATAATAATTATCTTCATAATATTTTTATCAGATAATAAAATAAATGAAAGAAATGCGGAATGCGTCCGCGCAAGTGATAGAATCATACACTGTACCCATCCCATGGATTCCAATTTGCTGCCATAAAAAACTATGGCAGCAACGTGCCATAATTTTTTTAGTCCGCTGGTTTTATTTAAATGTTTGAGATTTAGTAAAAAATGATTTTTTAATTGTGAAACCCACTGACATAGACACCAAAAAGATATGGCTGTGCCATAAAAATAAGTACGAAGCTGATGTGAATCCCCCATTCCATATTGGACGCAATACTGGTGTGTTGGGATCATGGGATTTGTTAATGCAACACGATTCCGCGTATAATCAACTCCAGGAAAATTAAAGTAGCAATTACGATTAACGAAAATCTTTCAATAAAATTTAACGGATTAATTTGAAAATATTGTAGAATTATTTATAATTAAATTTCGAAAAACAAATATCAGATGTACTTCGTATAAATCTTATACGTGAAAAACAATAAAATTTATGCAATTACAATTACACTTTTCATCAAATAAAAAATATATTTTTTATAGAAAGGTGAGAGTCTAGTTCTCAAATTTTTATTGATCATTTTGAACTAGTAAGTAATTTGCAAACAAAACTATATAGTGATTTTTTTTAATATATTTTTGTTGATTGAACACCAAATTAATATTCACATTTCATGGGAATTATACCCAACCAATTTATCAGTATATCAGAAAAAGCAATATGTCTATCATATTTTCTATATTTTAAAATTTTTACATGTCTTTTCAAAATGTGGGATATAAAAGATAAATAATAGAATGCAAAATGCACGCACTTTCTTTCTCCATTTCATGCTGCCAGCCTCCACGGCTCCACTTAGACTATTAATAATAACGGACTGATACATAGACACAAAGAAAATTAAAAAATATATATTATATACATATTTCTCAGGATCAATACAGGCTACAGCATAAATTGTAAGATACTTGAGAAAGCTCGTCTGTGGTGACGTGGAGCAATGTATAAGCTGTTTGGGTACTGCCCCCTTCAAATACATGTTAAAGTATGACTCTAAAATTATACTTCCAAACATAAATAAAATTTATAAAAAATGTTTTAGAAATAACTATGATATTATGCTTAAGTTCAGGGAAATTTCGCGAACGTCTCCTTCAAAATAATATTCATAAAAAAAATTATGAATATGTCACAGCACTGCTACATAAAATTAGATCATATGAAATAGGCATTTATATTTGTCTTCCCTTTATGACTATGACCATGTACAAGATCAAATATATGGGATCAACTTTTAAAGCAAATAACTGAGAATTAGCTAATAATTTTTTTATGCCATGATTTTGAAAATCAAAAGAACTTGATTTTATTTAAAATTGAAACCGAAGTATATACTCAGTGACATTCGGTGCGATATTAAAATTACAATTATAGTTTAAAGATTTCGATTTGATATGGTTCCATAAATTAAACTACGATTTGATCATTTCTAATTCTACGTTCTCAATGTTTTTTTAAGTTTTTTAGTGGTTGAGATATTCTTCTAATAATTAAAAAATGTGGCATGACTAGTATAATACCGTCCATTTTAACAACAAATAAATGAATAATAACAGGGTGAGAATCCTTTGACAACTTTCTATTTTGAGATTCTTGACAATCAATTTTATATAAATTCATAGAAAATTTTAAAAATAACAAAAACAATTACAAACATATTCTCACACTTGTGGTCTGGATATGTTTCAAATTTGATACAATTTGAGTATCACTTGATATTTCATCAAAGACCATTATATTTAAATCGTTAAATTTATTATATAATTTTGATGATTTTTGATAAAATATCAAATGACACTAAAATTATATCAAATTTGAAACACAATGAAAAATAGATAAGTGTAAAATATGTTTGCAATATTTTTTATTTTTAAAAATTTAGATAAATTTATATAAAATTAGTTGTCAACGTATCAAAATAAATAGTTATTAAGATATCTCACTCATAATAATAATCCTTAAGATCTCTTCTTGGTGACGGTTCTTTTACTTTTGCCGCAGAATCGGTTGTACCTTCGCTCGCGTGGATGATTCTGATTGGTCACATGACTCTTTCCAACCGTCCGATTAATAAATCATTAAGAATAGAATTGGGAAGAAACTAAGTAAAAAAAGTCAAACATCACCCAATTCAAATATGAGATATATTATAATAATCTTCATAAGCTTATGATATCAATTTCGTTGGATGGTCCAAATTAAATTGACACAGACAATAGAAAAAAAATGTACACCGTTAAAAGAACATATTCTGCTCCTTTTAACATTAATAAAGAAAACACGAGAGGCCAGGAAATTGTCAGTTCAGACAGCCATTATATATATATATATATATATATATATATATATATATATATATATATTTTGAAATTGCCAGTTCAGACAGCCATCCTATATTTTACATATCACTTCATCAGATCGCTAATATCGATTCAAAAGAACTAAAATACTTAACACTTAGTATCTGAATATAAGTAATTAAGATAAAAATTATATTCCTACCATTACAGATATTTATATTGTTATATATAATTTTTAAATCAAATACGATCAAATGTTATCGTGTAAGTTCCCGACATCCGGAAATCTCCTTTCATTTCCAGAATGGAGAGACGTTTGAACCGAACAATCACAAGTGAATCGTATTTTGTTATATATAATAATTATAAATTATATTATTAATAATAAGAGTGATAAAAATAAAATTTTAATACTACGAATGGCAGCGCGTCCTGTCAGTGGCGCGGAACAAACGCGCCCAGTGGCGTCTTTATGTAAACGCAACACTGCCAGAGGTGCGTTTACCTAAAAACAGGTTTTATAAATACACGTATAGATAGATATCTGTGCGGTTGGTATTTGTAGGAGACAAACGCGTCACTGACAGTGGCGTATTTCAGTAAAGACGTCACTGGTAGTGGCGCGCTGACATTCGTAAATTTAAAATTTTGCTTTTATCAATTTTATTATTAATAATATAATTTTTATAATTATTATATTTAAAAAAATCTGCAAGTGAATTGGAGGCGCCTGGTCCTGGAGCGTAGCTTAGCTCTGCGCTAGCGCGTTTCATTATCATGATTCATGAAAAACAGCAGAGCTCCAGCTAAGTTTCAAATATTATTAAATCCCATACGTCAAAACATATACTAGCTTAAGCTGTAGGCTGTCGCTACTGGCTAGTCGCTGAATCCATATCCTCTGCTGCGCTGCACGCAGCGCAGCACGTGGACCGTTGGATTTTCTCGTGATTCGAGTCAGCACAGATCTCGAAGTGATCCAACGGTCCACGTTCTGTGCAGCGCGGTACTGCGCAGCAGAGGCAGAGGCACAACGAGTCAACGAGGTTTATCAAATCAACGGGTCACGATTCGTGGTGATGAATTCTCAATTCTAGACTTTCTAGTAATAGGCATCTCGTGTAATGATTCCCTGGCACTGGATCCGCACTATTCGCTTGGAATTAGAGGCATAACATGGGTATAACATGCGTTAGATATAGCTTTCTGTGATTAGTGGGACCCGCATCTAAGCGACTAAGCGGGACAAATATTCGATTACATTTAGCGGACTCCGATCCCGGAACACAATGACTGTCGACACCTGGAGAAATGCCGTTCGTCACACACTCCTCTCCACGGACAGCTAATAACCACGACTGCATTTATTTGTCTGTTTATATGTTCCAAATCATAATCATAGATACTCATTTTTTGTGAAATTTTCATTTTTCAGGACGACATCGAGCGCATATAAACTTACGATGTTAAACACACACACACACACACAAAAAAAGAATTTGTAGAACTTATAAAGAGTTAGTTCGCGGCGTGTTCGAACCTCTACTCTGAGAGAGGACTTTGACCTCTTAAAATAATTGATAATTGAATGTCGAATTTGATTTTTAACATAAAGAGAGCTTAAAATAAAATAAAAAATTTATAACAATATCTGTTGTACTTATCGGATCTTAAAAAAATTAAAGAAATTTATCCATATATTTATTAAATTATAGATTTAGCTAGCGTGTTTAAATATCATACAACATAAGTGTTATTTACTTATGGAAAGAGATACTTTGACAATCTTGACAATAAATTTTTAAATAAATATGAATTTTTTTTTATAAATATATTTTTCTACAGAAGACGGAACTCCATAAGTTTTTTAAGCAGTCTTTGTTGATGCGGTGGGAAAGCACATGGTTGCTGTATAAGTAATATATATTACCGAGGCTCGAAGAGAGCAACTTAGCCGCCGCAGGATGCGAAATCGGGGGAGTTCCTAAGTCCTTGGGATCAATTTTGGTTCCAAGGGTTGTTTCAACCGTTGGATCATCATCTAATCATCAATCTCGATGAAACTTATTTTTATTTTTGTACTTTATTTTAATCTTGATGATGATCCAACGGCTGAAACAACACTTGGTATCAAAATTGGTCCCAAGGGCTTGGGAACTCCCCGGTTCCACAGGATGCTTAAAATAAAGATATCTCTAATAATTGCATACAATTTATGTGATCGGTTTCCACTCTCCACTGTACTTCTATCATAACTCACAAGTCTTGAGAATTGTAAATGCACAAGTTTTAAAAAAAATAGTTAAGTTTATAAGGTAAATATTTTTTTAAACAATGTTAGTTTAATGTAAAGAAAATATCACGGGGAGAAAAGCAGCAAGATTGTTTTAATGACAACTAAATAAAGATATATAATAATTAATCTAGTGACATACATAACATTTCTCATATTGGAGGTTTAAATTCCAAAAGAAGTTATTAATAGATGCTTTATAATTGAATAATCTGATTTCATCTTTTTTTTTTTTGGATAAAAAGGAAGTGTATTACTCATTTAAGTTGAATAACAAAATATTATACAACATAAGTTGAACAATAAATTGATATCTATTTAGTATAAACTATCATATATCCCAAAATATCTTTCATTAATTAATTACGGCGCTTCTCTAGTCACTCTTCCAAAGGACTAGAATGGAAATGATGAGTGAGAACTTAGTATAAACTAACATCGGTGTGCTTTTGTTCCCCCTTGTAATCACATCAAGGTTTGCACCAAAAAGTAAAAACTGAGGATGAAAAGCTGAAAACAATCTAGTGTGCTTGGTTCGGTTTGTTTATAAGGCCTGCTACAGTTAAATTAAATCAGCCTTTTTATGAAAATACGAGCCCGCCACTTTGAATACCAGGGCTGTGTCACCTACTCAACAGTTCTTTGTTTAGTGGCCCAGTATGACTTCTAATTTCTAATGCATGGTAGCACTAGGGTTGGATATCCGTAAAAAGGCCTTAAAGGTGTTTTGACTTTTGACCCGTGAGGAGGATGTATTTGGATTAAAAGGTGGGCGACCCAAAAAAAAAACGCTATTCTCCAGCGGGCAGTTCTGCGCCGACTTGCAGCCCACTGTGTGCTTGTATTACTGTAGTCTGAGGATGTGACAGTGACTTCTTTTATACTTTTTAAGTCAGCGAAACATTTTATATCTCATAGTATTTTGTTAGAAAATGAAAATAAATAATTCATTTTTTAAGCGAAAATAAATCGTTCAAGAATATTTTCATCTATTGATCTCGCTCCTCCTTTATCACAAAAGAAAATGAACACATCTAATATGGAAACAAGGGACGCCAAGGGAGGCCGCGTCCCCAAACTTTTTCAAAATTAGTATATCCGTTAAATATTTATGATATTTTTTTTAATTGTAGTCCTCTCAAAATTTGTGTGTATAAAATATATACAAAAAAAATTAGCTCTCCATAATTTTGAGTTCAAGCTCCATCACTATGTTAATACCCATTCTTTAAAATCAATTTGCTCTAACTGCAGGTGAGATCACATATCATACATTTTGATTGTACAAAATTTAACAATAATTGGATATTCTTGCTTAATGCTTAGAATATTTTTTCCCCATAATTTTTCTTTTTTAAAAATAAGGTTCAATTAGATCCAGGGGCGGATTAAGGGGAGGGTTGGGGGGGGGGGGGTCCAATCTCTTCAATTTCACAAAAGTTACACGTCGGTGTTAAAAATTATCACGTATTTTTATTTCGTGAGGTGTACTATCCCCCTTAATTTATCAATTTCAACGCTCTAATGACAAAAACTCGTGTCTTGACCCCCACACTAAAATCGTAGTTCCGCCAAACTAATCCTACTTCTTACCTTTATATTGTTTATGGTTTCAGTACTTGATCTTTAATATAATTGAAAGACTAAAAAACATCATAGAAAATTTAAAATCTATATCCATTCATATCTATGAATGGGGCTTCAAAACTTGAAAAAAACACTATTCAAAATAAAAAGAAACTTATTTTAGATTAGTTTATTAAATATCTTTTACAAATATTGGTTAAATTTATATTAAATATATCTCAAACCCATCTAAAAAATGTAAATCATAATTGTAATTTGCATTAACAAAAATCAGATTTAATGTCTTGGAAAATTATTTAATAAAATATAATTTCATTTGTTTCTTATTAGAATTTACAATTTTGGGGGGAAAATATAGAAATTTATTATATCTTCTACTCTATTGTCCTCCTAGGAGGTCACTCTGTTGGCTCAGCAAACAATTCACCAGACCTTTACTGAGGAGACAGAAGCTCTTTTTAAAAGGAAAACACTTTAAATATTAAGTTAGTCTTTCAAATTTATTATTTTCTTTATTAATATATATCTGCTTATTTTATAGAAGTTCATTAACCAAATTATTAACATAAACAATTTTCTCCAATATCCCATTATAACGGCTATCATATCTACAACAAAGTAAAACGGATGGAATAATTTTTTTTTAATAAATTTGTATCAGACAAAGTCCCCTAACAGTACTATGTCGAAAATCATGCAATTGACATTTAAACATGTACTATGAGGTCTTTGAAACCGAATTCTGGAGCAACATCAAAGTCCAGTTCCAGTTTTGCTGATCCCTGCTCTCAGTTATAATGTTTCAGGCTTCTATTCATATGGCGTGTTTATTATTCTAGTCCAATTTACTTCATTTTAGAATGGGCCCTGCTTTATCACTTTAATCTTGTGCCATTCTTTCGTTTTCATTTTTCTTCCTCCTCTTTGTTTCAATTGAGAAACAACAAATTATTGCATCAGCTTGTTTGAAAGATGGATTCGTTTTGATGACGCACCTGCAATTCAATGCGTTGGATGAAATAAACATCCAAATTATTTCCAGCATTTATCAGGATGCTTCCGACTATATACTGACAAAACCAACAGAAATATTCCACAAAAAAGTGAACGCATCTGGAAGACTGGAAAGAGGAAAAAGAAAACCAACACCAATTCCAACAAGATGAACTATTATTTCCTAATGGCATATTAACACAAACCAGCCAACTGATGGCACCTTTCTCAGGCTTACTAAAATATCAGAAACACACCACAAACCCAATATCCACCTACTACAAAATCGAGGGTCACCTCAAGGCCTACCGTTACTAGAACCCCCCCCCCCTCCTCTTAGAATCTCTAAAGCTCAAAATTGTCGTTCTCTGACTCGATCTCTTTGCTGGCTTCCTTATCTACAAACCACACCACCTTGCCCTCAGTTGGCGTTACCATTTTAGCTGGTACTGACAAATCCAACCCCATATGTTCAGACAGTTGAGACACAGACTGCTGCACCGCCCACGCCTTATCCTCCCCAGTTGCTACAATGACCACATTAGATGCTGAGTTTATGACTGGCATTGTGAAGGTTATTCTCTCTGGCGGAGGATCAGGTGAGTCAGTGATGAAAGTAACCCAATCATCAGTTACTTCAAGTGCAGGGTGGTTGGGATGTAATGAAGCAACACTACCGGTGGGACCCACTGAGAGAAGGATGAGGTCAAACTTAGGGCAGTCATTAGTTTCCGAGACACTTATTGTCCGTGCCTTCACGAGCTGGCGGATTGTGAACTCATAGTCAGTAGCTGCCTCTTCAACAGTCAAGGTGTCATTGATGGAGTACACATGGCTGTTCAAGATTGGCACCTGAAATTGCAGAAGTTAACAGCTGTTGGTGCCAATTGATTATGGGTACAGGCTTAAATTCTGTAATTTTGAACTTTTTGAATGAACAAATCATGATGGATGAAATAAGTCCCCTAGTATGACTTGTCCTACTGTACCAGTGAGCTTTTCATAGTGGTGGGGTTCTACACCTGTACCCACCAGAAATGATTCGTTCTGGTTTGTGTTAACATATTTCCTTTAAGTTGGGACTTTTTGGTTCTGAACTAGTACAAAACCTAACATTTCAATGTCAAATTACTACTCTTTTTGTTGCAGTTGCTAACTTGATTTTTTTGGACAATCCAGATTGAAATGTTTGAAATAAATAGCCCATGTACCTTAGAGAGAAGGCCCTCCTTTGTCATTTTATAGTTACTTTCAGCATGGGTCTTTGCTACGGCACGCTCATCAGCCCAAAGCACATACCACTTGGACCAGTCCAGCATCTTTTGGTACGGTGCCTCACATAATTTCCTAATGTAAAAGAATAATCATATTGTGGTGGGTCTTTCTCAGCACAAAGCAAATTATGCTCTCTTCCCAAAGGAAATCATGAGTAAGAATACAACTGCCACCATGCCAATTCTAATACAATCTTTGGTCATTATTTGAGACAATTTAATGTTTTCAGAGTCTTAAGTGAGCCTAGAATTTTCACATACTGGTAATGAAATAAGTAAACATCACAAAAAGGAATTTTGGTTGAACAATTATTGAAATTCAGAATTTCAGTACCGCATTACACTGATGATGGATCCACCTGACAGTGCAATAGTAAAGCATCCTCTCTCCTTTACTGAAATCTCCGATAATTGAGCAACATACTCAACTAAATCAGTGGCCAACTCATCAGAGAATTCAAAAACCCTTAGCTCAGTGTTTTTCTTTGCTTCAAATGGAGTAGTTGTCATTTCTCTATTTTCCAACAGAACAACAAACACCTACTTAATGTTTGACAAAATTGGCCCTGCATTAAAAATTAGGAATTGGAGACTAAGAGCAAGCATTAACAATATAAATTCATGACATCTGTTATAAAAAATATCAAATGCATAAGAACTAGTGTTAGACTTGAGATAATACGGACCAATTCATTGTTTTCCTTTCTTTTAAGAATTTTACACCAAAGACTGAAATCGGTTCCTAACAACTTCCATTAAACAAACCATGAATACTCCTTTTTTTTTTTTCAAAAAAAGAGGCATTGATAATTAGAGAGAAAGTATAGACAATTAAAGTTATAAAAAAGAATAAAGTCAATAGGCTGATTCAAACTAAATTAATTTGACAATGCATGCATTTGTAGAAAAAAATTGGATAAGAAAAGAATTTTTCTCAGAAGAGAGCTTAAGAAATGTGGGAATAGAATTCATATTGAGTTACTGACCTAAACGTCTTACTTCTTTAATAGGACTTCGTTACATGCAAAAGCAAGCAGAGTTGCATGCAAATCCTTACCTGCGAATTTTAGAAAGGAGAACAGAAATGAGAGGGGGAAAGTGAGAGGAAATGGAACTTATAGGCAATGCCAGCATAAGCTCTAAACCCATCATTTCCTTTTAGACCATTCCAGAGATTCGCATTTTTTCATAAAGAATCAGAAAAGACAAAAAATATTCGTAACTATAAAAGGGAGAAAGCAAGAGGGAAGGAGAAAAATTGAAAGAAAAAAAAAACAACCGCCTTTCAATTTTCATGTTTATTCACATAAACATTAAAGTATAAATTTTGGCATTACATGGGACCTATGTTATGCATGACTACATAGAATCACCCTTTGGAATAAAAAAACATAAAAAACAAATAAATTAGAGTTGTGCCACATTTACTAACATCGGTATGAACAATTTAGAAATTTCTAAAATATACCGCCCAAATACGAGAAATGTCTTGATGGTCTCAACACAATAAATCCCAGAAGAAACAGCGAAGGGCCCAAATCCCGAAAGAATTTTTAACTCGTGTTTGATCATTTAAAACAGAGCGCGAGAAAGAAAGAGAAAAAGTAGGCATTAAAAAAACACAAGAGAAGTGACGAAGAACTCACGAGGGGAGAACCTGGAACACCGCAATACGCACCAAACTGAGAAAATAAAAGTATACAATGAACAAGTTCGGTGACATCAGTTGCTTAATTTATTGCATTTAGCGACATTTATATACATGAACTTTTTATTTTGGTACTCCTAACGCTGGAAATATCAAAATCACCCCTCTTTGCAAAATTCTCTTCCCAAAATTAACAACAAAAATGACAATTTTTCGTTCCAGAGAAGAGAGAAGAGACAAATACTACTGTATATTCACAATTAGGCCCGTTCGGCGCTTGGAAAAAAGTTGGGAAAAAAAAATTGAGTCCGACTCAATGTTTTATTTCCCGTATGAACAGTAAAAATCAGTTTAAATATTATATTCATACCCATCCCCACCTTGGCCGAACAGGCCCAGAATTTGGAGGGATAATAGAAAAAGTTCACAAAGTAAAAGATAAATGATTGATTCCTCGTGGTTTCGAATTCCAGCTGAGCACACGTGCGCGTGCTGATCGTTATCGCCCCGAGAAAGAAGATAACTGAGAAGAAGGTAGAGCTCACAAGAAAACAAAGGTAAAAAGGTAAAGGAGAGATCATACCTCGAGTCCTTCTCCATTTTCCAAATTTCTTTCCCGCGTACTCGTTTGCTTTTGTGGGGAATAAAAAAGAGGCGAGAAGCCGAGATGATCGTCGTTTATTGGTATAAATTTGCAATTAATTTTTAGTAGGCGAGGAGGTGATCAGTTGGTGACTTGGTGTAGTGCCGACTGCCGAGGGAGATGAAAAGGGAACAATTAATATAAATAAATCATTGAAACGAGAGGAAGACGACAAAAGATATGTGTATCCAATTTTTACTGATTATTGTAGTGCTCCGTTGTATATTATGTGGCGGGTACGTGTTCGGGATACCGTATGCCAAATACCTGACAAGCTCACGATAATGGCCAAATTTTACTCAAAAATAAGAAAGAAATAGTTGGCCAGATAATTTCTCTCCGTTACATTATCTACGATTCTATGTTTATCCTATAAATAATGTACACTAGTTATGCTATAACGTACAATCGTTTGAACAAACCTGAATACTCGGTTTTAAATTTTAAATCAGCTGTGGATAATTGGCGTGTCATTTAACACTCATTTCTAAAATCCAAAAATATATATAATAAATGCATGCAAATCTGAACCAAAGTACATAATCAATCTCCTGCAGTGAAATGAGCACTTGTTGTCTTAGATGTTTCAAATTCATTATTTGAATGAGCACTCGTTTGAATCGAAATGAACATTATGTGTTCATTTTTATTTGGAAAGTCGTTCAAAGATAAATGAAGGTGCATGCAGGATAATTAAAGGGCGATAAATACGAGGATAACAATACTCCAAAATTCTACATCTTATGCTTTTTATTGTTTATTTTTAGAAACAAATACTTAGTATGTAATAATTTCAAGGCGCCTAGCTTCACTCGCCTCAATTCGTTGCCATTTTTATTAGCATGTCACGGAATCAGTCAATTGAATGTCTAACTTTTTTTTTGTTTAATATTATATTAAGTTTCAATTCTCCCGATGTTCAAATATATATATATATTTATTGATACATAAAATGTATACTGATAATGATCGATAGTGTTTAAAAAAAATCAACAGCATGATCATGACAGTAAAAAATTGACAATTATTGATAAATAAAAATAAACTTTTATTATATATTATTTTTTTTTTGTAAAAAAGAAAAAAAATGAATACCCAAAGTTTACATTAATATAATATGAACACGCATTTATTGTTCTTATTCTATACTAATAAGTGTTAAGTTTTATTTTAAGTGATTGAGGAGGTTCATAAGCCGTTCACCTATTTTGTTTAAGTTATTAAAAATATTATATTTTTGTTTGTAATCGAATTGAACGAGATATCTGACTCCAATTTGAAGTTTCAGACGGATGTTAGAGTCTAAGTTATCCATATTTTAATTATTTGTAAAGGGCTTCTCATTCGGATTTTGAATCTACATCATTTACATGAAAAATATTGTCTTTGTCACTAGATCAAAAACTGATTCTCAGATGAATGTTCTTTCATTTTGACATGTAAGCGAGGGATAAGCGAGGGATAGCTCATTGGTGCGATAATGAAATATCTCTAACTTCTACCGTTTGACAATGAACTAAATAAGGAATATCATTATTTGGGAATATAATTCTAATATTCCTATTTTTATCTCCAGAATTTAGATTGATGTTTGATAATAAATACGATGTATAATATATATCCGGACAGTATAAAATGAAATATAACGAAATGTAAATAAAAAGTTTTATTATGATTTTTCAAAATTTCATCATTAGATTTTTAATCCTCAATCAATGTAGAAAGGCTGTTTAACAGGGACATTTCAGCATCTTAAAGCTAAATTAATTAGTAACGTGCAAATAGAGGCAACTATGTGAATGTCGAAATATTTCGCTGGAACTTTGCAATTCTTGTAGTTCAGTACGTTATCCTCCGTTAAATGGCTGCACATTCATAAGTTAACTTCCAAATGCTAGTACTAAAACTAATTTGAAAACTTTAATTCGTATGTCCTTCCTTAAAAAGTTGACTTCAAATAAATACGAAAGTGATAGATGAAAGGAGTGGGTGCTATTTATGTGTGCATAATGTGAGAAGTGATAAATTTGTTAGTGATAGAGCAGCTATATGACATCCAAAGACCCAAGTAATTTTATATATCATATTTTTCTAAAATCCCTAAGTAGTAGGGAAGGTGTAGAGAATATGGCTGTTAATGAGTAGGGTAGGATATGGATGAAACTATTTTTATATTCATATCTATTAAATTTTTTTTCATCCATATCCTATCTATGCCCATTAAAAAAATTCATCTGTACTATCCTTACCCGTTAAAATTTTTGGATAATGGTAGATAAAGGGTAAAAATAAAAATAATTCAATCAAAAAATTATATAATTTAGACAAATAAATGACATCAAATAAAGGGTGGGGATCACTTAATAATGGATTGTTTTGACAATATTGATAATGGATTCTTAAATAAATAGACAAAAAATCTTAAAAATGGAAAAAAATATAGACGTGTTCTTCTACCTAGACATTGGTGGTCATTCAAATCTTATGTAATTTCATTATCGTTTAGTACCCCCATCAAAGATCGTTAATTGGAACCGTTATAAATTGTATAAAATTTTGATAGTCTTTGATGGAGTATCAAACGATAATGAAATTGTATGAAATTTGAATGACCACCAATCTATAGGTAGAAAAATACATCTATAAACTTTTTTTCATTTTTAAGATTTTTTTTCTATTCATTTATGAATCCATTGTCAAGATTGACAAATAATCCATTGTCAAGATTGTCAAATAATCCATTGTCAAGTGGTCCCCACTCTTAAATAAATATACTAATAAAGTGTAACAATAATTAATATTTTAAATATAATAAAAAAACTTTATAATTTTTTCATGTCAATTTTCATAAAAATATATACCTATTAATATATATATATTTATTAAAAATATAAAATAATTATATTTATATATATTTAACTATATATATATATATATATATATATATATATATATATATATAATTTATCTAATGGATAACGGATAACGAAAACCCCTTATCCATATCCATACCCGATAAGTTAACGAAATTTTTTCTTACCCATATTCATATCCGATAACTTAATGAAAATAAAATCTTACCCATATTCGTTTTATCGGATACGATACGGATCGTGTAAATGACCAAAAGAGTGTCATTGACAGCCCTAGTAGGGAGGAGGGATCACACAATGAATTATTTTGTAATTTTAATGATGACACTCTAAATAAATTTATAAATATACTTTTTTCAACTTATAGGTCAGTATTATTTTAAATTGTATGTAATTCACTTATCGTTTAATGGCTCATCAAAATTTTGAATAATTTATATTCATTATAATTTAAACGGTTTTTGATGACTCATCAAATGATAATTAAATTACATAAAATTTAAAATATTATTAATTTATAACTTGAAAAATATATCTATAATTTTTTTAATTTATTTAGAGTGTTATAATATCTTTATCAAAATAAAGGTGATCCCTCCCCTACCATATCGCAAAAAAATTGAATTATTTTCCCCCGTATTCACAAAAGAAAAAATAAAGCAAAAATATCAACAACGCATCTCATGATTCACAAATTTTGCTATTTTATCCGGAATAAATACGTAACTGTAACCCGACCTTTTGCTTCCAAACTTCTTGTGCATCTACTGCAATCATTGGAAGGTTGTCAGTATTAGAAAATTATAATCATGCAGAGAGGTCCCTCTCTGCTTTATAGAGAAAAGGATGTGACCTCTGTCTACACTCAGTTAATAGAATTATAGAAAGTGACATTGAAAAATTGAAATGAAGCAAGATACAATTTGGGTTTCAGGAAATTCATATCGTCCAAGAAACAGGAAATAGATCTACCCAGCCTGGCAATGAATTCACATCAATCTGAATTCTGAAGTACTTCACTTCACAGTTCTGCTATACAATTTATTTTTGTGCAATCGTTTCAGGCACAAACATTAAAACGGCATGGCCGTATGGGTTCTTAAATTCCAATATTAGCGTAATCATTATATTAACATCCTGGCTGTATGGGTTATCAAAGAGAGACCTCAGCCCTCGCAATCCAATCTGATGGCAACCTATGCTGTGGAGACATTATCTATATTTTCAATACTTCATGATTAGTATCCAACAGTGGCGGAGATTGAATTCAAAATCACGGGTTAAATATTTTTTGTATAAATTTTATACACTGCATTTCAAATTTTGGATGTTAAAATTAAAAAATTATCATAATTATATTATAAAATATCATAAAAATTTCAGATATACTAATTTTCAAAAATTTTGAATGCGCGATCCGCCATTGATGCCCAATTTATCAGTTTACGTGTTTTTTATGATCCTATATTCCTATTCATAGTTTTTTTCCCCTTTTTATTTCCCTTTTCGTGATTATTGCACATAGGCTGATCCTATGCGTAACTGCGCCAACAAAGAATTTGGAATAGAGGCATGAATATGCAACTAATATTTAGTTCAGTGATTAAGGTAACGCTCTTATGTCCAAAATCCTCGGTATAAAATAGGACTGATTATCTTTTTTTAAGAAAAAATATAATCGGGAGATATTATTAGATGTTTATATATAAAAAAAAGATTTGTACAGGAAGTGCCACGGAAAATCTTGATTTAATAAAGACATCTTTAAAAGAAGCCAGGTGGATAATATATTTTATTTTATTCTCTCTTTCCGATTTTCTTAAGTGGATAGTTTAGGTGAATCAAAGTTGGGTGAAAGAATATACAGATAAAATCATAAAAAGGTAGAGACTGCCGGAAATTTTTCATTCAAAAAAGGCGATGTTATTTCCAGAAAAAAAAAGTAGCGGATGTTAAATTTGGACGAAATGCTTAGTTCACATTTTTTTTTTACTAAGACGAACTCGCCCGTTGTGCATTTAGATTTAATTTTATTATAAATAATATATTTACTAAAAATATAAATTTTTTTCTTTTCTAAGTATGACTGTAAAACGTGTGGTTTTTTAAATAAAATTTAATAATAATTAATAATTTGTTTATTTGATATAAAACTTTTTACAAAATAATTATACTTAACATGAATTTTATTATCAATAAATGATATATTTAGTTAAATATAATTTATATCTAAATTAATTAAAAACTCTTAAATTTTAAACAAAATTTAATTCATTATTTAATAAAAGATTATATTAATAATATAATAAAATTTTCTTTTTGACTGTGATTGTACAAAATATAGTTTTTTTAATAAAATTTAATAATAATTGATGTTTAATTTATTTGATATATAATTTTTTTTGACATCCTATAAATGAATAGTAAAAAAGAACAAACGGAATGGATAGGAAAATGAGTTTGACTGAAATCTAACGTGTTATTTTTATAAATTCAATCAATCATAAATTCAAATATAAATATTTTAAATGATTACACATTATTTGATAACATTAATGGACAAATTTAGTTCATACGTTCTCTATTATGGAACTCACTCATTGTACGCACCCTCTTAATTTTAAAAATATTTGTACTAGCACTAATTTTATTATAAATAAATAATATATTTTGCTTAAATATAATTTATGTCTAAATCAATTATAAATACTCTTAAATTTATAAAAAAAAATTATTATTTAATAAAAGATATGTACAAAATATAATATTTTCTTCTCTAAGTATGATTTTACAATGTGTAATTTTTTTTGAAAAGAAAACTTAATAATAGATATATTTAATTTAATTGATATATAACTTCTTTTCCAAAATGAATATATTTAGTATTAATTTATTATAAATTAATAATATATTTTAATTTAAATATAATTTCTATAGAAATTAATTAAAATGCTCTCAAATTTTTAAATAAAATTAATATATTATTTAAGAAAAATAATGTGTAAAATATAATAATTTTTTTCTGAGTAACGTTGTATGATATATTTTTTTAATAAAATTTAATAATAGTTGATATTTAATTTATTTGATATATAATTTTTTTTGGATCTCCTATTAATGAATTTGACTAAACTATTATTTTTATAAAATCAATTAATATCATTCATAAATTTGAAATATGAACATTTTAGTCATTACATATTATCTATTAATTAATGTTAATAGATAAATTCAGTTCGTATGCTTTTTATAATATAGTATAAACTAATCCGAAACCCGCCCGTTGTGAGGATCTTTTTAATTTTAAAAATATTTTTATCTAGATATATATTGTGTACTAGATTTATCACCTTCTCTCCACATCATCCTCATCTGTGCTTATCAATGGAGAAGGCTACAGTTTCTTCGAGCACAAACGGGGTCTCCGACAAGGGACCCCTCATTCACCTCTCTTGTTTAATATAGCAGTTGATGCACTATAGAGAATGGTGCAGGCGACAAATATATCCCACCCTGTTTTAATTTCAACAAAGATCAGAGAGGCGATAGTGGTTATGCAGTATGCGGATGATACAATGCTCATTGCATCCATCAACGAAAACACGATGGAGATGTTGTACCTAATCTTGAATGGCTTCTCTGTGGTCTCTGGACTTCACATAAATTTTATAAAATCATGCATTGTGCCTTTCAACTTGACAGCACAAGCAGTATATATCATTCTCAATATATTTCAATGCCAGCAAAGTTTTCTACCGATCATTTACCTAGGGTTACCTTTGACCCGTCGAAAGCCTAGCAGGGAGGATTACATAAAATTGCTAGAAAAATTAGAAAAAAGTTTAGCAGGATGGAGAGGAAAGCTTATCTCACGAGGGGATCAATTGCAACTGTTAAATGCGGTATTATAATCCATCCCAATCTATTACCAATCTTGTTTTCAGCTACCCAAGTGGGTATTGAGGAGGATAGATAAAATACGATGAGATTTTTTATGGGCAAAATTTAAAGGAGCGCAACCCGAAATATTATTACTGAATTGGGATGTAGTGTGTCTACCATGAAATTATGGGGGCTGAGGGTCATGAATATTCAATTACACAATATTTCTTTGCTTGTAAGATCATGGTGGAAATTATACAAGGATAGTGAAGGACTATGAAACAATATTGCTTTAGCTCTTTATGGCATCTCCAACTCACCTCCGGGGCCTAACTACTGGATGAGGAACGGTTCTTTCTTCTGAAAGCAATTGTAAAAGCTCAGATACTACTTTCAGATTTTAGCTTGATGGATATTGCACAAGGAAAACAAGTCCTATTTTGGTTTGATAATTGGACTGCCACGAGAATGCTTGACACATATGGTTTGAATTATAGATCGTCACAACCTTACATATTGTTGCATCAAGCACTTACCATGACTGACAGGTTACTGTCGAGGTCGTTGACATTCCAACAAAATAGCCTCCTCATGGATACTTCATATGTAAGAAGGCAAGACACCATAGACAGCTTATATAGTGTTGAGAGCGATCTGGGACCAAGTTCTATAAGTGTAAAACCCTTTTTTAAATATATCGGCTCAACCTCAATTGTTAGAGGTTGAGGGTCCCGGAGACGTAGGCATTGTTAAAGTCAAACTCCGTTAAATCTTGTGTTCTTACTTTATCTTTACTTCTTTTTCTCATATTTCTTTGATTGCTATATTCTTGTGAGAATTGAATTGATTTAAATCATATTCCGCTACTATTACACTTGAACATTAAGCCCAAAACCGGTTTATACATTTCTACCTTAGGTTCTTTACATTCTTGCACCTTCTTGACTTTTCAATACCACCATCCTAGGGATTCAAATATCTATCAAAGTGGTATCAGAGTAGGAGCTCAGTTTTAATTGCTCTATTTGTGGTATTTTTTGATCCAAGATGACTTCTTTAATGCATGTAAAAGAACCCCCAACTCTAGGTCATAATTGTAAAAATTTCAGTTTTTGGAAGAAATGTATGATGAATTACCTCAACCTTCTAGGCATTTGGGATGTTGTCCAACATGGTTATGTACCGCATTATGATTCTAGCAACCTTACAGTGACACAAAAGACCAAAGAACTGAAATCTCAAAATGATTATGCCGTCAATGTTATTTTAAATTCGGTTAGTGAAAAGATTGCTATACTATTTGGTACTACCGAAATTGCTAGTGAAATGTGGGAGACCCTATTGAATAGATTTGAGGGCAACACTCAAATGAAAAGAACAAAACTAATGGGTCTAGAGTCCGAATTTGAAAATTTTTGTATACAAGAAGGAGAATCAATTGAGAATATGTATTCAAGATTAATGCATATTGTTAATGAATTTGATGAAGTTGGTGAATCCTTGTCTAACTCTAAGATTATAAGCAAGATTTTTAGAGCAATGATGAGAAGAACAAGATGGGAGAGCATGATAAACACTTTAGAAGCAATGCAAGACTCTTTTGGCGAATTCACACATGAAGAAGTATTCACTCATCTTCTATGCTTTGAGGAGAAGCTACGACAAAATGGAGAGCTCACATCAAAATTCAAAGAAACTGCACTTCAAACTCAAAGATCTCCATCGCACCACTATTTGAGCAAGACATCATCTAGCTCATCTTCTATGAATGATCAAGTCATTACAAAGATGTTCGAAAGAATGCTAAATCTTGAAAATGAGCACAATGAGGAGAGAGATGAGAAAAGAATGACATGTATATGCTTCTCATGCCATAAGGAAGGTCACACAACACACGATTGTTCATTGGTCTTTTCAAACAAGAAGAAGCGAAACTTTAAGAGAATTGATGCTATGCTAGCCACGAGCAATCATATTAAGAGAAAGAAAGATGAAAGAAATCAACTTAATCTTGCCCTAATCTTGGTGAGTGTTGATGAGATTGTAGCTAAAAACAACATCACCGACTTGTGTACATTGGAGATCCTACACGACATTGCAATATCTAAGAATATGAAGATGAACTCATATGCACCTAAGGTACAAACTTCTCAAGAATTTCAATTGCACAATCTAGTAGTACCTTGCACTACATCCACTTGGGATGATAGTGATGATGATTATGTTGAGAATGATAATTTTTTTGTTGAAAATATAAATAATTTTGATGATGAGGATGTAATTGAATCTTTTATATCTAGTTTAGAGAGTCATATTCATGATTCATCTTCTCAAAAAGAGATAATTGAGAGACTTGAAAATAAAATTTCAGAGTTTGAGTTAAAGGTTCAATCTTATGAGTTTAAATTACAAAATCTGGAAAAGAATTGTCAAATGCACTTAGGTGAAGTCGCAACATGAAAAGTGAAAGTGCAAAATTTAGAAACTGAAAATAGGACATTAAAATCCTCATGTATTTCAACAAGTTTTACTTCAATGGATTTAGACAAGGTTATAGGTCAAAGGCCTAGCAACAAGTCGGGTCTTAAATATAAAATTTTTTCTAAGACTTCAAATTGCCCTAAATCAAAAGAGAAATAAAGTCAAGGGTCAAATGCAAAAATTATGAAATCTACTAATGCTAAATCTTTCAATAAAAAACACAATTATGCATTTCAATATAAGTAATTTGATAAAAAGATTAACAAAGAAAAAATGAATTTTCAAAGCAACAATGCTACATTTTTTAATCCTAATTGGTCAAACAAATTGTATTTTAAATGACCCGATGGTTGGTTTTATGAGTTTAAAAATCAAAATAATTTTCAAACCAAAACTCAAAGATATGAGCATAAACAAATTATTACTCAAAAACATAAAAATATTTCTAAAGAAAAACCCAAGACTCAAACTCAAGGATTAAAAGAAAGCTACCAAAATACATTTGTTAAAGGTAGTAAAAAGTCTCAAAAATATGTATTTTGCAATTATTGTTGTTATATTGGTCATATCTCACTTGATTGCAAACTTAGAAAAAAAAACAACATTATAAATGTTGTTTGGGTTCCTAAAGTTAAAAATTAGAGACCCATAATGCTTAATTGTCCATTCAAATTATATATGTAACATATTTAGGGGGAGTTAGCTAATGTATTATATTTTTTATTTTGGAAGTATTTTAAATTCTTTATCTTATACACAGTGCATATATTAAGGGGGAGCAATCAATTTAGGGGGAGCTAAATTAAAATAAATTATTTATTCTCACCCTTTTGCAAAAAGGGAGAGAAGTTTTTGGGTGAAATCCACATCATATGTTAATATCTATGCACCCATGCATATTTTGCAAATCGAAAAAAGGGGAAGATTGTTACACTTAACATCTTCTTTGATTTGTCGATTTGCAAAACAATCTTGAATTTTACAATTTGCCTTGTTTGAGTTTTGTGCAGGGATTAACATGCAAATGAACTAGTGCACAAGAACCAAGACTAGTGCTGGGATATAAGAGCTTAATCAATACTACATTAGGCTTAGGTATAGTTAGATTCAAACTGAGTTGAATTGGTCAAGATAAATTGAGCTTAAACAACAAGAAAATTGTATCGGCCCAGGGAATAATTATAAAGATTCAGTAAACGTTATAACGGTTCATCTCAATACTCAAAAATATTCTAAGACAGAAATATTCTAATAGAAACCAGAGTGTATCGTTATGTAACGATTCAGTGATCGTTACAACGATTTGTGAAACGTATAACGATTCTGTAATCGTTATAACATTTAATGAAACGTATAACGATTTGATAAATCGTTATAACGTTTCAGCTCAGTTGATCCAACGGCTATTCTTTTCAAACCGTTATAACGATTCATAAAACGTTATAACGGATTCAGGCCGAAAAATAGTTTCTTCAGCTATTTTAGAAGATCTATTTAAAATGATCATCTCTTTCTATGTAAGTAAAAAAAACTGATCTAGCAAAATCATTACTCCAGAGAGCTTAATAGCCATATACAAAGTGAGAGAGATAATTCAAGAGATTGATACACTCAATTAGCCAAATCTTTATTTAAGCTCAATCTTGCTTCTCTCTATTCTCCCAACTTGATCCGTCGTGATCTTCTTGAAAACATTCTTTTGAGTGTGTTGTTACTCACCCTTTTTGAGTGTGTTGTCACTCTTGTTACCGATAGGCTTGGCAGCCCATTTTTATAAGGGACCAAGTTCTACAAGTGTAAAACCCTTTTTTAAATATATCGGCTCAACCTCAATTGTTAGAGGTTGAGGGTCCCGGAGACGTAGGCATTGTTAAAACCAAACTCCGTTAAATCTTGTGTTCTTCCTTTATCTTTACTTTCTTTTCTCACATTTCTTTGATTGCTATATTCTTGTGAGAATTGAATTGATTTAAATCGTATTCTGCTACCATTACACTTGAACATTAAGCCCAAAACCGGTTTATACATCTCTACCTTAGGTTCTTTACATTATTGCACCTTCTTGACCTTTCAATACCACCATCCTAGGGCTTCAAATCTCTATCAAAATATAATATCTAAACTACTATTAAAAATATCTTCGATGTAATAAATTACTAAATTAAGTAATATATATATATAGAGAGAGGTTGACTAAAATACGTGTTGCACGGATGCACCCGTGCAACGCGTTAAAATCTCAAAATTTAAGTTAAAAATGACTGATCCAAACCGTTCAATTTATTCTTCATATCAAATTCTTGTAGAAAATCAAATTTTATATTTTTTGAATTTTTTTTGCTATTTTTTTGAGTAAGAAGAAAATCATCACTATTGGATGATCCAAATTTCTTAAATCAAGCAACTTTCTTCCTACCCAAAAAATAGCAAAAAAAATTCAAAAAATTTAAAATTTGATTTTCTAAGAATTTGATATGAAGAATAAATTGAACGGTTTGGATCAGTTATTTTTAACTTAAATTTTGAGATTTTAACGCGTTGCACGGGTACATCCGTGCAACGCGTTGTATTTTAGTCAACCTCTCTCTCTCTCTCTCTCTATATATATATATATCATTTTCTGTCAAGCACATTCCTTTATTAATTAAAGCCCATGATGTATTAATTAAAATGCTAAATTTTGGTTTAGATTAAATATCAAAATAAATATTTTTAGATTAATTTAGTTTAAATTATATTTAAATTGCTCAAATTTAAGTTATTGTTTAGTTTTAGTTATTATTTCTGATAAAGAAGAGAATCCAAGAAGAAAACAAGAGAATAATATAAGTCAAGATCAAATTAGAACGCTGATAACAAAGAAGAAATGAATTTTGATCCAAAATTTATATGGAGAGAATAAAATTATATGTCAATATTGTAGATTTCGTTCTTAGTTTTCCAACGCATTTTGAATCACCTTAATCGGAATTTGGATGAAAAATTTATGACCGTTTGAAATTTATTATGAATAAATGTATGATAGCATACAATAGCATCGCTATATGCAATAGCGATTTGGTATCGCCGTTATAGCGTAAATAGCACACATAGTATAGTGTAAGTGTATAGTATAACGTTTAAGTTCTGAAATTGCTTTAGCGCGTTATTTAAAAAACTAGAATTTATACATAAATTTGCTACTCGAAAGAATATTATTTTTGAAAAATAAGCTCGGACACTTGTCTCCGCTTCTGAAGTACTTAGTTAGAATAAATTAAACTCTGAAGACGAACGGTGATTGATTGCAATTTTATATGGGTTCAAATTATTCGTTTTATTGTTTGAGCTCAATGATGAGCGAGAAGAATTCGTTTGCCCTGAAGACCGGGAAGACAAGAAAGATGATTAGGAGGGGGAAAGAGCACGAACCATCTAATCGAGTAGTAGTAACCACTTTTTTTATTATTATTAAAAATATATAAAGAAAAAAAGCAAGATAATTATGTTCTTAACATATTATTTGAATAGTAGTAGCTCAATTTTCTTATATAGTAGTTCGTTTTGTGTACTTTATTTTCAAGTGTTCAGACCCAAATTAATTATATATTGGGATTGTTTTGTGGATTTTGTTCCGGAATTATTTATAAAAAATTTCTTAACATGAGATAATTTTTGTAGAAAAATATTGTATTCAGTAAAATTTGAACACAATTAAATGATTTTTTCTATATCGTAAAAAATATGTCTAACGAAAAATGCCATGTTAAGTTACACGAAAATTCTTGCAAAAAAAATTATTACATTATCTTAATGGCTTCTTTAATTCTTATATACGTCAAATACATGCACTAAAATAAAAATGGAATCTGAATGCAGCATAGTAAAGAAACGAATTCAAATAGATGGGTATACAGGTGAAATAATGTGTAAGAAACTTAGAAATTAATCTTCCTTATATGTTCGTAATATTAATTTATCATCTATATAATCGTTTGAAACTTTCAACATATGAACTAACAACAAAAAAAATACTGAGGTATTTTCGATGTCTAATATCTTGCCTATAATTATGAAATACCATCTTACTTTTCATATTATTTCTCATTTCCTGTCTAACATAAATTTGCTTGATTGCAGTTTAACCAATGTCAATACATGAGAGTAACAGTAGTAGAGTCAGAGGCATATCTAACCAAGAAGAAGATCATACTGCTAGATATCAAATACAAGTAAACTAATTTGTTAATCTTCTTTTCACCATTTGTTCATATATTTTAGTTGAATTTCTAGTAATTTAAATATTTAATGTGAAACATCTTGATGTCAACGACTCTTATATTTCAATTGAACAGGTGTTAGGAGATGAAGAGGATCATGAACTTGTGGTGTCATGTATGGATGAACATGCGGTTTCATGTATAAGCATGAGATTCAACACACATAAAGAAGCATATAATTTCTACAACAGTTATGCGGGTCGAGTTGGATTTAGTGTTCGCAAATAATGCACATCAAAATCTAAGAAGGGAGTGTCATCAATGAAATTTGTTTGTTCAAAATATGAATTTGAAAAGCGTCAAAAAATTCAAGAGATGCCAATTGATGATCCAAATCGGCCAAAAACACCAGAGAAAGTGAGGGCATTTACTAGGGTTGGTTGTAATGCTTCATTTAGAATTAAGCTAATAGAAGGTATAATTTGGGAAGTGAGTGTTTTTGAGGAAAACCACAACCGTCCTCTCGTTACAAGTCCATCCAAAAGGCGAAATTTGCGATCTCAGAAATGCATAAATAATGAGCAAACAGAAACCATTATAAATTTGAGTGCTCAAAATGTGAGAACAACTCAAATATTGGAATACATAGCCATGCACTGCGATTGTAAGGGAAATCTCTGATTCAAGAAGCAAGATGTTTCGACCATTGTGTTGCACTTTAAAAAGAAACAAGAGGAGAATCCTGAATTTTTTTATGCCATAGAACCGGATGAAACTGGTGTAGTTAAGTATATTTTTTGGGTTGATGGATGAGGAAGAAGAACCTACAAAGAATTTGATGATGTCGTGATGTTTGATACAACCTACCAAACTAATATGTACAACATGCCTTTAGCACCACTCCTTGATACTAATCACCATCGTCACACTATAGTCTTTGGCATAGCGCTTCTTAGAAATGAGTCTTCTGGAAATTTTTATTGGTTATTTAATATATGATTGAAGGTAATGTACGACAAGCATTTTAAGACCATTATTATCGATCAAGATAAAGCTATGAAGGAGGCCATTGAATTATTTTTTTCTAACGCAATCCATAGATGTTATCAATGACATATTATGAGAAAAGTAAGAGAACACTTTAGAGTGCTTTACAATCAGCTAGATGGTTTTGGAGATGAGTTAAAGTCGGTAATTAATCGTAGTTTGACCATATCAGAGTTTAAAGAGAGATGGGCAGCGATGCTTAATAGATACAAGCTATATGAGAATAGTCATCTCAAGTGTATGTACAACACTCAATCATAATGGGTTCCGACCTACTTTCGAGATACCTTCTTCGTCAATATGTCTACTACACAAAGAAATGAGAGTATGAATGTTGTGCTCAAATTATGGGTGAGCAATCATATAATTATTCATCAGCTTGTGTTGCACAGTGACATGATAGTTAGAGGTATATGGCAGCGGGATAGTGATGATGACCTAAGAACCATGAATGAGACACCACAAATGTATTCTCATATCAAATGGAGGCCAATGCACGCAAGTTGTACACCAGAACAGTATTTTCATTATTCAAGTAGAAAATAAAAGATAGCGTCCTTGGATTTGTGCATGAGATTGAGAGAGATTCATTGTATCATGTTAGAATTACTTCTCATCCATCATATGAAAATTGAAGGCCCGAGTCATTCATAGTTAACATAGACAAGGAAAAGGGGATTGTCTCATATAATTATAAAGGATGGGAATTTGAGTGTCTGCTTTGTTCGCATGCTATCAAGGTCGTGCATCATATAGGTATGACAAATCTGTCTTCTCATTACATTCTCAAGAGGTGGACTAAATATGCTAATACAAGTGTAAAAGTTCTATTAGTGAGAGGTGCATGAAGTCCGGAGAATCTGCAGAATTGAAGACACTAAGGTTTGCAACCATCAAATCAGATTTGATGGAGATTGTTGATATGGGTACAACGTGTCAAGAAGTTTTTAAAGTTCTGAAGAGCATAATAGTTCAGGCTAAAGAGAAGTTATAACTTATCATATCCAAGAAGGTTGCAGAAGATGTTTTACCAAAAGAGCAAGTTGGAATGGCTGAAAAACAGAGAGTACCGTGTTTGTATATTGATCCACCAAATTCGCAATGTAAAGGAAGACGAAAAAGACCAGTAAGGCTTAAACCTTCGGCTGAAATTAAGGACGAGAAACAGAGAGAACTTGTAGCATTTGCAATGCAAAAGAGGGTCATAATGCAAGAACTTGACCACAGATAACTATTATGCATATATTTTTATATGTTGTTTCCGTTTTTTTTTTCTTTTTATTGTTTAGTAATAATTATAATTATGATTAACTTTTTTATTTTTTGGTAGAGAGCAAAAGCAAAGGGCAAGGACAAGAGTGTAGATAATGAGGATACATTAACTGAAGATTCTTTTAGTGAAGATGAATCTGATTAAGCAATTATTTATATGAATTACTTTTGCGTCGTATAGAAATTTGATGTTTTTTTATATTATAATGAAAATAGATTTCAAGAATCTTAGGGATCTTTTGATAAAAATAATGTTGGTGAATTACTGGGTAGTTTTTGTTAACAAAAATATGTTATAGCATCTGATAAGCACAATGATAGTTTAGTAGAAAGAAATTTCCATATGCATATGCATATGGCCGAACCAATATCCACACATCATAATAAGAATAATCTCAATTAACACAAAATCAAAACACAATTTAACCACTAACACAATCCAGACAAGAATCATCACATTCTCCTTAATTTGTCAATAATTGCATATATTTCAAATCTAATATCATATGAGAACTGGTGGCAATTATTGGCAGTTTTTCAAAAAGGAAAAAAAAAAGAACACACAGGAAGAAACAACGAAACCTTGAAGAAAAAGGCAAACTCATTATTTGTAATACTAAGGTGTCTTGGAGATGAGATATTTTCTTCAGAGAAGATGGACTAGGAAGCGATTTCACGCTAAGGAGGAACTTGGTCGGTCAATCAAGAGTGGAGGATTGTAAAATAAATGGAGATGTCTGATGAGGTTAATTTCTGCGCTCCTGAGCGAATTGCTTAACGCGATCATCAAAGCAGATCGGATGGTGAAAAACTCACGCTGCACCATAATATAATTCCTATAAATATTTTTAATTCGGAACATTCCATTTAACTTGATTTAAAAACATTTTAAAAATCATCAAATTAACTCCATTTCTGAAATTCTTTTCTTTGTCCTTTTCCAGTGGCAGACAATGTCAAATGGTTCAATGAATCCAAAAGTCAAGAGAAAGACATGCTACTCTTTCTATGAAAAAAAATGTTTCACAAAGAAAAAAGTTATTTCTCGTCCATGGGAGGGAATAAACATATTTTTCTGTGGTTCCACTTGTAAAAGTTCACTATTGCAAGCCACTTATTATTTCTTCATTTGTTTTGGCATTTTCCTACAATTAGTTTCGCAAATTAGTCCTCCGGTTCACAATAGTGTAGCCTAGTGAATAATTTATGATCTTGAAAGATAATATAATGGATGCAAATTGCTCAGCAAGAATTGAAATATCTTCAAGGCTTTTTCAGTGGAATTTGGCTGTTTTGGGCTATCACTACCATGCATAACTTTTAGACATTTTATTCAGAAATATGCTTTCACTTTTATGTTAGGGATGTGAGATTCAGTTCTCATGATGGTGTTAGTTATCTTCATTTTATATTATACAGGTAACCATTGATAACGATTGTTTTAACAATCTTGACAATTAGATTTTAAGAATTAAGGAAAAATGTTAAAATTAAATGGACAAATTTCGTACATATATTTTTATTAGTTCTTCTATAATAAGGATATTATATTAAGTTTAGTTTTGTAAGGTTTATGTGTGCTCGTGTTTATTTCCTTTCTTATCTCTCGCTCTTCTGGTTAATTCAGTTTTTGTTTGTGATATTGAAACAAAAGTTCATTATCAGGTAGCACTTTAAACTGGTAGGTACATATTGATTGTGAACATCTCAATTTGAATTTTTTGAAATCAGAAAGGTCTTGGATAGATAGTTGAATCTTGGATTGTTATATCAGAACTAGAACTTACGAATTGATAATGTTTTACATTTGATGAAATTTACTTGTCATTTTGAAGTCCATCTAATAGGAGTGAGGCTATGGTGTATCACGAAGCATAAAATCTTCTGTGCTTCACGTCTGTATCTCAAATTTAAAAGTCAAAACAGTCAATCCAAACCGTTGAATATAATCTACATATTTTTATATTTTTTTGATTTTTTGTGATTTTATAGATGAATATAAAATTTATTGATCTAATGATTTCTACATTATCCAAAACTAGTGATTTCGTACCTATTTAAAAAAGAGAAGGGATCCGATTACCATTTTTTTGGTGTCCATGGTGTCTATTTATTTATTTATGTATAAATTTAAAAATTTGAACCGTTAGATGAAAAATCAAAATTTTTTAACTTTATTTGAATAGCCATCAAGTAACGTGTCTAAATTGTAAAATTTGATCCGTTAATTTTATTAACGCTTGATGCCTATATAAATAATATCGAAATGATATATTTTTTGTATACATATATAAGATGATATTTATAAAATATTCCTTCAATTAGTTTTGTTATTTAAGAATTTAAATAATAGTTATTTGATATTTAATTTTAATGGCGCCGATGTGGCACCAAAATGGTGGTAATTGGATCCCTTCTCTTTAAAAAATCACAAACTAAAATTCAAAAAATATAAAATTTGATCTCAAAAGATATTTCAATAAGAAGATCATGTTCAACTGTTTGGATCGGCCATTTGAACTTTCAAATTCGAAATACGGACGCGAAGTACGAGATATTTTATATTTCCCGAAGCACCATAGCCTCACTCATCAAATAGTATAAAATTTTTATGCAAACTATAAAGATCTTGATTTAATGTTTTAATACTTAAATTTATGAAATTAAACTGCAATCAATCTATAAGCTTAAAATATGTCTATAAATTTTACCTGTTTTTAAGATTTTTTTTTCAAATTTGTTTCAAATTTATTTGAATGTTAATTATGAAAACTGTCAAAATTAACACAGTCAAGTAATCCGTCACCTGGTATATATCATAATATCCAAGAGCAATGTAGAGAAAAAAAATGGTACCAAGTTTTGAGGCTTTAGACAATGTTAAGTTTTTTTATTATAATTATTTAAATAATCCTAATTTTAATAATAAGAGTGATAAAATTAAAATTTTAAGAATATAAATGGCAACGCGCAGGCCAGTGGCGCGTTGCAAAGACATCACTGATAGTGGTGTCTTTCCTTTTTTTACTTTTCAATTTTTTCTTTAAAAAAAAACTGAAAGACGTCAGTGGAAGTGACGTTTTTTTCACTGGCGTCAGCCATCAGCACTAACTTACGCGCAACTCTAAGTTTAAAAAAGCCCTGAAATACATCATTGGCAGTAACGCGCTGCCATTCGTATTCTTAAAATTTTGATTTTATTACTCTTATTATTAAAATTAGAATTATTTGAATAATTATTATAAAAATAAACTGGACAATGTTTCTTTGCTCGAAACGATGGAGTTTCAATGTTCGATTGATAGTGAGTACTAGATCTTGTCGCATACATTCTGTAGCTGCATAGAACACTCCAATAAATTTTTTTATGGCTATTTGAATGTTAGGTGCTCAAATCGAAGTTCTACTTATTTTGATTTAAGCATCTCAAATTCATAACTCCTCTTCAGCGCATTTATCCATCTTATGCCCCTTATATTTCTTGTCTTGTCCTGAGTTGCAAAACAAATAGGAGAAAAAAGGAAAACAAGTTATAAAGAGAGGAGGATGTAGGAAGTGTTGAAGAATTGTAATATCTTTATTGATCAAGAAACTCGTTTTTTACATTTTCGTAGTATATCATTTTATAACGAGATTGAATACAGCTATAACTTCTATCCTAACAACATAACTAACTTAACTGTATGGACTTTATTTGACTCCATTTATATCGCAACTGGAGACATCCATTTACGCTGAATTATTATCGTCTATAGCCCCCCTCAAGCCCAACGGTTTGTCAAAAACGGTGAGCTTGTCAAAGATACATTTAAAACTGTTGTTTAAACAAGTTGTTTAAGATTTTCAAAATTTATTGTCTCATAACTACTTATAATTTCGTGAAAATTAATACAATTACTCCTAATCATGCCTATTAGAAGATTATCCAATTAATACTTCGATATGAATATTCTACGACACTAAGTTTGCACAAAACATAAGTAAGATACATTAAAAAATAATAATTTAAGCTAGTTGATTGAGTTTCTCAAACTTTTTTCCGCATAACTACATATAATTCCGTGCAAATTTATATAATTACTCTAATTATACCTATTATAAGATTATCTAATTAAAAATTCGATATGAATATTCTATGACGCTAATTGGCACAAAACATATGAAAGATGCATTAAAAACTCAATATTCTACGACTCTATTTTCTCCCAAAAGTTGTTTGACTTTTTTATTTGAAAAAAATTGGCCCCATAAATACACATAGTTTCGTTTTGCTTATTAAAAGATTATCTAATTAACACTTCAATATGAACATTCTACAACACTAATTTTGCACAAAACATAAGTAGGAGGCTTTAAAAACAATTGTTTAAACAAGTTGTTTGAGTTTTTTAATATTTTTGGCCGCATAATTATACATAATTTATTATAAATTAATATATTTACTCCTAATCATGCCTATTATATGATATTAAAATTAAAACTCCGATAAGAATATTCTACGACACTAATTTTGCACAAAACATAAGTAAGATGCACTAAAAACAAATTTCTTCGTAAACAAGTTATTTGAGTTTTTCAAAAATTTTGACTGCATATCTACACAAAATTTCTTATAAATTAATATAATTACTCCTAAATATGCTAATTGTAAGATTCTTTAATTAAAACTTCGATATGAATATTCTACAACGCTAATTTTACGTAAAATATAAGTAAGATGCATTAAAAACTGCTATTTAAACGAGTTGTTTGAGTTTTTCAAATTTTTTATCCGCATAACTACATATAATTTCGTGCAAATTAATACAATTACTCATGATTACGCTTCTTATAAAATTATCCAATAAAAACATCGATATGAATATTCTATAACGCTAAAATCGCACAAAACATAAGTAAGATGCGTTAAAAACATTGTTTAAACAAGTTTTTTGCCTTTATGAAAAATTTTGGCCGCATAACTACACATAATCTGGTGCAAATTAATATAATTACTAATAATTATGCTAGGTTATAAGATTATTCAGTTAACACGTCAAAATAAATATTTTAGGGCACTATTTTTTCTCAAAACATAAGTAGGATGCATTAGAAAATGTTATTTAAAAAAGATAAGTTTTTCAACAATTTTGGCCTCATGACTATATATAATTTCGTAAAAATTAATATAATTACTCCTAATTATACCCATTAAAATATTAGCCAATTAACACTTCGATATGAACATTCTACGACACTAATTTTGCACAGACATAAGTAGGATGCATTAAAAATAGTGTTTAAACAAGTTGTTTGCGTTTTTCAAAACAATTGGCCGCAAAAGTACTCATAATTTCGTACAAATTATTATAATTACACCTAATTATGCCTATTATAATATTTTCCAATTAACCCTTCGATATGAATATCCTACGATACTAATTCTTCATAAAACATAAGTAAGATATATTAGAAACTCTTTGTTTAAACAAGTTGTTTAAGATTTTTAATATTTTTTGACTCATAACTATACGTAATTTCGGAAAAATTAAAATAATTACTCCTAATTATACCTATTAAAGATTATTCAATTAACACTTCGATATGAACATTGTACGACACAAATTTTGCACAAAACATAAATAAGATGCATTGAAAACAGTTGTTTGAGTTTTTGAAAATTGTTGGCCGCATTACCTACATATAATTTCTTGAAAATTAATACAATTACTCCTAATTATGCCTATTATATGATTGTGGAAATAAAACTTAGATATGAATATTCTATGACGCTAATTTTGCACAAAATATAAGACGCATTCAAAACTGTTTTTTAAACAAGTTGTTTAAGATTTTCAATATTTTTTGCATCAAAACTACACATAATTTCGAGCGAATTAATATAATTACTCCTAACTATGTGTATTATAAAATTGTCAAATTAACACTTCAATATGAATATCATAGGACACTAATTTTACATAAAACATAAGTACGATACTTTAGAAATTGCTGTTTAAACAAGTTGTTTCAGATTTTCAAAATTTATTGCCTCATAACGATAAATAATTTCGTCAAAATTAATATAATTACTCGTAATTATGCCTATTAGAAGATTATCCAATTATCACATCGATATGAACAGTCTACGACACGAATTTTGTATAAAAAATAAGTAAGATGCATTAAAAACAGCAGTTTAAACAAGTTGTTTGAGTTTTTTAAATTTTTTTGCTGCATACCTACACATAACTTCGCGCAAATTAATATAATCACTACTAACTATGTCTATTATATAATTATCTAATTAACACTCCGATATGAATATTCTATAACAGTAATTTTTCATCAAACTTAAATAAGATACATTTAAAACTATTGTTTAAACAAGTTGTTTAAGATTTTCAAAATTTATTGTCTCATAACTACTTATAACTTCATGAAAATTAATATAATTACTCCTAATCACGCCTATTAGAAGATTATCCAATTAATACTTCGATATGAGTATTCTACGACACTAAGTTTGCACAAAACATAAGTAAGATGCATTAAAAAAAAACAATTTAAACTAGTTGATTGAGTTTCTCAAACTTTTTGCCGCATCACAACATATAATTCCGTGCAAATTAATATAATTACTCTAATTATGCCTATTATAAGATTATCTAATTAAAAATTCGATATGAATATTCTATGACGCTAATTTGGCACAAAACATAAGTAAGATGCATTAAAAACTGCTGTTTAAAAAGTTGTTTGACTTTTTTTAAAAAATTGGCCCCATAAATACACATAGTTTCGTGCAAATTAATATAATTACTCCTAATTATGCCTATTATAAGATTGTTCAATTAACACTTCGATATGAATATTCTACGACTCTATTTTCTCCCAAAACATAAGTAAGATGCATTAGAAACAGCTATTTGAAAAAGTTATTTGAGTATTTCAAAATTTTTGGCCCAATAACTACGCATAATTTAGTGAAAATTAAAGTAATCACACCTAATTATGCCTATTAAAAGATTATCTAATTAACACTTCAATATGAACATTCTACAACACTAATTTTGCACAAAACATAAGTAGGAGGCTTTAAAAACAAATGTTTAAACAAGTTGTTTGAGTTTTTTAATATTTTTGGCCGCATAATTATACATAATTTATTATAAATTAATATATTTACTCCTAATCATGCCTTTTATATGATCTTAAAATTAAAACTTCGATATGAATATTCTACGACACTAATTTTGCACAAAACATAAGTAAGATGCACTAAAAACAAATGTTTAAACAAGTTATTTGAGTTTTTCAAATTTTTTGACTGCATAGCTACACAAAATTTCTTATAAGTTAATATAATTACTCCTAAATATGCCTAATTGTAAGATTCTTTAATAAAACTTCGATATGAATATTCTACAACTCTAATTTTACGTAAAATATAAGTAAGATGCATTAAAAACTGCTATTTAAACGAGTTGTTTGAGTTTTTCAAAATTTTTATCCGCATAACTACATATAATTTCGTGCAAATTAATACAATTACTCCCGATTACGATTATTATAAAATTATCCAATGAAAACATCGATATGAATATTCTATAACGCTAAAATCGCACAAAACATAAGTAAGATGCG